>CM076573.1:802524115-802995888 GCA_034641835.2 Pinus albicaulis
CAGTGTACAGTTCAGAATTTTTGCACAAACTTTCCTCTTTGCTCCCATGGCTAACTGTACCAGCCAAGGATTTATGAATTTATAACTTTACAATTTACAAATCTCTACTAATTTGGGGCTTACGTAGCTTAAATTTTCACCTGGGTCTACCAAAATAGAAACAAGTTGAGAGAGTAGCTTACCTTCCAACTCTATCATTGTCGGTTGGTAATCCTCATGTCGATCTTCTAAGGCTACGTTAATTCTAGGTATATTTCTTGCCACATATCATACTGTTGAGGCTTCTTAGTATCCTTTCTTGTTCTTGGATCAAACGCTCATGATCAATTCGAACCCCGACCATTTCTTCCTGTAGTTTCTGTACTGTGTTTAACATAATGCTAGTTTGGTGTTGTTGTTCCTCTAGCAGTCTACTTGTTTGCTGGTGTTGATCAACACTCAGCTGAATCCACATTTCAGGGTTCATTTCTAGTCAAGGTTGGGGTTCTTCGATGTTATGGTTTTTTATTGTGTTATTTATTACTCCTAATGTCTCTATTATGCATCTTTTCTCTTGTGCATCGATATACACCTGATTCGTCGTTAGATGACGGATAGGATCTGGTGTTCGAACCTAGTTCTGATACCACTTGTAACATTCAACTACAAGTATCACTTTTTTAACCTTTATCTATTTTTTTACTAAAAAATCCTAACACAACTCAACATCGTAATTTCCAAACTAATATTTTAAAACATTGCAAGTATCCATATTTTTTTGTACGAGCCTTGATTATATTATTACATTATCATTATACGATAACAAATTTATGATATAAGATGCGGATTTCGGAGTTTAATTACGCTTCCCAAAATTTGAGTTGTATTACGACAACGTATACGCACTATGGTTAAATGATTGTACTACTCTGTAATCATGAATCCATGGCTGCCATACTATACATTTCTCATCAAATTCCTTCCTTCTCTGCTCTGGAACCCTTCAACAATGGTAAGACTCTCTCCATTTTTCTAACACCTTTCACTTTGGCTAGATTTCTTCCATATAACCTCTGTTCTTGAGGGTTTCTCTTAGAAGGCTTCTATTGTTTTAAAGTTAATCTTTTATTGTTAAATTGGCAGCCATTTCTCATTCTCAACTTGGCTCTTGTTTTCTGGGTCGAAGTTAGAAATTCTTTCTGCTCTCAGGAGAAAATGCTATTGTCTTCCACTGCCTCCTCGGAGAATTTACTCAGGTATTGTATGCGTTGATTTCAATACTAGTGATTTTAAGTTACTCTTCCCTTCTGTGCATGTTCATGCATCAATGATTTAATTTTCAAGCTTTCTTCACTGCAGTTTATCCCCGTCACCATTCCCACAGAGTATTAAGTTTACATGTATGACCTTTAGTATTATCGTTCTCCTGCAACAAGATTGGTCCTTTTTTTTTCTTAAATTTCTTTTAGTCTTCATGTGGTTTTCTTCACTGGTTCTCTTTCATTTTCAGTTATGAACCATTTCCTAACTCTATGGTTGGAGGCTCAGCTACCTTCCTTGTCTTTGAGTCTCTACTAACTCATTTAAATTTAAATTTACATTTTGAAATATCTTTATTAAATTTACATTTTGAAATATCTTTATTAAATTTCAACAAAATCAACCTATGTTTTGAGTGACAATATCTCCGCTACCACATATATATGTAAACAAAATGCTCACACAGACTTATTTTGTCCAACGCATATCCTATTAAAGATCTGAATTAACAGTTAACTTCAATCACCAACTCAAAGGTTGTCAATCAACACCTCAAAGGTTTTTTATTTTAATTTAGTAGATCACAAGAGACCATTGGATTTCACAAACATATTTTTCACAGTGACTCCATAAAATAGAAAGCGAGAAATCCAAAAAGCCTTTTATTATGTTGGAGATATTTGGTAAATCAGAAATAACATGGTTATGGATTGTCCTTGATCTATTATCATTAATCAAATTTGTTTCTACAATAACAAACAGTGACTACCCAGAACTGTAAAAATATATGTTATTTCCTAAATGGATAATGAATGAAGTAATAAAAATGCGCTAACGTCTAGAAGAGAATAACCTCCACATAACTCACACTTATTTGTGGAGGTTATGCAATTGTATTTGTAGCAGGTCGCTGATGTTATGGAGAAATGAATCAATTATACCGGTCATCGAGGTCGCTGAAGAAATGAAATAATTACTACGAATTCCCATTCCAGGTATGGTCCTGAATCTCTCATTTCAATCGATTTAAACCCATTTTTATTGGATTTAAATCTTTGCTGCCTCCTGAATATTTTAAACAAATTTTATGTGTCCGCCATTTTTATTATTTATTAGATTTGATTTTTCATATCCGTGCTTATGTACACTTGTCTTTTTGTCTAGATGAACCCTAAACAGTAATCCCCATTCCCATTCACCCATCACAATTGCGCCACATGGTTGTGGGTTTGGTTTAACTCACCCATTCACCCCTCTGCGTTTAACTCGTTAGTTTTTGGTATACCTTACTATGCGTAGTGCATTGTTAATTCCATATATATATATAAATCAGGAATCACGATCCCCAATTGCAATTATATATATAAATGAAATCATGAAGGTGTTGCATATATAGAAATGAATTTTTTCGCTATAGCTTCGGCTCTGATGCTGTTGGAAATTTGAAAATTCCAGAATTCTCCCTCTTTAACACAGAGAAATAAATATCACTCTACAGAAAACAGAATTTTAACTCTATAACACAAATTTTATTCCATAAAATTGTTTACAAGTTCTTCCTCAATCACAGAGGGATTTACAGTTGCTGGACTGCTTCTAAGCACAGTTCCAAAACAAAAAAAAACTCTGCTCTGTCTCTTAAAAAAAAACCGATGTGAATTTCTCATTCACTGTCTCTGTCTATTAAAAAAAAACAGCTCTGTTTTCTAAAAAAAACAACTGCACTGTTGTGCAAAAAAAATACAGTTTGCTCTGTGTATTTTTTTATATCTCTCTCACTGTCTTTTTAATCAAAGCACTGCTGTGCGTTTAATCAGCAACTACAAAAAAAAATTACAATTCTGTTTTATATAGATATATAAAACAATCAACAAAAATATCTATGTCATTAAATGACATTCGTTGACAAAATTGCCAAAAATTCATAGCTTATAAAAATTCATAAATGGCATTAAAAATTTTGCCGGCACTGTTTAAAATTCATTTATGTCGGATTGGCTCGGTGGCAAAATTCGTGGTGGTGGCGGATTGGTGGTGTGATGGTGGAGCTTGGGCGGAGCCACCACATCCTTGGTGATTGCGGGGGGTATGGTTTTGCCCGTACACCTCAAATGGGTGACCCCCCGTAATAAACCACAGCCACTCGTTTGTGGTCAACGCCCAACTAGCAAGTCAAATGCGGGGGGTGGCTTCCCATTAAACGTCGTTCTGTTTGAACCCCCGTAAATCGTCGATCACCTTCAACTTGCCGCCGGTTTAACTTGCTGCCTGTTCGTTCTGCCTGCAACTCCTTTCGTGCAGTTGGAATTTACGTTCCAACACTCCCCCTTAATTTCAACTGCTGGGTTTTCCTGCATACCCAAGCATTTTCTGAAATGTTCAAAGCTTTTCTGCGCAAGTGGCTTTGTGAGGATATCTGCAAACTGATCCTCCGTTCTACAATGATGCAAAACGATTTCTCCATTGGTAACCAATTCACGTATGAAGTGAAACTTGGTGTTAATGTGTTTAGTCCTCTTATGAAAAACAGAATTTTTAGACAATGCGATAGCTAAGCTATTGTCACAAAAGATCATTGTCCCTTTTACCTGTTCTTGGCCTAAACTTCTCAACATTTTCCGCATCCAAACTGCTTGACACGCTGCTGCTGTAGCTGCCACATATTCTGCCTCTGCTGTAGATAATGCTACAATGGGCTGTTTCTTAGAAGCCCATGAAATGGCTCCTGAACCCATATGAAAAACATAACCGAAAGTGCTCTTCTGATCATCAACACTTCCAGCCCAATCACTGTCTGTGTATCCAACTAAATCTGAACATTCTGAAGTAGTATAAAAAATACCAAACCTTTTAGTACCTTTAACATACCTCAAAATCCCTTTTGCTGCTTGCCAATGTGCATCCTTTGGTTTTTCCATGAACCTGGAAATCAAACTAATAGCATGCATTATGTCCGGCCTAGTTGCAGTTAAATACATAAGGCTGCCAACTATGCTCTTGTATAGACTAGGATCAAAATCCTTGTTGCTGTCCTCTCTGCTGAGCTTTAATCCCATCACTGTGGGAGTGATTGCTGCTTTGCTTTCTTGCATGTTAAATCTTTCAAGTACCTCATTAACATACTTTTCCTGTGAGATAAAAATCCCATTTTCATCTTGCTCTACTTCTATTCCCAAGAAGTATCTCAACAAACCCATATCAATCATTTCAAATTCTTCCTTCATGACTGTTTTGAAATGTTCAATAAGGCAGTCATCATTACTTCTAAAGATAACATCATCAACATATAAGACTACAATCAAGATTTTACCGTCTTTTTCTTTGATGTAGAGGGTGGGTTCTCCCTCACACTTCTCAAAACCATTTTCCAGTAGATATGAATCTATCCTACTGTACCACGCTCTTGGCGCTTGCTTCAGCCCATAAAGAGCTTTCTTTAACTTGCACACTTTGTGCTCTTGGCCTTTCTTCTCATAGCCGAGAGGTTGATCAATGTAAACCTCTTCCATTAACACTCCATTCAGGAATGCTGACTTCACGTCCATTTGGTAAACTTTCCACTTGTTTTGTGCTGCTATGGACAACACTGCTCTCATGGTTTCCATTCTAGCAACCGGTGCGAAAGTTTCCTCATAATCAATGCCATGCTTCTGCTTATAGCCTTTGACAACAAGCCTTGCCTTGTGTCTCTCTATCTTGCCTTCAGCGTTACTCTTGGTCTTGTAGACCCATTTAACACCAATGACATCTTTACCTTTTGGGAGTTCAACCAAATCCCAAGTCTTGTTCCTCTCTATGGCATTTATTTCTTCATCCATAGCTTCTATCCATTTCTCATCCTTGATGGCTTCTTCGAAATGAACAGGATCATCAACATGACAATATAAAGCAAAAAAAGAATTGATACCTTCATTAGCTATATCTTGTTCATAAATATCTTTCAAACTTCTGAATTTCTTACCTCTTTCAGTAGGTGTACAAGTGCTTGAAGAAGCACTTGAATTTCCTCCTTGTGGTGTGGTTGGAGAAGCACTTTCATTTCTCTTCAAGGGTGTATTTTGTGGTGTTGGTGTTGTTGTTTGGGGATGTATTTCAACCACCTCATCATCATTCTCATCATGAGATAAACAATGTTTAACATTCACTGTTTTCTCTATGCTTCCATCCCAAGCTTCCTCTTCAATGAACTGAACATCCCTGCTCACAAGAAACTTCTTGCTGGATAGGTTATATAACCTGTAGGCCTTGGATTCCTCACTGTATCCAATAAAAATACATTTCTCCCCCTTGCTGTCCAACTTCTTTCTTAGCTGATCCCGAATGTGTGCATAAGCCACACATCCGAAAACCTTCATATGTGTGAGACCTTGCTTTGTGCCACTCCATGCCTCTTCTGGCACTTTGTTCATGACTGCTTTTGTAGGGCACCTGTTCAAGATATACGCTGCACAATTTACAACTTCAGCCCAATAATCATTAGGAAAATGCTTTGCCTTCAACATACTCCTCGCCATGTCCATTATGGTTCGTTTCTTCCTTTCGGCCACTCCATTTTGCTGCGGAGTATATCTAGTTGTAAACTGCTTATGAATAACATTTTCTCTACAAAAACGTAGAAAAACTTTAGATATATACTCACCTCCTCTATTAGTCCTTAAGACTTTGATATGCAGCCCACTCTGGTTCTCAACAAGTGCTTTGAAATTGCAAAAATTTTCAAACACTTCACTTTTATTTTTCAAAAAGTAAACCCAAGTTTTTCTTGTAAAATCATCTATGAATGTTAACACATAGTGGCTGCTTGCAAGTGATGGAGTTTGCATCGGTCCACACACATCTGAGTGGACAATCTCTAAGGGTGCTTTTGCCCTTATGCTTTTCCCGGAAGGAAAACTTTCTCTGTGTTGTTTCCCAAGAATACAACCTTCACAAAGGCTGTCCGGTTTCTCTGTCAATGGTAAACCACTTACCATTCCTTTTCTGTTCAACAGATTAAGACCTCCAAAGTTGAGAAGACCAAATCTCAAGTGCCATAACCAATTATCATCCTTTGGTTCGCTTTGGAAAGTCTCCTGTGCAACTGCTGCTTTCTCTTCACCATTCTTCAAGTCTGCTCTCATTATGAGAGGGAACATCCTGTTCCTTGTCATCTTTACTTCAGCAATACATAGTTTGCTGGGTGGTTTATCCATGATGGTACAAACATCATTATCAAAGAAAGCATTATACCCCTTATGGACAAGCTGTCCAATAATTAAGAGATTACATTTCATTCCTAGAACATAACAAACATCTGCTATGGATTTCTTTGCACCTAATCTTGTTAAGACATTTACATCTCCTTTTCCCATAACATAAACTTTGCTATCAGTTCCTACTGTGACTTGTGACTGCACACTTTCATCTAACATAGAAAACATTGCTAAGTTTCCTGTCATATGGTTACTACAACCGGACTCTAGAAACCATAAATCTTCATTCTTTTCTTCAGCGATATTACAAGCTAAAAACAAATTACTTTGACTGTTGTTTTCTTTTGTGAAATTTGCACTAGTTTCACTTCTCATATCATTCTGCTTCTTCTTTCTACATTCATTAGCATAATGACCATATTTCTTACAATTATAACATTGGACATTGGATTTGTCATACCTTTGTCCTTGTGCATTCTGCTGACCACTCTGCTGGCTGCTGCCTTGGCCTTGATGCTGATTTGGATTGCTGTCCCTTCCTTGAGCATTTGCTGGACTGTTCCTTCCACCTCTATTCTGGCTTCTGCCTCTTCCTCTTCTGCCTTGCCCTCTTCCTCTTCCGAAAGACATCTGGGACTTAAAGGCATGTTCTAGAGATGATTTTTCACTCCTACCCAATCTCTGTTCATGGGTCATCAATGATGCATGTAGCTCATCAACTGAAAACTTTGTGAGATCTTTAGTCTCCTCTATGGTGGTGACAATAACATCGAATCTTGAGGGTAAACTTCTCAAGAGTTTTTCAACAATCCTCTTGTCCTCAAGAGTCTCACCATGAGATCTTATTTGTGTGACCATCCCAATCACATGAGTGAAGAATGAGTCAATAGTGTCTGACTCTTTCATACAGAGAGTCTCAAAGTCTCTCCTCAGCAATTGAAGTTTTGTTGTCTTCACCTTCTCCATGCCCTGGTAGGCTATCTTGAGAGTTTCCCATGCTTCACTGGATTTCTTAGCTACTACTATCCTTGGAAACACACTCTCATGCACTGCTTGATACAAGAAGAAAAGAGCCTTGCATCTCTCTTCTTATTGTTCTTCAACTGTTCTCTTCCTGCTTGAGTTAAAACAAAGAACTCTGTTTCATCTTTTGGCTCTTCAAAGCCATCCTCAACTAATTCCCATAACTCTTGGGAGACAAACAAAGCTCTCATAGTTATTGACCAGTAGTCATAATTTTTTCCATTGAATTGTGGGAGATGGATATTTCCCAAACTCATACATGTGTTGGAGCCAGCCATTCTGCACTTCTAACTATGATAAAAACACTGGACTGTCTGTTTAAAACTAACCAACTGTACTGCAACAGTAACACAAAACTAAATAGAGAAATACCTTGAATTCTTTTTGTCTGAACCTTCACACTGCTGGAGAGGCTGCTGCAACAAAGAACTCCTTTCCTTCAGCTTATTTGACCTTCAAATAGCCTGGATTGGCTCCGATACCATGTTGGAAATTTGAAAATTCCAGAATTCTCCCTCTTTAACACAGAGAAATAAATATCACTCTACAGAAAACAGAATTTTAACTCTATAACACAAATTTTATTCCATAAAATTGTTTACAAGTTCTTCCTCAATCACAGAGGGATTTACAGTTGCTGGACTGCTTCTAAGCACAGTTCCAAAAAAAAAAAAACTCTGCTCTGTCTCTTAAAAAAAAACCGCTGTGAATTTCTCATTCACTGTCTATGTCTATTAAAAAAAACAGCTCTCTGTTTTCTAAAAAAAACAATTGCACTGCTGTGCAAAAAATATACAGTCTGCTATGTGTATTTTTTTATATCTCTCTTACTGTCTTTTTAATCAAAGCACTGTTGTGCATTTAATCAGCAACTACAAAAAAAACTTACAATTCTGTTTTATATAGATATATAAAACAATCAACAAAAATATCTATGTCATTAAATGACATTCGTTGACAAAATTGCCAAAAATTCACCGCTTATAAAAATTCATAAATGGCATTAAAAATTTTGCCGGCACCGTTTAAAATTCATTTATGTCGGATTGGCTCGGTGGCAGAATTCGCGGTGGTGGCGGATTGGTGGCGTGATGGTGGAGCTTGGGCGGAGCCACCACATCCTTGGTGATTGCGGGGGGTATGGTTTTTCCCGTACACCTCAAATGGGTGACCCCCCGTAATAAACCACAGCCACTCGTTTGTGGTCAATGCCCAACTGGCAAGTCAAATGCGGGGGGTGGCTTCCCATTAAACTCCGTGCTGTTTGACCCCCCGTAACCCGTCGATCACCTTCAACTTGCCGCTGGTTTAACTTGCTGCCTGTTCGTTCCGCCTGCAACTCCTTTCGCGCAGTTGGAATTTACGTTCCAACAGATGCCTAGTCTTCTCTGCTTTTGTTGTTTATGTGTGCTGTGTTAAATATCTTCGCTCTGTGATGTAAGGTATATAAATAGTTTGATAGAAATCAAGAATCCCCAATTCCAAGTATATATAGAAATTAAATCAAGACCCCCAATTCGAACTATACATATAAATGAAATCATGAAAGTGCGGCATATATAGAAAAATTTTACTTCGTTGCAATTTTTCGTTGTTGCTTCGGCTATGCGGAGTGTTCTCTGCTTTTGTTTCTGTGTTAAATATGTACACCCTGATGTCAATATATGTCTCGCCATGTGTGATAATTGTGTTTAAATAAAAAAATCATTGCGTTGAATGGGATCTGCCACATCTATGTTAAAGAGATTTCTTTCTTTTTCTTGCCGTTTATTTATTTTCTTTGATTTAGATTTGGATTCAGCATAAAATTTAAATTTATATTTGCGCTTTTAAATTCTTCCCTTTCCGAGCATATATTAGATCCGGATTCGATGGTACAGTGGAAACATGTTGTCATGATCTGGTCATGTTTTTTTGTGATAGTTTATTTTTTTCCCTCTAATTTTCTTTCAAAAGATTTTGGGGTTTAATATTGCTGTGGGTTAAGCAAAAGCAGAGATATGTGATTAAGAGTTTAATCCTTGTCTAATTTTATTAGACAATAGGTTAAACTGAACGACAGACAACGTAACCTTAGACGCTGGGTATCCTTTCGAAAGAGGAGTATGTTGCGATCGAACATCTAAGTTTCGTGTGGGAGGATCATCGGCCCAGAGTGGAAGGCAAGCCTCTCGGTAGAGGTCTTGCGTATTTCATCGCTGCCGTAAGAATCGCGGTTAGATCCGTTGCACGGCCCATATTCTAAATCGATGCCAATTCCATTAGTTTCCATCAGCAATTGAATGCCAATACTTCTGGAATAATGATTATAATTATCAAATAGTATCCCTTGGGAGAGATGACATATGTTCGTTTTCAACGGTTGTCATAACAGTGAGTAGAATCTGAACTATTTAATATGCATTGCATTGTTTTCGAATTGTTTTACAAGAATCTATGTATTTTATGAGGCAGCTGGAATTTTTTTTTTTTGGTAATTATCCTAGATTATAGGTTTTTCATAAAATTACAATTTTAATTTTAGTTTAAGGCATTGATTTATTAATAGATGTATAGGTTTTTTTTTAAGCCATTGTTATAAATTATTTTGTTTATCACATCATTGTAATTTTGATTTTAGCTTAATGTTATGATTTATTTTATTTCTTCAAAATTGTATTTGGGGAATATTTTAATTGTTTGTATTTTCAATTGTCTACCTTGTTTTTATAATATGTATGTATATTATTTTAGAATCTTTATTATATGTATAAAATATATTATTTATTATTTTAGTGATTTTCATTTTATTTTTTTATTATTTATCTATAATGAACACATGATAGTATAGGTTTAAACATATTTCATATATTTTTATCTTAGTATTTAGTTGCGTCTATATATTTGTATTTTTAAAATTTTATTTATATGTTTTAGTGCGTTATTTTTAGTGTTATTATTATTTTTTCATTATTTTTAAATATATAAATAGTAAGTGCAAGCAAGAGAGAGGGATGGTGTGACAAGGAGACAAGAGTGAGAGGATAGGGTAGAAACAGAGAGGGTGAAAGAGAGAGAGAGAGTCGGAGAGACTGAGAGAATAGGGTAGAAAGAGAGAGGGTGAGCGAGAGAAAGAGAGACAGAGTGGGAGGAAGGGAGGAGAGAGAAGGGGAGGGGGAGAGAGAGAGAGAGAGAGAGAGGGAGGAGAGCGGGAGATAGAGAGAGCGCGAGAGAGAGAGCGCGCACAAGAGAGAGAGAGAGAGAGAGAGAGCGAGTCTTTGAGAGAGAGTGAAGGAGAGGAAGAAGAAGAAGAGAGAGAGAGAGAGAGAGAGAGAGAGAGAGAGAGAGAGAGGGACAAAGGAAGGAAGGGAGGGAGAGTAAGGTGGAGAGAGAGGGAGAGAGAGGGAGAGGGAGAGGGATAGGGGGAGAGCGAGTGAATGAGAGAGAGAAAGTGAGAGGGATAGGAAGAGGGAGACAGGGAGAGAGAGCATGAGAAAGAGTGAGAGAGAGAGTGATAGGTAGAGAGAGAGAGTTAGATGGAGAGAGAGAGATGGAGAAGTAGAGGGAACGAGAGAGGGAGTGAGGTAGATATAGGGGAAGAGGGGGAGGTGGAGAGACCGAGTGAGGGAGAGAGTGAGAGAGAGAGAGAGAAATACAGAGAAGGAGAGAGAAAGAGAGTGGGAGGGAGATAGTGTGGGAGTGGGAGAGAGGGAGAGAGAGAGAGAGAGAGAGAGAGGAAACA
Source organism: Pinus albicaulis (assembly GCA_034641835.2). NCBI lineage: Eukaryota > Viridiplantae > Streptophyta > Pinopsida > Pinales > Pinaceae > Pinus > Pinus albicaulis. The sequence goes on from CM076573.1 coordinate 802,535,291, forward strand.
GAGAAAGGGTGGGGAGATAGAAGAAGAAAGGGAGACAATCGGGGACATAAGTAGGAGAGAGTGAAGTAGAGAGGGAGGGAGGGAGAGAGAGAGAGAGAGAGAGGGAAGGGGAGAGGGGGAGGGGGAGAGATAGAGTGAGTGCGAGTCAGAAGTAGGGAGTGGGAGAGGGAGGGTCAGCATGAGAAAGAGTCAGAGAGAGAATTAGAGTAAGGGACATGGAGCGTTAGAGGGGCAGGGTGAGAGAGGGAGAGGGAGAGGGACTCAGGGTGAGAGGGAGAGAGAGAGAGAGAGAGGGGGGGGGGGGAGAGAGAAAGAGGGAAACACGAATAGATAGAGAAAGTGCGAGGGGGAGGGAGGGCGAGAGTGGAAGAGAGAGAGTGGGCGAGTTTGAGGGAGAGAGAGAATGGGGGAGGGGAGGTAGAGGGAGATGGTGAGAAAGAGAGAGATCAAGAGTGGGGTATATGGAGGGGAGAGAGAGAGAGAGTGACCGAGAGAGAGTGAAGGAGAGGGATAAGAAGAGGGAGTGAGGGGGAGAGAGAGAGACAGTGGGAGGGAGAGATAGACAATTAACCATGGTTAATATTTTATCAACTTTTTAGGACAATTAACCATGGAGCTCAAGGATAACTGAAAAATATTTAGTTGGTCAGGAGGATCGTGGAAATTTTCACAAATTTATGGAAGGGTACACATAAGTATATGTGTGAATGAGTGATTGTATGTAAAGTGAATGGTAAAGGAAAAATATTATATGGAATTAAAAGTTGAGATTTTAATCTTTTGGGAAATAATTGATACTATTGTTGTAAATGAATATGCTACACGAGAATAGTAGTATGTTGGGTTAACTTTGTGGTTTTAGGTCAACACATTCCTTATAATCTCTAGAGGTGAGAAGAGAATGATGTGAGGATTCATATGAATTAAGTGAAAAATGTATTAAATATGAGACCAAATTAGTTACTGAAAAAGAAAAAGAGTATTGAAGGATTGTACATATAAGATGTAGATATAACAATAAAGTTAATATTGGGGTTTTTCATAGGTTATAGGTGTGAACTAGTAAAAATTAGTATAACAATTCCAAACCTTATGCATGAACAAGAGAGGATGACGACTAAGTAAAATAATGTAGTCCCTTGAACCAGAGGTTCATACAAGGTCTCTCGTATAAAACTTATGTCTACACTATGTTTACAAATATCAAAAAATATATATGTAGTTATACTATCATATCGAAATATTAATCTTACAGAGGGAAAATATAAGAATAAATCTACCAAAAATAAAAATTTAAAATAGAATTTCTTATACAATACAAGTGAAAAAACAAATTTGCATTCAAGTATTCAATAGAAAATTGCATACTAGAAAGGAAAGACACTATTTTATTAAATAACTACCCTAACCATTAAGGGAGAAATTGTTAGTAATAATCATGTTTTCACAGTAAAATATCTGTAATAAAAAAATATAAGGCTTATGAACAAGAAGTAATGAATGCAAATTTGAAATGAGTAACACATAAAAAAAAATATAAGTGGATAGCATTCCTAACATGTAGTTGTAGATATTTCTTGTCACTACAAATTATGCAGAAATAAGTCCATGAAGAAATATTGACCTAAATTACACAATTTTGTATTCGAAAAGGATGAATCCTTCTACGGTAAGAATACCCCATTATGAATATTAGTTATTTTAATTACAAATATAGAGCCTTGATAAAACATTACACTCAACTCAAACACAAATGATAGGTTGATTATGGATTTAAGTCAGGAACCAATAAACCTAATGCATAATGTAATGGTACCATGGTGAGTGAGAAGACCGTAGTGGATTGAAAATATCTTAAGAAATAAAAATGGCTAAAATGAGCACCTTAAAGTAAAGCTGTCTGAACCCATGAAAGTCCTTTAAATATCAAATTCATATTGGAAAAATTATTTAAAATGGAAAATTGCATAACAAGGGTCTCAAATATAATCCTTATCTATAGTCACCATATGGGTGACCAATCTTCTCTACATTCAACACATGATTCCCTCATAAGGAATTCCTTGTAGAAGTGAAATTCTCGATGGTGGAATGTATTAAAAATAAAATTTGTGCAACAAAAGTAGAACCAATTTGATGGTCTCCAAAACCTTAATCTTAAATTCTTTGGAATTCAAGTAAAAGTAGACGGAATCAATTAATGTGTTATCTAAAATTGACATGTAGTCAAAATTTCTTTTCGTTTAACCCAAATAGAGTTGACAAAGTTGGGTAAAGTATCTCATAGGAACAAGCCAATGAGTACCATAACCATCCTTCTTGAAGACCTTGTAGCATTTATTCAAAAAAAGTGAATTATATTTATAGTGATATTCCACTCATAACTAAGTTTAAATATCCTTGGTTCTTGGTAGAATTCAAAGCCGGATTTTTGAGATTACTTTATCTCAATGAAAAATGTAATGAAACCCTAATTTTTTGACTAGGTAGGGTAGTTACCCTAATACATGCCAACTTAATTTTATCATTGTTTTCAGAAATGGTCTATATCATTGAATGTAAAGAGTTCGATAAGATTCCTCGAGGCTGATGGGGACTGAGACCACCAAGCATATTAGAGCGTGAAGCCTTATTGATGACGCAACCACAAAAAATATTTTTGTTTCATTCCCACAAAATAATATAATTCATAAAGTATATTATGAAAGACATTTTAACATAACACATGAGTTTAGGCATATCAGCATGATTTGTTCAATAAAAATTAATAGGGTATATATATATATATATATAAGTCATGTTGACAGTCATAAGTCTACGTTTTCATTTATTAAATTAAACAGTTGTCAACATGAAGGATGAGGGTTCATCTCTTTTAAGAATACAAAAGTTACTACCTGCTGAGGATCAATGCATAAAAAGATGAATATTTCTTACATATATATAAGAACCATAGATATAATTAAAATAAATAGAAAAAAATAATAAGATATGTAAGTATGCAAATAGATAACTTAGGGTAATATAGTCAAAAAGAAAGAAAAAAAGAAAAATTTAATGGGCAAATTGAGAGACAGGAACAATTCTCGAGAAATTCACCATGCTATATTTCATTTTATAATGATATATATATATATATATTAGAAAAAAAAAAACAATGTAAAGTGAACCGGTGGGAATACCTTACAGAGTGAACATAAGTACAAAAGTAGGTAAAGAAAGATCTAGAAAAGGGTTGAATTTGAAATTATGAGAAGACTTATCGTCATGTTCATTATTTTTTTTTTTTTTAAGTAAGTAAAAATTTAAATTTTATTGTGAAAATGTACGTAAATTAGAAATATTTCACATTTAAAAAGAAGGGATATGTTACATATGGTACTAGATCCGAGTTGGAAAATTTTGGTTTATGAGTGTGACTACAACTAGAATCATACACTAAATTTATTTGCAGGATGAGGAAGAAGGTAAATCATATATGTCATGTATACAAGGAAAGGATTTGTAAAGCATTTATGTACTATGAGTATGTGATAGAATTTTATTAGGTGAACTATGTTTGTATGCTAATTGTTTGTGTGAGAATACCCTTACAATAGGAATTTCTATCCAAGAGTGAATAGAGTTCTAATGAATAGATGAAGTAGTATTAACTGCTAACTAGCAGATTATATTCCATGATTGTTTAAAAATCTAATAGACAAGGGCGATTAAAACAAGTGGAGTTAAGAAAAACAAACATACTTAAGTGAGTAAATGTGTATTTGAATAGATGTATAAAGTATAATTACATTCCTTATTAGGTTAATAATTCAATAAAATTAGATGCATATGCTTAGCAGGTAAGTAAAAATGTTGTATGTCAAATTGTGTAAACGTATGCAATTACTTACATGATAATTACTTGTTGATATGATAAATGTTTCATGTGTTCATGGAGTTGTGTACGTTTTAGGTGGATTTGAGTTACAAGTGTTACTGTTTGCAGTACTCTTAATAGTTGGGAGAAACTTTGAATTGCATAAAAAAAATATAATGTAAGGACCCACCCAAAATTTACCCACTTATTTACATGATAATTACTTGTTGATATGATAAATGTTTCATGGGTTCATGGAGTTGTGGATGTTTTAGGTGGATTTGAGTTACGAGTGTTACTCTTTGCAGTACTCTTAATAGTTGGGAGAAACTTTGAAAAAGCATTAAAAAAATATAATGTAAGGACCCATCCAACATTTACCCACTTTAACCTAATCATCGAGGTAAATATTTGACGACCTCTTAAATTTCTATAACCTTAATTGCTCAACCTCCTGTTGTTGTTTGTATTATTTCGCTCCTAGTTTTTCCTCCCATGTGAACAAAATGGTGGCCTTAGCTTTCGGTGGTGCAGGGTTGCATAAGGACGACCATGGGGTGAAAACGACGTATTTTTTCCTCCCTGGTTTGTCCCCCCATGCGAACAGAAAGGAATGGTGGCCTCATATTTTAGTGGTACAAGGTTGTAGAAGGGCGACCATCGGGTGAGCACGACGAAGACATGGGGTTGACCAAAACGAAGATAAGGAGATGACCATGAATACAAATTTGCAATTAAATCTTGTGATTTTTTATTTATTAATTTACTGTTCATATTAGGCGATTTTTACAAACAAAAAAAAATAATTTACATTCATATAGACTACAAAGATCTTGCCCACTTGTGTTGTATTACTCACACTGACTCAAGCCAATCAGGGAAACTGGGGGGCTCTATATGTAGGATGCTGAAATACACAATATCAGAGAAATTATAAATACCGAGATCAGGATGCCGACATGAGGAGGAGGAAGAGTCATGGAAATCAAAACAGGAGCTTAGAAATGGACATTGCAAGACCCCATTATGGGAAAAATTAGAGCAAAAGTTGGTGAGAGAGAGGAGGTTATATTGGGAGAAAAAGAAGCCAAAATTGTGTTCAAATTTTGTGTGCGAAAAGCGAGCCTATAGGGTACTGTGATCCATACTTTTGAACCCCCCTGTAGCAATAGTTACTTGAAGTCACTTATTCACAAGAATACTCCTTTTCCTTTTTCAAACAACTAGAATCAAGAAACTTCTTCTAAAAACATCCTCTTTGTTGTGTTCACCGCGTTGTTAGCCTCCTGCAACCGTGCACCTCCAAAATATGAGGTTGCCATTCCTTTCCATTCGCATAGGAGGAAAAACTAGGAACAAAAAAATAGGTTGCATTCACCCCATGTTCGCCCTTCTACAACCCTGCACCCCAAAAATTGGAGGCCGCCATTCTGTTCACATGTGAGGACAAACCAAGAATGCAAAAATACAAACTACAAAAGGAGGTAGAGTGATGAAGGTTATAGAAATTAAAATTTCATTTGAGAGGTTTTTCAAATTAAAACCCACATCCTTTGTGAACCTCCATGGGAAGAAATCAGAAGACAACGATTAATGGAGTGGGTGGAGTGAGTTGGAAGAGGGGAGCAGGGTGGCAGAGGTGTTGGGAGTGGTGGTTGGATACATGAGTAGTGGGGAGCTAGCTAGCAGAGGTATCTGACATTTGGTAGAGAGTTCCACTAGAGAAACAAAAGACAAAAGCTGGCATCGGGCATGTCCCATCACCACAAACCTTCATCACAAGTCTTTACGAGATTCTGCTATCAAAATCCTCCATTTCATAGAATAGAATACTCTTTCTAAATAAATAATTATTATAATATTTTAATTTAATATAAATTTATTATAGATATAATTATTATAACAACCATAAAGAAAACTTAATTTTTATTGAAAGAAAAATGGAAATTATTGTCTATCTTTTTTTCTCTATCTAAAGATTCCGCATATTTTCATAGAAAAAGAAGATAAAAAGGTTATTGTTATTTCGCAGTTGTTCAAAAAAATTAGTTATTATTTTCTTTTATGTTGCACCACTTTTCAAGGAAACTTTTGGACATGTATCTTTTTTAAAGTTTGATGATTTGGTTTTCTTGTTATTTTTTCAAGAGGAGGAAATTACCTAAGTGGGTTTAAATATTTCCTCTGTTTTGCTATTCTTTCCGGAAGAATGAGTTTTATCGATATTTAATCACTTAGTGAGGATTGAAGCCACTCCGAGTCATTGCGCGAGAACATGAAAACTGGAAATCATTTCAGGAGTATGGCTTCTTCAATTATACTTTGAAGACACTCTGCTACATTTTTGAGATTAAAAGAATGAAAATTGTTTTCAATTATCTTATCATCACGGTTGAGCCAAGTCTCTTCCTCGATATTTGTTTTAGACTTTTGCTATATAATTATTTATGTCGACTTTATGTATAAACTCTGCTATGTATTATTTCTCTACAACTGTGTCAGTCTAAATAACTTGGCCATTTTTTATATTTTTTATATTATGATTAGTTCAACTCCGAAAGACATTGCTTAGCATTTAAAGAGCGCCATGTAGTTTAGATAAATTAAGGAAAATAATTTGAATGCCTATTTGATATACATTTGGGATGTCCTTCTCCAGAACATGAAGATATAAACAAAGTTTTCACTACCCCTTCAATATTCATTTGAACCCATTACCAAATCTCACATATACCAATTCCATACCAAACAATACAAAAAAATTTATCTGTAAACATCAATAACATTAGTTAGTACTTGGAAACATCTTAGTTTGAAGGGCCACTTGAATAATAATAATAATAAAGTTATAATTTTATTCATATTTATGATTTTTGTTTTACTATTATTATGTTCTTAAAGTAACTTGACATGTATCATGAGTATATGTTTTGATGTTTATTAACGTAATTGATATTGTTGGACTAATTATTATGTTAATTTGAAATAAACCTATGATTTTTTATTTTTATGTTTGTTTTTTAATTTTTATAATGTGAAATATACGATGAGATAAAGGTTTTCCATGGTAATTGTTTTTACCAATAATACTTAATTTATTGGGTTACACTTGTTCCCATGAAAATAAAAATATTTCTCTTTATTGGAATGAATTTTTAAGTTAGGATTTCATTTTTATTGAAATGATTTGATACATTAGGATTTCATTTCCATTTTTGTGAAGCCTATTAATTTATTTTTTTAAATAAATTTATCCAAATACAACTCTGGATGATTATTGATGTTTAGAAATTTAGAATATAAAAAATAATATTAACATCCAATAAATTTAGCATAATTATTATATAAAATAAAAAATAATGATTTCCCATAACTATTATATAAAATTAAAAATAAAAGCATACCACCTCCATCAAAATCCCTACAACTAGAGTGCTTAAGCCATGGCACCCAAATCTCAGAGCACTTAAGCCATGGCACAAAAATCTCTACAACTAGGCCCAAATAACAAAGCATCTCCTTCAAAGCTCTACAACTGGGGCCCTCAAGAAATAGTCGTTGAAGTAAATTGGGAATCGTAGGAATAAAGTATGATTACCTAGAAGAGGATTTGTGTCTATCATGATTTTCTTCTCTTAGAGAATAAAACAGGGATTTGTTTCTATCCATAGTAGGAGGATGGTTCCATAGGAGGTAGGCGTTGTAAATACATATATCCAGTGGATAGTTCCCAATGAGGTGTGATAAGAGAGAAAAATATATAATTGTTTAATGAACTTGGAAAATGGCTATATATTGTAGTTTTGAATGTGGGTCAGTTTGTGTGTAGCATTATTCTTGGTTGTGTGAGTGGATTGAGTCTAAGTTTGACGTGGCTATTAGAATGAAGGAAAATCGTTTACAGATGTTGGGTTCATGCATTCCATATGGTATGAATCACATTTCATTTATCTTATTTATATGGGATAGCAATTGTATTTGATTTCACTATCTTTTTATATGCTATATTATTTAGCCATTTACACCAAAAATACAAAACAGGTCGCAGGTCACTGATGTTGCGGAGAAATGAGTCAATTATAGTAGTCATTGAGGTGGCTAGAGAAATGAAATAATTACGAATAATTGCAATTCCAATTCCAGGTATGGTCTTGCATCTCTACTTTCAATCAATTTAAGCATGGCCCATAAGCCATTTTATTGATTTTTTATTGGATTTAAATCTCAACGGAGTGAACAATAATTATAATTCCACGAATATAAATAAAATATTTTCCAACACTTGAATGTTATCACACATAGTGGAGGATTATGATAATGATGGAAATCATGGAGATTACAATGATGATAGAGGAAATGATGCTACTATTGACCACCACCATGAAGATCAAACGTTGTAGAGGTTGTTATAAATGAATGGGATTTAAATTGGGATTCGCGAAAAGTTGATGTAAGACAAATTTCTATCAGTCTTGTTGTATGAGGATCTCATATTTCATTGAAAAATATTATATTGGTTCATTTAAAAAGATATTCTTGTTGAAGACAGCAAACATGTTAAATAAACATTATCTTTAAGCTTATTTTCCTTAATGAATTTGATTTTTTTATAAATTAATGGAGGATTCTTCTATTCTATGAAATGGATGATTCAGATAGCAGAATACGAAAAATAATTTTAGTGATTCTTTTATAAATAAATGGAAGTGCCTTCTATTATACTAAATGGAGGATTTCGATAGCAAAAACCAGCGAAGACTTTTGGTGATGGGACATGAATGACGCCCAACCTTCGTCTTCCGTTCCTTCGTGGACACCTCTACCAAATGTGAGATGGCGGAGTAGAGACCGTTATAAAAAAAATGGGATATAATGCCCATAATATAATAGTATGAAACCAGTTTTCTTTGTTTTAATTGTATCACTTTGTTCAACCATCAAGTATCTTATGCATTTTCTATTACAAATATACTATTTAGTATTGTCTTTAAAACTTAATTTTATTTAAATTTTATTTTTGAGAAATAACTTTCAATTTTATCTTAAGCATAAACATGATTTTACACTATTTATATATTAACAATTTTTTATTTACTATGATTCCTTTCCACTTATATTTTAAATAAATCATTATCAAGATCTCACTTATGTATCCAATAAGCCTATGCATATTTGTATCTTTGTTAATTATTTTAAATGTATTTATCCTTTTCACTTTTATTTAATTTCTTTTAATTTTGTACAATAATTGAAATTATATATATAGATATGGACTAAATAAATTACAATGTAGAATTTAAAATTTTGATAAAAAAAGATAAGCATTTGAGATATAGATATGGGTGATATCTACTATACCCACCACATGAGTTATCCTAGAGTGCTGAAACATGCATCGACAATTCTTTTTGTTTGAGTTATGGCGTCCATGGTATGAGCAACATGATTCCATATTTTCCATACAAGCTTATGCTTTTCCTTGGGAATCTAAACATAAAAAAAAAAAACTACTTAAGGAATATTCTATGCTCTGAATTGAACATTTTACTAAATATTTCATTTCTTAATAGTATGAAAACATGTATATTACTAGTTATAAAAAGTTATTTTTAATTTTTTTTTTGTCTTTCGAATTTAGGTTTAGGTGAGGGCTTGAAATGTGATTATCGTCATGTATGTCTATGGTATACAATAGGTCATATAATATTTTTCCTAGAGAATGAAAATGTTGTTAAGATGGAGTGTTTCTTTAAAATAAAATATGAATAGGTACCTAAAATATTTTCAATTTATTCTAATCTAGAATACATCCAAAACCAACCTTTATATTTTATTTTTATTTCATAAAAAAAACGAAATGTTTTGTAACATGTTCTTGCATATAATAACATGATGGTTTATTCCCATTAAGGTTTATATTTTTTCATTGACGACATACTACACATATTATGAAAACATAAGATGTAGGTTACATGCTAAAAACTAGCTAATATCATTCATATTTTTTGGTTCGTAAAGAGTCCTATGTAATTTTTCCTGTAGGGAGAAGGTCCTACTAAGATGGAGACTATATAACTAATGTGAGTAGTTTTTAAAGTTTTATTTTGATTTCCTAAACAATAAAAAAAAGTTTTTAAAATTGTGCTTGAACATATAAAAGGTGATATTTTATTTTTCTAAAATAAGAATCATGATGGTTTATACGTTAAGATAAATGTAAATTATCTATATTAGATACCAATAAAAATATTATGTGGTTGTTATGTAAGAGATCCTTGAATATTTGAGTCCTAGAGGAAGAAGATGTTCTTAATATGAAGCATTTCACTAAAAAAAACACTATTAGGTATGTAAATGAGCCAAATGTTTTCTCATGTATAACATATCCACAACCAAATATTCAATTTTTTTTTATATTTCTTAAACAACAAAAATATTTCTTAAGTTGGCTTGGACATACCTACATGATTCTTTATTCCCATCAAAAACCCTTTTAATCTCATTAATGACATACGAAACATGTAATTCAAACTTAATAGTTTTACCAAGTTATTGGAATGAGAATGAAAAGCTCTCGATTTATTGGAATGATTTGTTAAATTAAGATTTTTTTGTTATAAGAATGATTGGTTAAGTTAGAATTTCATTTTCATTTTTGTGAAACTAATTTTTTTTTTGAAAAAATTATCCAATACTACAGTTCATGATTGACGTTTAACGATTTAAAATTTAAAATCTAATATTAACATCCAATATATTTAAAATAATTATTATAAAAAATAAAAAAATATGATTTCCCATAACTATTATTAAAACTATAAATAAAAACATACCACCTCCATCAAAATCACTACAACGAGAGCGCTTAACCCATGGCACACGACACAAATGTCTGGCAGTTAAGCACTACAAAGCATCTCCCTCAAAGCTCTAAAACTGGGGCCCTTGAGCAATAGCCGTTGAAGTAACTTGCGAAGCGTTGGAATAAAGCCTGATTATCTAGAAGGATCTGTTCCTATCCAGAGTCGGTGGAACCTTCCAGAGGAGACAAGCGCCGGAAATACATATATCCGGAGGACAGTTCCTGACGAGGGCAAAAAATATATAGCGGTTGAATGAACTTGGAAAATGGCTATATATTTTAGTTTTGAATCTGGGTCGATTTGTGTGTAGCATTCTGAATGGTTGTGTGAGTGGTTTGAGTGTGACTTTGACGAGGAGATTACAATCGAGGAAAATAGTTTACAGATGCTGGGTTCATCCATCGTATTTCATTTATCTGCTCTATATGGACTAGCAATTGTATTTGATTGCAGTCTTTTTATATGCAATTATACCGGAGAAATGAATCAATGAATCAATGCAGTCTTTTGATTGCTGATGTTGCGGAGAAATGAATCAATTATACCGGTCATCGAGGTCGCTGAAGAAATGAAATAATTACTACGAATTCCCATTCTAGGTATGGTCTTGAATCTCTCATTTCAATCGATTTAAACCCATTTTTATTGGATTTAAAGCTTTGCAGCCTCCTGAATATTTTAAACAAATTTTATGTGTCCGCCATTTTTATTATTTATTAGATTTGATTTTTCATATCCGTGCTTATGTACACTTGTCTTTTTCTCTAGCTGAACCCTAAATAGTAATCCCCATTCCCATTCACCCATCGCTGCGCCCTGTAGTTTGTGGGTTTCTGGTTTAACTCACCCATTCACCCATCGCTGCGCCCTGTAGTTTGTGGGTTTCTGGTTTAACTCACCCATTCACCCATTGTTAATTCCATATATATATAGAAATCAGGAATCACGATCCCCAATTGCAATTGTATATAAAAATGAAATCATGAAGGTGTTGCATATATAGAAATGAATTTTTTCGCTGTAGCTTCGGCTCTGATGCCTAGTCTTCTCTGCTTTTGTTGTTTATGTGTGCTGTGTTAAATATCTTCGCTCTGTGATGTAAGCTATATAAATAGTTTGATAGAAATCAAGAATCCCCAATTCCAAGTATATATAGAAATTAAATCAAGACCCCCAATTCGAACTATACATATAAATGAAATCATGAAGGTGTGGCATATATAGAAAAATTTTCCTCCGTTGCAATTTTTCGCTGTTGCTTCGGCTCTGATGCGGAGTGTTCTCTGCTTTTGTTTCTGTGTTAAATATGTACGCCCTGACGTCAATACATGTCTCGCCATGTGTGATAATTGTGTTTAAATAAAAAAATCATTGCGTTGAATGGGATCTGCCACATCTATGTTAAGGAGATTTCTTTCTTTTTCTCGCCGTTTATTTATTTTCTTTGATTTAGATTTGGATTCAGCATAAAATTTAAATTTAGATTTGCGCTTTTAAACTTTGCCCTTTCCGTGCATTCGATGGTACAATGGAAACATGTTGTCATGATCTGGTCATGTTTTTTTTTATAGTTTATTTTTTTCCCTCTAATTTTCCTTCAAAAGATTTTGGGGTTTAATATTGCTGTGGGTTAAGCAAAAGGAGAGATATGTGATTAAGAGTTTAATCCTTGTCTAATTTTATTAGACAATAGGTTAAACTGAACGACAGACAAGGTAACCTTAGCAATAAGATTCTGACGCTGGGTATCCTTTCGAAAGAGGAGTATGTTGCGATCGAACATCTAAGTTTCGTGTGGGAGGGTCATCGCTGAAGTGGAAGGCCAAAGCCTCTCCGTAGAGGTGTTGCGTATTTCATCGCTGCCCTAAGAATCGCGGTTATATCCGTTGCACGGCCCTGACTAATATTCTAAATCGATGCCAATTCCATTAGTTTCCATCCGCAATTCAATGCCAATACTTCTGGAATAATGATTATAATTATCAAATAGTATCCCTTGGGAGAGATGACATATGCTCGTTTTCAACGGTTGTCATAACAATGAGAATCTGAACTATTTAATATGCATTGCATTGTTTTCGAATTGTTTTACAAGAATCTATGTATTTTATGAGGCAGCTGGAATTTTTTTTTATGGTAATTATCCTAGATTATAGGTTTTTCATAAAATTACAATTTTAATTTTAGTTTGAGGCATTGATTTATTAATAGATGTATAGGTTTTTTTTTAAGCAATTGTTATAAATTATTTTGTTTATCACATCATTGTAATTTTGATTTTAGCTTAATGCTATGATTTATTTTATTTCTTCAAAATTATATTTGGGGAATATTTTAATTGTTTGTATTTTCAATTCTCTACATTGTTTTTAAAATTTGTGTGTATATTATTTTAGAATCTTTACTTATATGTATAAAATATATTATTTATTATTTCAGTGATTTTCATTTTATGTTTTTATTATTTATCTATAATGAACACATGATAGTATAGGTTTAAACATATTTCATATCTTTTTATCTTAGTATTTAGTTGTGTTTATATATTTGTATTTTTAAAATTTTATTTATATGTTTTAGTGCATTATTTTTAGTGTTATTATTATTTTTTCATTATTTTTAAATATATAAATAGTAAGTGCAAGCAAGAGAGAGGGACGGTGTGACAAGGAGAAAAGAGTGAGAGGATAGGGTAGAAATAGAGAGGGTGAAAGAGAGATAGAGAGAGTGGGAGAGACTGAGAGAATAGGGTAGAAAGAGAGAGGGTGAGCGAGAGAAAGAGAGAGAGAGTGGGAGGAAGGAAGAGAGAGAAGGGGAGGGGGGGAGAGAGAGAGAGAGAGAGGGAGGAGAGCAGGAGATAGAGAGAGCGCGCGTGAGAGAGAGAGAGAGAGAGCGCGCGCGTAAGAGAGAGAGAGAGCGAGTGATTGAGAGAGAGTGAAGGAGAGGAAGAAAAAGAAGAGGGAGTGAGGGAGAGAGAGAGAGAGTGGGAGAGTGGGGGGGAGAGATAGACATGAAGGAGAGAGAGAGAGAGAGAGAGAGAGAGAGAGAAAGAGAGGGAGGGACAAAGGAAGGAAGGGAGGGAGAGTAAGGTGGAGAGAGAGGGAGAGGGATAGGGGAGAGCGAGTGAATGAGAGAGAGAAAGTGAGAGGGATAGGAACAGGGAGACATGGAGAGAGAGCATGAGAAAGAGTGAGAGAGAGAGTGATAGGTAGAGAGAGAGAGTTAGATGGAGAGAGAGAGATGGAGAAGTAGAGGGAACGAGAGAGGGAGTGAGGTAGATAGAGGGGAAGAGGGGGAGGTGGAGAGACCGAGTGAGGGAGAGAGTGAGAGAGAGAGAAATACAGAGAAGGAGAGAGAAAGAGAGTGGGAGGGAGATAGTGTGGGAGTGGGAGAGAGGGAGAGAGAGAGAGAGAGAGAGAGAGAGAACAGAGAAAGGGAGACAATCAGGGACATAAGTAGGAGAGAGTTAAGTAGAGAGGGAGGGAGGGAGAGAGAGAGAGAGAGAGGGAAGGGGAGAGGGGGAAGGGGAGAGATAGCGTGAGTGCAAGTCAGAAGTAGGGAGTGGGAGAGGGAGGGTCAAATATGGCAAGGGATAGTGATAGGGAGAGGGAGAGAGGAATAAAGAGAGAGATAGAGAGAGAGAGAGGGGTCTGTGAGTGAAGAATTGTGAGAGGGAGGGAGGTAGTGAGGGAGAGAGGGAGGGAGAGCATGAGAAAGAGTCAGAGAGAGAATTATAGCAAGGGACATGGAGCGTTAGAGGGGCAGGGGGAGAGAGGGAGAGGGAGAGGGACTCAGGGTGAGAGGGAGGGAGGGAGAGAGAGAGGGGGGGGGAAGGGAAAGAGGGAAACACGAATAGATAGAGAAAGTGCGAGGGGGAGGGAGGGTGAGAGTGGAAGAGAGAGAGTGGGCAAGTTTGAGGGAGAGAGAGAATGGGGGAGGGGAGGTAGAGGGAGATGGTGAGAAAGAGAGAGATCAGGAGTGGGGTATATGGAGGGGAGAAAGAGAGAGAGTGACCGAGAGAGAGTGAAGGAGAGGGAGAAGAAGAGGGAGTGAGGGGGAGAGAGAGAGAGAGTGGGAGAGTGGTAGGGAGAGATAGACATGAAGGAGAGAGAGAGAGGAAGGAAAGAAGAGAGGGAGAGTGAGGGAGAGAGAGAGATTGAGAGGGAGAGGGAGAGGGAGAGGGATAGCGGTAGAGCGAGCGAATGAGAGAGAGAAATTGAGAGGGGTAGGAAGAGGGAGATAGGGAGAGAGAGCATGAGAATGAGTGAGAGAGAGAGTGAGAGGGGGAGAGAGAGAGAGTTAGAGGGAGAGAGATAGATGGAGAACTAGAGGGAACGAGAGAGGGAGTGAGGTAGATAGAGGGGAAGAGGGGGAGGTGGAGAGACAAAGTAGGGAGAGAACGAGAGAGAGAGAGAGAGATACAGAGAAGGAGAGAGAAAGAGAGTGGGAGGGAGATAGTGTGGGAGTGGGAGGAAGGGAGAGAGAGAGAGAACAGAGAAAGGGTGGGGAGAGAGAAGAAGAGAGGGAGAAAATGAGGGACATAAGTAGGACAGAGTGAAGGAGAGAGAGAGAGAGAGAGAGAGAGAGAGAGAGAGAGAGAGAGAGAGGGGGGAGAGTGGGAGGGGAAGAGAGGGAGAGTGAGGAGAGGGAGAAAGAGAGATAGAGTGAGTGCGAGTCAAAAGTAGGGAGAGGGTGTGGGACAGAGGGAGTGACATAGGATAGAGAGAGGGAGAGATAGGTTGAGAGAGAGATAAAGAGAGAGAGAGCAGGAGAGTGAGAGGGAGAGGTAGAGAAAAAGAGGGGGATACGAAGTGAGGGAGATGGCAACAAAGAGATACAGAGATAGATAAAGGGAGAGAGGGGGAAAGAGGGAGAGGGAAGGAGGGAAAGATAGATAGAGAGAAAGGGAGAGAGAGAGATAATGGAAGAGAGGGAGAGGGAGAGGGAGTGAGGAAGAGGGTGAGGTATAGACGGAGGGAGAGAGGGAGAGTGAGAGAGAGATAGAGGTAGAGGGTGAGAAAGAGATAGAGATGTATAGAGATAGAGAGAGAGAGGGGGAGAGAGTGGGAGAGAGGGAGTCAGAGAGAGGGAATGAAGGATAGAGAGAGGGATGAAGAGAGTGGGAGGTATGGAGAGAGAGAGAGAGAGAGAGAGAGAGAGAGAGAGTGGGGGAGAGAGAGAGGGTGGGAGAAAGAGAGAGAGAATGGATCAAGCACGCTTAACTCTAGAGTTTACCCCAACAATCAAACCCACTTTATTTTTCGTAAGCTCGAGATTTCTTCTTTTTCTATTAATATAAATAAAAAATTACAACCAGATCAGAAAGAGAGTTTCGTGGCCATAGCTTGCCCTATGGGAAAGCACGTTGGCCACCTAATAGTTTTGTAGCCCATCTAAGTACAATACAACTTAATTCTTTGCAGCCACAAAAAATAAAACTAAATATTTATATATATCCTATCTTCTACATTCCTATTTTCACAAGAAACAATAAATAATATCCGCAAATTCATAATCATAAATAAAAGTTGAAAATAAAGCTATTGTCATGACTAGTCAACCTCTTTAACAAAGAAAAATTCCACTTGTGTGAGGTCCATATCAGTGTTTTATGGGAGTTCTATTGGGGCCAGTACACAAGGCAAGTGATCTTCAACGAGGCTAACCCACCCTTCTTATTCGTGCAAAAAAACTATATCTTATTGAATTATTTTTGATAATTATGGAATTCCTCAGCAACGGTGGCCATAGTCACAACAACATGTTCCATGGACTTCTACAGAATTCATTTCATCAACCAATAAAGGTAGAGAGTGTGTTTAAATTGTGTAAGTTTTCCATGAGTTTGCCCAGGGTCGGGCACCAACTCACGCCTATCTTCGACCTCTATATACATTCTCTCTGCGTGACAATTTAAATTTTCCTCCCACTCCTCAATCAACTATCAGGTCCCCTCCTTATTATTCTCTCAATAGGCTTCCATAACCTCTCAAATTTTTTTCCTAGAGGATTTATGTCCTCTTGGATTCCCGGCTGAAGTGCTGCGCTGAACCTCAGTCCGAAGAACTTGAAACAGAGGTCGCTAGACCATAAGAATTCAACATAAATTTTGAAAACATAATAGTAACCTTGGTGAACCTCACTAGTACATAATATGCAATTTGTAAAATTTTTGACAATTTATTTTTTAAATTATTCAAATTATAATAATTTTATAGAATCTCTACATAATTTTTTTGGGATTTTCACGTTTAAAAAAAAAATTATAGTATAAAATTTGAGCAAATAATTTTTAGAAAAAATGGAAATTAAGGATTTTTTTGGAAAAAGCATGGAAAATTAGTCCACTTGCGAATATTAGCCCCTAAAATTTTCCCTCAAGACAACTCTATATAGCCCTTAGTAGAATGGTGTTTCAAAACATATGAATAGGATGCTGAGGGAGAGAGCAACCACTATGCTCATTAGAGCTAGTTAAGAAAAAAATTAATGGGTGGAAGAAGTTACTATTGCATGTTAGTTGATTAATAGGTCTCCCACATTAGTTCATATGGATAAACCTCCTACTTAGCTTTAGATGGGAAAATTTACCCCACCTCAACATCTTCATACTTTTGGTTGTGAATCATATGCTCATGTGCCAATAAAGAGATGGGAAAATATCGATGACAAGGAAATGAAATGTAACTTCATGATTCATGGCATTTGTGTGAAAATGTAGAAGTTTTTGGATTGTGTGACTAGATATTTTTGTATAAGAAGATTTTTATTCTCCATTAAGTTAAACCTTCTTCCATAGTGGTTCATCAAAAAGAGAATGAGAAGAAGTCAATGGTTTATCTACCACATAAGATAGAAAAAATATAAGCCAAAAAGATTAATAAGAAGTTCATGATGGTCTTAACCAGGACTAGGGTTCAAAGAGTTCAATGGAGGAGGAAGAAAGTCCACCTAAAAATTGGAGGAGATCAAATTGAAAAATAACGTAGCTAAATAGGTATGATTACAATTTATTTGATTTCATATGTACATTTTCTTTATTTTCTAATACTAATAAGATTAGAACTATGAAAGAGTCAATGATGATTAATGATAACGGGTTTTTGAGATTAGCCATGAATACACTTAGAAATAATGATACATATGACTTGATACCAATGCCTAATGGATGGAAACCCATTAGATATAAATGTTTCCTAAAAAAAGAATCATTTATATAGTGATGTTATTCTTGGGTCGAGAGGATAATATGGTACCAAAAGTTTGATTCCTTTGAAATGGGATTGGGAATTGTGAGATACAAATCAGATAATTATGTGTATTACAAACATGATGGTGGTCATTTCTTTGTTATCACTTTATGCGTAAAAGATATGTTATTCTTTAGTAATAGTAAGAATGTTCTTTATGATTTGATGTCTTAGCTTGTACCACAATTTGTTATGCATGACTTTGGGGATACAAAATATATCTTAAGAATTGAGATGAAGAGACAAAGAAAATATAATGCCTTCATTGAGCGAAAAATTTAATAAGTATGTAAAATATGTGCTACAACATTTTTACATGGAAGGTTGCAGACCATTTATTTCTATTATTTATGTAGGAACTAAACTTTCAATTAAGAAATGTCCTTCAAAACCTATAGGTTCAATGGATATGCATTATATATGTTATGCTATTGGAGTTGGTAGTTTGGTCTACACATTGGATTGTACTAGACTAGACATTTTCCATGTAGTGGAAGTTTTAACTCATTTCATGGCTATTATTGGACATTAACATTAGGCCACAAAGAAGAGGGTCTTCAAGTATTTGCAAGGTAATTTTATATATTCTTGTTGCTATCATAGTTATGATTCAAGGAAACCACACTTGGCATACATAAATGATTATGTGGATTGTTATTGGGTAGGGGATGAAATTCGGATATCTACAAGCATTTGCGAGATTCCATTATTTTGATGCAACAATAAGTTGGATAAACAAGAAAGAAGTAGTGGTTTCATTGGCACTATATGGGTAAAGTATATGATAATTACTCATGGATGTAGGGACATAATTTATCTTATGAGATCATGTTCAAAAGTAGTGATAACTTAGAGAACTATTATAGTTCAATCATAATAAAAATGTCATTTGTTTAACAAAGAACCTGACCTTTCATTCAAATATAAAGCATGTCTGCGTATATATAGACACTAGAGACATGTGAAAATTTACATAATGTTGTATATGAATTGATAAAACCATGACAAGTTTAAGTGGTGTTGTGAGTGTATGGGCCTTATACTCCTTATAATTCAGCTCACAATTTTCCTTATATTATTGCAAGGTATAAGTGGAAGAGTGTTGGGATAGTTGTTTTATACACATTGCAATCCTTTAGTGGCATAGGTAGGCATTGATAGTTGATAGGCAACAAATCTTAAGTTACCAAAAAGAAATATAATGTAGTGGTAGGGAATAAATGCATGTCAAAACAGGAAATGAATACTAAGAATAAAAGATGACCAATTAGTTGCTGGTGTTTTGTTGCATGTACATTGGAATACCTTACAAGGTTTTTGTTATGCCTATTTATTGAGTGCTAGGATTGGTGGAAAACAATGTGCATGAGTTTTAATTTACTGTTATGCTTTTAAATATTTCTGTAATGTTTATTTAACTTTTGAACACTCTCATTGAGATCAAATATTTGTAATGTATTGTAACAATTTAGTTGTTAAATGATACATTGAGCATGCGTTAGAGTGTGGGGTTTTTTAACCAAAATATGTTTTTCCAAGAAATTTTTATGTAATGGTTTTCTATTGCATTGATATGCCTTTTTCTTATCATAGATTTGTTTAAAGTTTCTTTACATATTCTTTTCTCATTGGATAGTGGAGGAAATATATTCATAAAATCTACTTCCTTTCATAGATGATTAAGGATGACTTAAATTTAGAATATAATTGGGTGCAAAAAATAATTGAGGACATCAATATACAAATACAAAGTATAAAGAGGATGTATATATATCACCCAAATAATTGTTAATGGTTTATGCGATTGTGATAACCATTCTCTATATATATATATATATATATATATATATATATATATATATATATATATATATATATATATAGATACATATACATATATACATATATACATATACATATGCATATACATATACATATACATATACATATATATATATATATATAGATAGATAGATAGATAGATATGACTACCATCATTGAGACAATTGAAAAAAAAAATCTTTCATTCACAATTCAAATTAACAATTTCAATAAAATAATAATGATCTATAAAAATTTCAGAAATCTTAACAAAACATGTGCATAGATTGTTGAAGTGATCATACATACAAGTATAAAAATTTCAAAGCTAAATTAAAATAATTCAATAGCATGTATAAATATTCATCACAAGGAAGAGATAAAAACATTAATAAAGTAGTATTTAATAATACAGAAGAAATTTCTCACTTGTTAAACAAAAATAAAAAAATATTTATACAAATGAAAAATACATGCAATATAAAATTTAAACAAAATAAATTTTAGTTAATTTAAGGGATATATTGAAATTTAACTTAGTAGAAATCCAAAGTTATGTAACAATGAAATCACATTTTTAGATTGAATGGTGACAAAATAAAATTCATATATCTTGTTGATCCAACAAAGATTAACACTTTATTTATATATTTAAATATTCATAAATGAAGATAACTCAAATTTTAAAACACAAATTTCAAAATAAATCTTTTATCATCTAAGAATTTGAAAACAAAACCATTTTTATAACCTAATCCAATTTTCTATGAGATAATACTATTCATAGCTTCCAAAAAGTTCATAGATAAAAGTTCATCTTAAATGCAAGGATGTATGACTTTTACTATATATAGTTTTATGAACTAAGATTTTAATCCATTTTAACTATTGTAAATACATTGTTGGTTAAAAAGCATAGCTTAATTATTCAACATTTTAAATAATAACTTTAGAGCTAGTAAGTGGTACTTTATTTATTTATTAATTTTAATAATAATGTGAATTTTCTTAATTTAGAATTGTTTTAAATATATGAATAAATTCAATAAACTTTGAAAAAAACATAAAAAAATTAAAACATTTAAGTTATATAACTCCTACTATTGAAATTTATCATTTTGAAATATCTTTATTAAATTTCAACATAATCAACCTATGCTTTGAGTCACGGTATCTCGGCTACCACATATATATGTAAAGAAAATGTGCACACATGCTTACTTTGTCCAATGCATAACCTATTCAAGATCTGAATTAAGACTTAACTTCAATGAACACCTCAAAGGTTTTTTATTTTAATTTTCAAATCACATAGTTTTTTCAAGAGTCCAATATTTCTCTTTAACTTTTAATGCATATGAATCATGACAACATACTTGGTAATTATATAAATTAATTTCTTGTATCAACTCTATAGTAAAATTAATGTCCCTTCTGGGTGGAAAACCTGGTATTTCCTCCGGAAATACATCCACAAAATCATTCCCTATCAGAATGTTTTCCATCATTGGAGTCTTTTCTTTGGAATTGATAAAACCCACCTGGCTAGCATATAACTGGCATCCTTTCCTGATGAACTTAATCATTTGAGATGTTGTAATAGGATACAGCTGTAGGGGTTTCTTTATACCTTGAATCTCCTTCTGATTTCCATCATGCATTCTGTAATATATATCATTTTCTTTACAATCTACTAACATCCAGTGCTTCTCCAACCAATCCATACCAAGTAGCACATTTTAGGATCCCAAAGCTAATATATTTAGGTCTAAAATTAGATGTTGTTCACTAATTTTCAGTGTACAGTTCAGAATTTTTGCACAAAATTTCCTCTTTGCTCCCGTGGCTAACTGTACCAGCCAAGGATTTATGAATTTATAACTTTAAAATTTACAAATCTCTACTAATTTGGGGATTACGTAGCTTAAATTTTCACCTGGATCTACCAAAATAGAAACAAGTTGAGAGAGTAGCTTACCTTCCAACTCTATCATTGTCGGTTGGTAATCCTCATGTCGATCTTCTAAGGCTACGTTAATTCTAGGTATATTTCTTGCCACATATCCTACTGTTGAGGCTTCTTAGTATCCTTTCTTGTTCTTGGATCAAACGCTCATTATCAATTCGAACCCCGACCATTTCTTCCTCTAGTTTCTGTACTGTGTTTAACATAATGCTAGTTTGGTGTTGTTGTTCCTCTAGCAGTCTACTTGTTTGCTGGTGTTGATCAACACTCAGCTGAATCCACATTTCAGGGTTCATTTCTAGTCAAGGTTGGGGTTCTTCGATGTTCTGGGGTGCCTATTGTGCTGCCCCCCTTCTCCTAATGTCTCCTATTATGCTTCTTTTCTCTGTGCATCAATATACACACATATTAAATCGTTAGATGACCGATAGGATCCTAGTGTTCGAACCTAGTTCTAATACCACTTGTAACATTCAACTACAAGTATCACTTTTAACCTTTGTCTATTTTTTTTTTTTACTAAAAAAATCCTAACACAACTCAACATCGTAATTTCCAAACTAATATTTTAAAACATTACACAAGTATCCATATTTTTTTACACAAACCTTGATTATATTACATTATCATTATTCTGATAACAAATTTATGATATAAGATCTGGTTCAGGTTTAATTACACTTCCCAAAATTTGAGTTGTATGACTGACAACATATCTGCACTATGGTTAAATGATTGTACTACTCTATATAATTAAAAATATTCGAACATTAATCAATGCCAGATCTTGAGCATATCAGTCAAAATTGTTTGTTTCACGACGAAGTCTCATATACAAGATTTTTGGAATTATTTGGTTTTCTACCGATGGATAATTAATGTGGTAAGTTTGCATATGGGTTGGAATTTATTATCTTTGTCCCATAGACCTTACAGAATCCCAGTTCTAGCTTTCCTCATCATCGATTTGCTCATAATAAGATCTATAGTTGTGTTTAGTTCTAAGGTTATGGGGTTAGTTTTGGGTAATGACTACCACCAAACCTAACAGTTCTAATATTTTCTAGGGTTGCTGCCGCAAGCTATGTAATCATGAATCCATGGCTGCCATACTATACATTTCTCAACAAATTCCTTCCTTCTCTGCTCCAGAACCCTTCAACAATGGTAAGACTCTCTCCATTTTTCTAACACCTTTCACTTTGGCTAGATTTCTTCCATATAACCTCTGTTCTTGAGGGTTTCTCTTAGAAGGCTTTTATTGTTAAATTGGCAGCCATTTCTCATTCTCAACATGGCTCTTGTTTTCTGGGTCGAAGTTAGAAATTCTTTCTGCTCTCAGGAGAAAATGCTATTGTCTTCCACTGCCTCCTCGGAGAATTTACTCAGGTATTGTATGCGTTGATTTGAATACTAGTGATTTTAAGTTACTCTTCCCTTCTGTGCATGTTCATGCATCAATGATTTAATTTTCATGCTTTCTTCACTGCAGTTTATCCTTGTCACCATTTCCACAGAGTATTAAGTTTACATGTATGACCTTTAGTACTATCGTTCTCCTGCAACAAGATTGGTCCTTTTTTTTACTTAAATTTCTTTTAGTCTTCATGTGGTTTTCTTCACTAGTTCTATTTCATTTTCAGTTATGAACCATTGCCTAACTCTATGGTTGGAGGCTCAGCTACCTTCCTTGTCTTTGAGTCTCTACTAACTCATTTAAATTTATATTTACATTTTGAAATATCTTTATTAAATTTCAACAAAATCAACCTATGTTTTGACTGACAATATCTCCGCTACCACATATATATGTAAACAAAATGCTCACACAGACTTATTTTGTCCAACGCATATCCTATTAAAGATCTGAATTAACAGTTAACTTCAATCACCAACTCAAAGGTTGTCAATCAACACCTCAAAGGTTTTTTATTTTAATTTAGTAGATCACAGGAGACCATTGGATTTCACAAACATAGTTTTCACAGTGACTCCATAAAATAGAAAATGAGAAATCCAAAAAGCGTTTTATTATGTTGGAGATATTTGGTAAATCAGAAATAACATGGTTATGGATTGTCCTTGATCTATTATCATTAATCAAATGTGTTTCTACAATAACGAATAGTGACTACCCATAACTGTAAAAATATATGTTATTTCCTAAATGGATAATGAATGAAGTAATAAAAATGCGCTAACGTCCAGAAGAGAATAACCTCCACATAACTCACACTTATAAGGTATACTTATAATATCAAATAAATAAAAAATAAGTTACAAATCATATATATATATATGAATTAAATAATAGCTTCCTACAATAGATCTTTGTAAAGTAAAATCAACAAGCCAAGAAAGGGATGAAGGGGACAAAGAAAGTGGAAAATAGAGAGGGGAAGAATGGAAATGAAGCAGCACCCATTGCCGATCTCGGTGATGTTTCCTTCACCTCTGCGGCTTTTGTTTGCCGACCAATATCATCATAACAACTAAAAAATTTACAAATGTGTAGTTTCTTAAGCGTGCCATTGTTGTTCACACCAACAAGGTTTTTATCCCTGAACATTGATTTCATTTCAAAAATTAGGTGCGCAATTACAATTTGAACTATTGGGCTCGATATAGATTTTAAATTATTTTCGTAATTAATGAAGGGTGTAGGCACTGGGGAATCGGTTAGCATTGGATGGTGACGCCACAAAAAGGAGGAGAAGTTGTCATAAAAGCGTTGGAGGGTGGTACTGACAGGAGGCAAAGCTTGACAGTGGGAAGAGACCATACTTATTAAGTTCGAATTCGAATTTGGATTTGAATTCGATACGAGAAGATAAAAATTCGAATGAAAACAAATTAATTTGGGAAAAAAATAGAACTGAAATAATTTCTAATAACTCTAAATCAAATAACAACCTTACAAATACAATTCAGTCCCAAAAAACTAAAAAAATCTAGTGTTACTCTTCATTCCAAGAATTCAAATCTGAGAAGCCTAACATGGATTTTTAACATAAAACCTATTTGTTCAAAATTATCATTTAATAAATATATATATATTTAAAAAATCACCATTCTAAACTTATTTATTTATTTATGTAGTCAAAATAAAATTATACTTATAAAATGAGCAATAATCTAGTTTCACCTATTATTTTTTTTCCTATTTCCTTGACTTTCCAGCCCTCCAAAACAAGATTGAAATTGAAAAAAAAAAAACAATTTCCAATTTCACAATTTTTTCTAATTTCCTTTGTTTTCCTGCACAGTAATCCTAACCAAAACTATGTTTTCCTTCAATTCATTCCCGACTAGAAAGTCAAGGGATCACCTAACTGAAGATCCAGATTCTTACATAACTGATTACACCAGAGAAAAAATATTGTTTCATTTAAGAAAAAACCCACTTTCATTGTAAAAAAGAAAATTTCTTATTGCAAAATTGTTTCTGCTTCTTTTTTAATCCTTAATTAAAACTTTATTTTAATTTTTTCTAATTACAAATCACATTTTAAATGAATAATTTTTTTTATATGTTTTTTATATACAAATAAAATATCCTATGCTTTTAGATAGATAATTGTAAATTGTAAATTTTCAATGACAATAATATATCTATAATAAATATATATAAATATATAAAATTTCTATATAAAATATCATATTGTGTCTTAGATTTTAAATAATAAAATATTATTAATAAATTAAATTAACATATAAAATTTAATAAGTTATTTACATGTTAGATTTTTTTTTTTTAAATAACAAATATATAAAAAAAATTCATCCAAAATTAATTTTCTAATGGTGAATGATTAATTAATTAATTATATTAAGTAAACAAAATTTCAAATATAACATTCCTTAATAAAATCCTAAAAACCTAAAACATTAAATAAAAATTTAAAAAAAAATATCCAAATTCCAACCCTCCCACCAAGCATTGATAGTTTACCCATCGCACAACATTGATATTTTAACCACAAAGGCCCCACTTATGAAAAAACAAAGCTAAAGCATCACACGTGACTTACTAACGATAGCGCAACACTTGATTGATTAACATTGAGGAGAGGGTAGTGGAGAGCAACATAGACAACGAACACGTGCATCGGATATGGAGCGGAGTGGAGCGCGTGCTTTTCCATTAGGGCTGCAATTTGTGCTTTTCCATTAAACATAAAATTCAAAAGGATGAAGAGATTTAAAAAGAAAAGAAAAGCAACATCTAACGAATAAAGCGAATAAAGCAGTAACTTCGGTTTCCTTATCTCAGCATGTGATAATTTTAGTTTTTTTTCGTTTCTTTTCTGATTTCAAGCTAATTTTTGTTAAATTTGATCTAAGTTTGTGATCGACAGAAAAAATTGAAATCAAAGATAATGTCCGTTGTGTTATATTTGTGATTCTGAAATTTTCTTTTAATATATGTTTTGTGTTAATTTGTTTTTAAATTTTTTTTTTTTTTTTTTTTGGTTTGTTTTAATGTGACAGGAATATTATTGTTAGAGTAAAGTTGATTTTCTGTTTAGTGTTGGATCAATATTATCACATGACAAAGTTGAGTTTTATATTTTTTTATCCGTGATTTTTTTTTTTAATTTAAATATCTTATTAATTGATTTGGAAATGTGGTTAGTATTGAAGTACTATTTGTGATTTTAATTTTTTTTACTCAGTTTAAATTTAAATTTAAATTTTAGAAATTTATTTATTGTTATAACTAAAATATTCTTTTCACATGCAAAACATATCAAATTCAAGAAAATATGTTGCTTTGACGATTTTCTATTTCGTATCATTTGATTACTAATAATTTTGGGTTAAAAAAATATAATACCAAAGAAAATCATTTGAAGTAGAATGTTGCTAAGAAAATCTACTTAATATATCCCTTATCTGTAACACCCATGAAAACTTACTCTAAGTATTTCTTTTTGTTTTCTGGCTGGATAAAAGTAAGACATGTGATGAAAATGTTGATATAACTATTATTTTCATAAATGAAAATAATAAATGATCTTTGAGATATTCTTCCTCTTAGAAATATGTTAACTATTAAAATGAGAGATTAATACTTAAATACTATTAAAATAATTGAAAAATTAGAAACAATAAGGAAGAAAATCCTCATTTTTCATCATTATTACTCTTTATATTTTGTAGTGGAAAAAGAAGGAATAGTATAAATATGATACAAAGACACACCACCAATAAATAAAAAATAATAGAGAGATATTTCATGTCGTGGATACTATAGCATGAAACTATTGTTGCTAAGTAAAAATATTTTGGAGAGATATTACGCATGGGAGAGAAATACTAGTTAAACCCAAGAAATACTAGTTAAACCCAAGAAATGACCAAGACACTTCTAAGGGGTCGAGAGAAGAAATCAAAATTATCTATGAGAGATAAAGACTAGTTCAAGACAAGAAATTACCAAGACACTAATAATGTTTGTAGAGGAGAAATCATGGTTAATATTTTCGCAACTTTTCAGGAAAATTAACCATGGAGCTAAAGGATAACTGACAAATATTTAATTCGTCAAGAGTATCGTGGAAATTTTCATGTATTTATGAAGGGGTCCAGATAAGTATATGTGTGAATGAATGATTTGATGTAGGTCAACACATTCCTTATAATATTTGGAAGTGAGAACAGAATGATGTGAGGATTCATATGAATTAAGTAAAAAATATATATTAAATATGAGACCAAATCAGTTACTGAAAAAGAAAAAGAGAATTGAAGGATTGTACACATAAGATTTAGATATAGAATAAAGTTAATATTGAGGTTTTTCATATGTTATAGGTGTGAACTAGTAAAAATTAGTATTATAATTCCAAATTTTTAGGATCCAATAAGATCGATAATGATTATTTTAGCTATCTATGTGATCTAAAATTTATGTTTATCTAATATGCTTGAGTATTATTATTGTGAATGTCTATCATATTTGTCCATTATGTTGGTGTGATGTTAATTATAGACATTTTCATATGTTTTAGGCTTAACAAGATTGGTTAATACTCATTTATTAAAGTATGCGATTGGAAATTTAGATTTATATAATGTAGTTAATGATGAATATCAAAAAAATTATTTGAATAAATTTGGAAAAAATGATTTTCATAATGATAGTGATTGGAAATTGTCCTATACATTAAAATAATATAATAATTTTTGCAACAATCTTTGTTGAAAATATGAGATGTGTTCATGTATGCTTCTACTTGTCAAAAAATTTAAGGTAGAATTCCTTTATTTTCAAATTTATTGTAACTTTAATTTGTTATATCCAATAAATTTGAGATTCATTTATACTTTTCACTACTTTATGACCATCTTGGTATAACTATTATTTTCATAAATGAAAACAATAAATTATTTTTGATATATTCTTCCTCTTAGAAATGTGTTTACTATTAAAATGAGAGATTAACACTTAAATACCATGAAAATTCTTGAAAAATTAAAAACAATAAGGAAGAAAATCCTCATTTTTCATGATTATACTCTTTATATTTTGTAGAGGAAAAGGAAAGAAAAGTAGGAATATGAAAAAAAGACACGCCACGAATAAATGAATAAGACTAGAAAGAGATTTCATGTGGTCGATACTATAGCATGTAACTATTGGTGATAAGGAAAATTATTTTGGAGAGAAATTATGTGTGGGAGAGAAACACTAGTTAAACCCAAGAAATTACCAAGACACTACTAAGGGTTTGAGAGAAGAAGCTGAAATTATCTATGGGAGAGAAAGACTATTTGAACCCAAGAAAATACCAAGACACTACCAATGTTGGTAGAGGAGAAATCATGGTTAATATTTTATCAAATTTTTAGGACAATTAACCATGGAGCTCAAGGATAACTGAAAAATATTTAGTTGGTCAGGAGGATCGTGGAAATTTTCACAAATTTATGGAAGGGTACACATAAGTATATGTGTGAATGAGTGGTTGTATGTAAAGTGAATGGTAAAGGAAAAATGTTATATGGAATTAAAAGTTGAGATTTTAATCTTTTGGGAAATAATTGATACTATTGTTGTAAATGAATATGCTACATGAGAATAGTAGTATGTTGGGTTAACTTTGTGGTTGTAGGTCAACACATTCCTTATAATCTCTAGAGGTGAGAAGAGAATGATGTGAGGATTCATATGAATTAAGTGAAAAAATGTATTAAATATGAGACCAAATTAGTTACTGAAAAAGAAAGAGTATTGAAGGATTGTACATATAAGATGTAGATATAACAATAAAGTTAATATTGGGGTTTTCATAGGTGATAGGTGTGAACTAGTAAAAAATAATATAAAAATTCCAAACCTTATGCATGAACAAGAGAGGATGACGACTAAGTAAAATAATGTGGTCCCTTGAACCAGAGGTTCATACGAGGTCTCTCGTATAAAACTTATGTGGACACTATGTTTACAAATATCAAAAAATAGATATGTAGTTATACTATCATATCGAAATATTAATCTTACAGAGGGAAAATATAAGAATAAATCTGCCAAAAATAAAAATTTAAAATATAATTTCTTATACAATACAAGTGAAAAAACAAATTTGCATTCAAGTATTCAATAGAAAATTGCATACTAGAAAGGAAAGACCCTATTTTATTAAATAACTACCCTAACCATTAAGGGAACAATTTTTAGTAATAACAATGTTTTCATAGTAAAATATTTGTAATAAAAAAATATAAGGCTTATGAACAAGAAATAATGAATGCAAATTTGAAGTGAGTAACACATAAAAAAAATATAAGTGGATAGCATTCCTAACATGTAGTTGTAGATATTTCTTGTCACTACAAATTATGGAGAAATAAGTCCACATAGAAATATTGACGTAAATTACACAATTTTATATTTGAAAAGGATGAATCCTTCTACGGTAAGAATACCCCATTATGAATATTAGATATTTTAATTACAAATATAGAGCCTTGATAAAACATTACACTCAACTCAAACATAAATGATAGGTTGATTATGGATTTAAGTCAAGAACCAATAAACCTAATGCATAATGTAATGGTACCATGGTGAGTGAGAAGGCCGTAGTGGATTGAAAATATATTAAGAAATAAAAATGGCTAAAACGAGCACCCTCAAGTAAAGCCGTGTGAACCCATGAAAGTCCTTTAAATATCAAATTCATATTGGAAAACTTATTTAAAAGTGGAAAATTGCATAACAAGGGTCTCAAATATAATCCTTATCTATAGTCACCATATGGGTAACCAATCTTCTCTACATTCAAAACATGATTCCCTCGTAAGGAATTCCCTGTAGAAGTGAAACTCTCGATGGTGGAATGTATTAAAAATAAATTTGTGCAACAAAAGTACAACCAATTCAATGGTCTCCAAAAATTTAATCTTAAATTCTTTGGAATTCAGGTAAAAATAGACAGAATCAATTAATGTAGTCAAAATTTGTTTTCATTGAACCCAAATAGAGTTGACAGAGTTGGGTAAAGTATATCATAGGAACAAGCCAATGAGTACCATAACCATCCTTCTTGAAGACCTTGTAGCATTTATTCAAACAAAGAGAATTATATTTATAGTAATATTCCACACATAACTAAGTTTCAATATCCCTGGTTCTGAATTAAAACTTAACTTCAATCAACATCTTAGAGGGTTTTTATTTTAATTCAGTAGATCACACCAAACCATTCAATTTCACAAACATCAGAAATATATATATATATATATATAGTAGTTTTCTACAATAGATCTCCATAAATAAAATCAACAAGCCAAGAAGGGGATGAAGAAAGTGGTAAATAGAGAGGGGAAGAATGGAAATGAAGCACCGCTGATCTCCATTGCCGAACTTGGTGTTGTTGCCTTCACCTTTGCAGCTTCTGTTGCCCCACCAATATCATCATAACGACTAAAAAATTCTAAATGTGTAGTTTCCTAAGAGACGCAATTTAGTTTATGAGATCATGTTCAACAGTAGTGATAATTATAATAAAAATGTCATTTTTTTAGAAAAGAACGTCACCTTTCATTCAAAGATAAATCACGTATGTGTATATATAGACACTAGAGACATGTGAAAATTTACATAGTGTTGTATACACATTGATAAAACCATCACACGTAAGTTCAAGAGGTGTTGTGAGTGTATGGGCCTTATAATTTAGCTCACAATATTCCTTATATTATTTCAAGGCATAAGTGGAAGAGCGCTAGGATAGGTGTGTTATACACCTTTCAATCTTTTAGTGGAGTAGGTAGGCATTGGTAGTTGATAGGCAATCAACCTTAAGTTACCAAAAATAAATATAATGTAGTGGTAGGAAATAAATGCATGTCAAAAAAGGCAATGAATCCCTAGAATAAAAAAATGACCAATTAGTTTCTAGTGGTTTAGTTCTAGTGGTTTGTTGGTTTAAAATTTTTATTAGCTAAGAATTTGAAAACAAAACCATTTTTATAACCTGATCCAATTTTCCATGCCATAATACAATTCATAGCTTCAAAAAAGTTCATAGATAAAATTTCATCATAATTGCAAGGATGTATGACTTACTTTTTCTATACATAATTTTATGAACTAAGATTTTAATCCATTTTAACTACCTTAAATGCATTGCTAGTTAAAAAGCATAGCTTAATTATTCAACATTTTAAAGCATACATTTACAACTAATAAGTGGCAATTTATTTATTTATTAATTTTAATAATAATGTGAATTTTATTAATTTAGAATGTGTTTTTAATATATAAATAAATTCAATAAACTTTAAAAAATATATAAAAATATTAAAACATTTAAGTTATATAACTCCTACTATTTAAATTTATTAATTTGAAATATCTTTATTACATTTCAACATAATCAACCTATGCTTTGAGTGACAATATCTCCACTACCACATGTATGTAAATAAAATGTGAACATAGACTTACTTTGTCCAATTCATAGCCTATTCAAGATTTGAATTAAGACTTAACTTCAATCAACACCTCAAAGGTTTTTGATTTTAATTTGAGATATCACACAGGACCATTCGATTTCACAAACATCTTTCTCACAGTCACTCCATAAAATAGAAAACTAGAAATCCAAAATGTCTTTCTTATGTTGGAAATGAAATAACATGGTTATGGATTGTGCTTGATCTAGTATCATTAATCAACCATGTCTCTACAGTAATGAGCATTCACTACGAGAACTATAAAAAGATCCTCTATTTCCTAAATGGCTAAAGAATGAAGTAATAAAAATACAAAATGCTCTCTCGTCTAGAAGAGAATAACCTCCAAATAACCTACACTTATAATGTATACTTATAATATAAAATAAATAAATAATAAGTTACAAATCAGGATATATATATATATATATATATATATATATATATAAACAGTAAATAGTAGTTGCCCACAATATATCTCTATAAAGAAAATCGGTAAGCCAAGAAAGGGATGAAGGGACGAAGAAAGTTGCAAATAGAGAGGGGAAGAATGGAAATGAAGCAACATTGATCTCCATTGCTGAACTCGGTGTTGTTGCCTTCACCTTTGTGGCTTCTGTTGCCCCACCAATATCATCATAATGACTAAAAAAGTTGTAAATGTTTAGTTTCCTAAGCATGCCATTGTTGTTCACACCCACAAAGTTTCTCTTTGTGAATATTTGGAATGTAACAACAAGAAAGTGTTTTCTAATTTCCTCAGCAGAGATTGAATTTTGAATGGAGAAGGATTTCATTTCCAAAATTAGCTGTGCAACTCCAGTTTGAAATATTGGGCTCGATATGGGTTTCGTACTTGATGAAGGGTGTAGGCATTGGGGAATGTGCTAGCGTTTGAGGGTGAGGGCACCAATAGCAGGAGGAGTGGCGGCAACTCGGAGAAACGTTGGAGGGTGGTGCTTACAGGACCATAGTTATCAAGTTGAAATTCGAATTTGGATTTGATTTCCATAGGATACCATAAAAAATCAAATGAAAAAAGTTTTAATTTGGAAAAAAAATAGAATGAAAATAATTTCTAATAACTCTAGATCATATAACTACCATACAAATATGATTCACTCCCAAAAAAAAATAAAAAATTCAGTGTTACTATTCCTTCCAAGAATTCAAATCTAAAACTCTCACATGGATTTTTAACATAAAAATTATTTGTTCAAAATTATCATTTAATAAATAAATATATACTTACAAATACACAATTCTAAACTTATTTATTTATCTATTTCTATAGTCAAAATAGAATTATATTTAGAAAACGAGTAATAATCTAGTTTCACCTTTTATTTTTTCCTTTTTCTCGACTTTCTAGCCCTCCAAAACAAGATTGAAATTGAAGAAAAAAACAATTTCCAATTTCACAATTGTTTCTATTTTCCTTTATTTTCCTACACAGTAATACTAACCAAAACAATCATTTCCTAAATCCAAAACATATCTAACCATTTCATTTCATTCCGAACTAAAGAGTTTGGGGATCACCTAACTTGCTTGGCCTTCAATTAATTCCGGAATAGAAATTCAAAGGATCACCTAAGTTGCCTCACCTTTTAACTTCTCACAAAAATATTGTTTCATTGTAAAAATACCCACTTTCATTGTAAAAATAAAAAAATTCTTCTTGGAAAATTGTTTTTGTTTGTTTTTTTTAATCATTACTTGCATCTCTCCCACATTACTTCATATGGATAACCTACTTAGCTTTAGATGGGAAAATTAACCCCACCTCAACATCTTCATACTTTTGGTTGTGAAACATATGCTCATGTGCCAATAAAGAGATGGGAAAATATCGATGACAAGGAAATGAAATGTAACTTCATGATCCATGGCATTTGTGTGAAAAGGTAGAAGTTTTTGGATTGTGTGACTGGATATTTTTGTATAAGAAGATTTTTATTCTCCATTAAGTTAAACCTTTTTCCGTAGTGGTTCAGTGAAAAGAGAATGAGAAGAATTCAATGGGTTATCTACCACATAAGATAGAAAAAATATAAGCCAAAAAGATGAATAAGAAGTTCATGATGGTCTTAACCAGGACTAGGGTTCAAAGAGTTCAAAGGAGGAGGAAGAAAGTCCACCTAAAAATTGGAGGAGATCAAATTGAAAAATAACGTAGCTAAATAGGTATGATTACAATTTATTTGATTTCATATGTACATTTTCTTTATTTTCTAGTATTAATAGACTTTAGAATATGAAGAGTCAGTAGTAATTTAATGATATGGTTATGAAGATTGTCTACTAGAACTACTCTTTATGATGTGACATGACTTTGGTATTATGCTAATGGTTTGGGAAACTAAACTAGATAAAATGTTTTCCCACAAAAAAGGATAAACATATAGTAATATTACATTTCTTAGGTCGAGAGGATAATATGGTACCAAAAGTTTGATTCCTTTGAAATGGGATTGGGAATTGTGAGATACAAATCAGATAATTATCTGTATTACAAACATGATGCTGGTCATTTCTTTGTTATCACTTTATACGTAAAAGATATGTTATTATTTAGTAATAGTAAGAATGTTCTTTATGATTTGATGTCTTAGCTTGTACCAAAATTTGTTATGCATGACTTTGGGGATTCAAAATATATCTTAAGAATTGAGATGAAGAGAAAAAGAAAATATAATGCCTTCATTGAGCCAAAAATTTAGTAAGTATGTAAAATATGTGCTACAACATTTTTACATGGAAGGTTGCAGACCGTTTATTGCTTTTATTTATGTAGGAACTAAACTTTCAATTGAGAAATGTCCTTCAAAACCTATAGGTACAATGGATATGCATTATATATGTTATTCTATTGGAGTTGGTAGTTTGGTCTACACATTGGTTTGTACTAGACTAGACATTGTCCATGTAGTGGAAGTTTTAAGTCTATTCATGGCTATTATTGGACATTAACATTAGGCGACAAATAAGAGGGTCTTCAAGTATTTGCAAGGTTCTATTATATATTCTTGTTGCTATCATAGTTATGATTCAAGGAAACCACACTTGGCATACATAAATGGTTCTGTGGATTGTTATTGGGTAGGGGATGAAATTCGGATAACTACAAGCATTTGTGAGGTTCCATTATTTGATGCAACAATAAGTTGGATAAACAAGAAATAAGCAGTGGTTTCATTGGCACTATATGGGTAAAGTATATGATAACTACTCATGGATGTAGGGATAGAATTTATCTTATGAGATCATGTTCAAAAGTAGTCATAACTTAGAGAACTATTATAGTTCAATCATAATAAAAATTTCATTTGTTTAACAAAGAACCTGACCTTTCATTCAAATATAAAGCATGTATGCGTATATATAGACACTAGAGACATGCGAAAATTTACATAATGTTGTATATGAATTGATAAAACCATCACAAGTTCAAGTGGTGTTGTGAGTGTATGGGCCTTATACTCCTTATAATTTAGCTCACAATTTTCCTTATATTATTGCAAGGTATAAGTGGAAGAGCGTTGGGATAGTTGTTTTATACACATTGCAATCCTTTAGTGGTGTAGGTAGGCATTGATAGTTGATAGGCAACAAATCTTAAGTTACCAAAAAGAAATATAATGTAGTGGTAGGGAATAAATGCATGTCAAAACACGCAATGAATCCTAAGAATAAAAAATGACCAATTAGTTGCTAGTGGTTTGTTGCATGTACATTGGAATACCCTACAAGGTTTTTGTTATGCCTATTCATTGAGTGCTAGGATTGGTGGAAAACAATGTGCATGAGTTTTAATTTATTGTTACGCTTTCAAATATTTCTGTAATGTTTATTTAACTTTTGAACACTCTTGTTGAGATCAAATATTTGTAATGTATTATAACAATTTAGTTGTTAAATTATACATTGAGCATGTGTTAGAGTGTGGGGTTTTTCTAACCAAAATATGTTTCTCCAAGAAATTTTTATGTAATGGTTTTCTATTGCATTGATATGCCTTTTCTTATCATAGATTTGTTTAAAGTTTCTTTAAATATTCTTTTCTCATTGGATAGTGGAGGAAATATATTCATAAAATCTACTTTCTTTCATAGATGATTAAGGATGACTTAAATTTAGAATATAATTGGGTGCGAAAAATAATTGAGGACATCAATATCCAAATACAAAGTATAAAGAGGAGGTATATATATCACCCAAATAATTGTTAATGGTTTATGCCATTGTGATAACCATTATACCTCAGATACCCTATTAAATGAATATTTTCCCAAGGAAAAATCATAACTAAAAGTTAAACTGTCATATAGAGAGATATCACAAAAATAAATATTCATATCATGTTGTTAACCCTTAATTTGATCATGGGCATGTAAAAATGGCCAAAGAAACTATATATGTATATATATATATATATATATATATATATATCTATGGCTACCATCATTGAGACAATTGAAAAATATATATATTTCATTCACAATTCAAATTAACAATTTCAATAAAATAATAATGATCTATAAAAATTTCAGAAATCTTGACAAAACATGTGCATCAATATACACACAGATTAAATCGTTAGATGACCGATAGGATCCTAGTGTTCAAACCTAGTTCTGATACCAAAATTTGAGTTGTATCACTGACAACGTATCTACACTATGGTTAAATGATTGTACTACTCTATATCATTAAAAATATTTGAACATTAATCAATGCCAGATCTTGAGCATATCAGTCAAAATTTTTTGTTTCACAACAAAGTCTCATATACAAGATTTTTGGAATTATTTAGTTTTCTACCGGTGGATAATTATTGTGGTAAGTTTGCATATGGGTTGGAATTTATTATATTTGTCCCATAGACCTTACAGAATCCCATTTCTAGCTTTCCTCATCGTCTATTTGCTCATAATAAGATCTGTAGTTGTGTTTAGTTCTAGGGTTCTGGGTTAGTTTTGCGTAATGACTACCACCAAACCTAACGGTTCTAATATTTTCTCGGGTTGCCGCCGCAAGCTCTATAATCATGAATCCATGGATGCCATACTATACATTTCTCATCAAATTCCTTCCTTCTCTGCTCCGGAACCCTTCAACAATGGTAAGACTCTCTCCATTTTTCTAACGCCTTTCACTTTGGCTAGATTTCTTCCATATAACCTTTGTTCTTGAGGGTTTCTCTTAGAAGGCTTCTATTGTTTTCAAGTTAATATTTTATTGTTAACTTGACAGCCATTTCTCATTCTCAACTTGGCTCTTGTTTTCTGGGTCGAAGTTAGAAATTCTTTCTTCTCTCAGGAGAAAATGCTACTGTCGTCCAGTGCCTCCTCGGAGAATTTACTCAGGTATTGTATGCATTGATTTGAATACTAGTGATTTTAAGTTACTCTTCCCTTCTGTGCATGTTCATGCATCAATGATTTAATTTTCAAGCTTTCTTCACTGCAGTTTATCCCCATCACCATTTCCACAGAGTATTAAGTTTACATGTATGACCTTTAGTATTATCGTTCTCCTGCAACAAGATTGGTCCTTTTTTTTCTTAAATTTCTTTTAGTCTTCATGTGGTTTTCATCACTAGTTCTCTTTTATTTTCAGTTATGAACCATTTCCTAACTCTATGGTTGGAGGCTCAGCTACCTTCCTTGTCTTTCAGTCTCTACTGACTCATCCTTCCATGCCTAGTACTCATTCCTACTGATGGGTCTTGATTACGCCGACTGGTTTCACAAAAAGCTAATGGAATTCCGAGTTTATTGGATTTATGTTACTATATTTAGCTTTGAGGGTTTCGCACTACTATTGTCAAAAGATATAGTAGTTCTCTAGTTACCAAACAAAACCCGTCTTCCTCACTAGGATATGCTTTTATCCTCAGAGATTGGGGTAACTATTTGAACTGAATCTGTTCAACTAAATCTCAGTTCTTGAATTACTTTTTACCATTAGTCTATTATTCTTTTATAGAAATCACTTCCAGAACAAATTTTATTTAACCAAAATAAATTTCTGCTCATAATGTACTATTTCCAAATAAATAACAAATAATGTCTTAGGTCTTAAACAAATAACATAATCATGAGTTAGCACTTAAGCCACTTGTTACATTTAAATATTTATAAATTAAGATAACTCAAATGTAAAAACATAAATTTCAAATTAATTTTTTTATCAGCTAAGAATTTGAAAACAAAACCATTTTTATGAATAGTTCATCTTCACTGCAAGGATGTATGACTTTTGCTATATATAATTTTATCAACTAAACTTTTAATTCATTTTAACTACTGTAAATAAATTGCTGGTTAAAAGAAGCGGCTCAATTATTCTACAATGTAAAGCATATCTTCACAAAGAGTTAAGTGGAAATTTAATTATTTATTAATTTTAATAATAATGTGAGTTTTTTTAATTTAGAATATGTTTTTAATATATAAATAAATTTAATAAAATTAAAAAATATATAAAAATATTAAAACATTTAAATTATATAACTCCTACCATTTAAATTTACATTTTGAAATATCTTTATTAAATTTCAACAAAATCAACCTATGTTTTGACTGACAATATCTCCGCTACCACATATATATGTAAACAAAATGCTCACACAGATTCTGAATTGTTATATTTGTGATTCTGAATTGTTCTTTTAATATATGTTTTAATATATGTTTTGTGTTAATTTGTTTTTAATTTTTCTTTTTTTTATTTTGGTTTGCTTTAATGTGATAGGAATATTATTATTAGAGTAAAGTTGATTTTCTTTTTAGTGTTGGATCAATATTATCACATGGCAAAGTTGAGTTTTATATTTTTTTATGAGTGATTTTTTTTTTTTTAATTTAAATATTTTATTAATTGATTTGGAAATGTGGTTAATATTGAAGTACTATTTGTGATTTTAATTTTTTTTACTCAGTTTAAATTTAAATTTAAATTTTAGAAATTCATTTATTGTTATGACTAAAATATTCTTTGCACATGCAAAACATATCAAATTCATGAAAATCTGTTGCTTTGACGATTTTCTATTTCGTATCATTTGATTACTAATAATTTTGGGTTAAAAAAATATAATACCAAAGTAAATAAAAATCACTGTTTTTTTTTTTTTTTAATTTCTTCCTCTACTGATCATCTATTTTTTAAATTTATTCCTTTACTCATCATCTATTTCTTTTGCTACCAAAATCATTTGAAGTAGAATGTTGCTAAGAAAATATACTTAATATATTTCTTATCTGTAACACCCATGAAAACTTACTCTAAGTATTTCTTTCTGTTTTCTGCCTGGATAAAAGTAAGACATGTGATGAAAATGTTGATATAACTATTATTTTCATAAATGAAAATAATAATTATCTTTGACATATTTTTCCTCTTAGAAATATGTTAACTATTAAAATGAGAGATTAATACTTAAATACCATTAAAATAATTGAAAAATTAGAAACAATAAGGAAGAAAATCCTCGTTTTTCATCATTATTACTCTTTATATTTTGTAGTGGAAAAAGAAGGAAAAGTATAAATATGATAAAAATACACACCACCAATAAATGAAGAATAATAGAGAGATATTTCATGTGGTGGATACTATAGCATGAAACTATTGTTGCTAAGTAAAAATATTTTGGAGAGATATTAGGCGTGGGAGAGAAATACTAGTTAAACCCAAGAAATGACCAAGACACTTCTAAGGGATCAAGAGAAGAAATCAAAATTATCTATGGGAGATAAAGACTAGTTCAACACAAGAAATTACCAAGACACTAATAATGTTTGGAGAGGAGAAATCATGGTTAATATTTTCGCAACTTTTCAGGAAAATTAACCATGGAGCTAGAGGATAACTGACAAATATTTAATTGGTCAAGAGTATCGTGGAAATTTTCATGTATTTATGAAGGGGTCCAGATAAGTATATGTTTGAATGAATGATTTGATGTAGGTCAACACATTCCTTATAATATTTGGAGGTGAGAACAGAATTATGTGAGGAGTCGTATGAATTAAGTAAAAAATATATATTAAATATGAGACCAAATCAGTTACTGAAAAAGAAAAAGAGAATTGAAGGATTGTACACATAAGATTTAGATATAGCAATAAAGTTAATATTCGGGTTTTTCATATGTTATAGGTGTGAACTAGTAAAAATTAGTATTACAATTCCAAATTTTTAGGATCCAATAAGATCGATAATGATTATTTTAGCTATCTATGTGATCTAAAATTTATGTTTATCTAATATACTTGAGTATTATTATTGTGAATTTCTATCATATTTGTCCATTATGTTGGTGTGATGTTAATTGTATACATTTTCATATGTTTTAGGCTTAACAATATTGGTTGATACTATTTTATTAAAGTATGTGATTGGAAATTTAGATTTATATAATGTAGTTAATGATGAATATAAAAAAAATTATTTGAATAAATTTGGAAAAAAATATTTTCATAATGATAGTGATTGTAAATTATCCTATACATTAAAATAATATAATAATTTTTGCAATAATCTTTGTTGAAAATATGTGATGTGTTCATGTATCCTTCTACTTGTCAACAAATTTAAGGTAGAATTCCTTTATTTTCAAATTTATTGTAACTTTAATTTATTATATTCAATAAATTTGAGATTCATTTATACTTTTCACTACTTTATGACCATCTTGATATAACTATTATTTTCATAAATGAAAACAATAAATTATTTTTGATATATTCTTCCTCTTAGAAATGTGTTTACTATTAAAATGAGAGATTAACACTTAAATACCATGAAAATTCTTGAAAAATTAAAAGCAATAAAAAAGAAAATCCTCATTTTTCATGATTATACTCTTTATATTTTGTAGAGGAAAAGGAAAGAAAAGTAGGAATATGAAAAAAGGACACGCCACCAATAAATGAATAAGACTAGAAAGAGATTTCATGTGATCGATACTATAGCATGTAACTATTGGTGATAAGGAAAATTATTTTGGAGAGAATTTATGTGTGGGAGAGAAAGACTAGTTAAACCCAAGAAATTACCAAGACACTACTAAGGGTTTGAGAGAAGAAGCTGAAATTATCAATGGGAGAGAAAGACTATTTGAACCCAAGAAAATACCAAGACACTACCAATGTTGGTAGAGGAGAAATCATGGTTAATATTTTATGAACTTTTTAGGACAATTAACCATGGAGCTCAAGGATAAAAAAATATTTAGTTGGTCAGGAGGATCGTGGAAATTCAAACAAACTTATGGAAGGGTACACATAAGTATATGTGTGAATGAGTGATTGTATGTAAAGTGAATCATAAATGAAAAATTTTATATGGAATTAAAAGTTGAGATTTTAATCTTTTGGGAAATAATTGATACTATTGTTGTAAATGAATATGCTACACAAGAATAGTAGTATGTTGGCTTAACTTTGTGGTTGTAGGTCAACACATTACTTATAATCTCTAGAGGTGAGAAGAGAATGATGTGAGGATTCATATGAATTAAGTGAAAAATGTATTAAATATGAGACCAAATTAGTTACTGAAAAAGAAAAAGAGTATTGAATGATTGTACATATAAGATGTAGATATAACAATAAACTTAATATTGGGGTTTTTCATAGGTTATAGGTGTGAACTAGTAAAAATTAGTATAACAATTCCAAACATTATGCATGAACAAGAGAGGATGACGACTAAGTAAAATAATGTGGTCCCTTGAACCAGAGGTTCATACGAGGTTCTCATGTAAAACCCCATGTCGACACTATGTTTACAAAACTCAAAAAAATAGATATGTAGTTATACTATCATATCGAAATATTAATCTTACAGAGGGAAAATATAAGAATAAATTTGCCAAAAATAAAAATTTAAAATAGAATTTCTTATACCATACAAGTGAAAAAACAAATTTGCATTCAAGTATTCAATAGAAAATTTCATACTAGAAAGGAAAGACCCTATTTCATTAAATAACTACCCTAACCATTAAGGGCAAAATTGTTAGTAATAATCATGTTTTCACAGTAAAATATCTGTAATAAAAAAATATAAGGCTTATGAACAAGAAATAATGAATGCAAATTTGAAGTGAGTAACATAAAAAAAATATAAGTGGATAGCATTCCTAACATGTAGTTGTAGATGTTCTTGTCACTTCAAATTATGGAAGAGAAATAAGTCCACATAGAAATATTGACGTAAATTACACAATTTTATATTCGAAAAGGATGAATCCTTCTATGGTAAGAATACCCCATTATGAATATTAGATATTTTAATTACAATTATAGAGCCTTGATAAAACATTACACTCAACTCAAACATAAATGATAGGTTGATTATGGATTTAAGTCAAGAACCAATAAACCTAATGCATAATGTAATGGTACCATGGTGAGTGAGAAGGTCGTAGTGGATTGAAAATATATTAAGAAATAAAAATGGCTAAAATTAGCACCCTCAAGTAAAGCTGTGTGAAGCCATGAAAGTCCTTTAAATATCAAATTCATATTGCAAAACTTATTTAAAAGTGGAAAATTGCATAACAAGGGTCTCAAAATATAATCCTTATCTATAGTCACCATATGGGTAACCAATCTTCTCTACATTCAAAACATGATTCCCTCGTAAGGAATTCCCTGTAGAAGTGACACTCTCGATGGTAGAATGTATTAAAAATAAATTTGTGCAACAAAAGTAGAACCAATTCGATGGTCTCCAAAACTTTAATCTTAAATTCTTTGGAATTCAAGTAAAAGTAGACAGAATCATTTAATGTGTTATCTAAAATTTACATGTAGTCAAAATTTGTTTTCATTTAACCCAAATAGACTTGACAGAGTTCGGTAAAGTATCTCATAGGAACAAGCCAATGAGTACCATAACCATCCTTCTTAAAGACCTTGTAGCATTTATTCAAAAAAAGTGAATTATATTTATAGTGATATTCCACTCATAACTAAGTTTCAATATCCTTGGTTCTTGGTAGGTAGGGTAGTTACCCTAATGCGTGCCAACTTAATTTTATCATTGTTTTCAGAAATGGTCTATATCATTGAATGTAAAGAGTTTGATAAGATTCCTTGAGGCTGATGGGGACCGAGACCACCAAGCATATTAGAGTGTGAAGCCTTATTGATGAGGCAACGGCAACAAATATTGTTGTTTCATTCCCACAAAATAATATAATGCATAAAGTATATTATGAAATAAATTTTAACACAACACATGAGTTTAGGCATATCAGCATGATTTGTTCAATAAAAATTAATAGGGTATACATACATACATATATACATATATATATATATATATATATATATATATATATATATATATATATATATATATATATATATATATATATATATATATATAAAAGTGTGTTTAGAGAGTCATAAGTACACGTTTTCATTTGTTAAATTAAACGATTTGTCCAACATGAAGGATGAGGGTTCATCTCTTTTAAAGAATACGAAAGTTACTACACAGTGAGGTGATACATAAAAAAGATGAATATTTCTTACATATATATCGCTTCCTTTAATAGATATATTTAAAATAAATAGAAAAAAATAATAAGATATGTAAGTATGAAAATAGATAACTTAGGGTAATATAGTCAAAAAGAAAGAAAAAAAGAAAAAAATTAATGGACAAATTGAGAGACAGGAACAATTCTCGAGAAATTCACCATGATATATTTCATTTTATAATATATATATATATATATATATATATATTAGAAAAAAAACAACAATGTAAAGTGAACCGGTGGGAATACCTTACAGAGTGAACATAAGTACAAAAGTAGGTAAAGAAAGATCTAGAAAAGGGTTGAATTTGAAATTATGAGAAGACTTTTCGTCATGTTCATTATTTTTTTTTTTAAAGTAAGTAAAAATTTAAATTTTATTGTGAAAATGTAGGTAAATTAGAAATATTTCACATTTAAAAAGAAGGGATATGTTACCTATGGTACTAGATCCGAGTTGGAAAATTTTGGTTTATGAGTGTGACTACAACTAGAATCATACACTAAATTTATTTGCAGGATGAGGAAGAAGGTAAATCATATATGTCATGTATACAAGGAAAGGATTTGTAATGCATTTATGTACTATGAGTATGTGATAGAATTTTATTAGGTGAAATATGTTTGTATGCTAATTGTTTGTGTGAATAGATGAAGTAGTATTAACTGCTAACTAGCAGATTATATTCCATGATTGTTTAAAAATATAATAGACAAGGGCGATTAAAACAAGTGGAGTTAAGAAAAACAAACATACTTAAGTGAGTAAATGTGTATTTGAATAGTTGTATAAAATATAATTACATTCCTTATTAGGTTAATAATTCAATAAAATTAGATGCATATGCTTAGCAGGTAAGTAAAAATGTTGTATGTCAAATTGTGTAAACGTATGCAATTACTTACATGATAATTACTTGTTGATATGATAAATATTTCATGTGTTCATGGAGTTGTGTACGTTTTAGTTGGATTTGAGTTACAAGTGTTACTCTTTGCAGTACTCTTAATAGTTGGGAGAAACTTTGAATTGCATAAAAAAAATATAATGTAAGGACCCACCCAAAATTTACCCACTTATTTACATGATAATTACTTGTTAATATGATAAATGTTTCATGTGTTCATGGAGTTGTGGATGTTTTAGGTGGATTTGAGT
Source organism: Pinus albicaulis (assembly GCA_034641835.2). Taxonomy (NCBI): domain Eukaryota; kingdom Viridiplantae; phylum Streptophyta; class Pinopsida; order Pinales; family Pinaceae; genus Pinus; species Pinus albicaulis. The sequence goes on from CM076573.1 coordinate 802,579,741, forward strand.
TACGAGCGTTACTCTTTGCAGTACTCTTAATAGTTGGGAGAAACTTTGAATTGCATTAAAAAAATATAATGTAAGGACCCATCCAACATTTACCCACTTTAACCTAATCATCGAGGTAAATATTTGATGACCTCTTAAGTTTCTATAACCTTAATCGCTCAACCTCCTATTGTTGTTTGTATTATTTCGCTCCTAGTTTTTCCTCCCATGTGAACAAAATGGTGGCCTTAGCTTTCGGCGGTGCAGGGTTGCATAAGGATGACCATGGGGTGAAAACGATGTATTTTTTCCTCCCTAGTTTGTCCCCCCATGCGAACAGAAAGGAATGGTGGCCTCATATTTTAGTGGTACAAGGTTGTAGAAGGGCGACCATCGGGTGAGCACGACGAAGACATGGGGTTGACCGAAACGAATATAAGGAGATGACCATGAATACAAATTTTCAATTAAATCTTGTGATTTTTTATTTATTAATTTACTGTCCACATTAGGCGATTTTTACAAACAAACAAAAAATCATTTACATTCATATAGACTACAAAGATCTTGCCCACTTGTGTTGTATTACTCAGAGTGACTCAAGCAAATCAGGGAAACTGGGGGGCTCTATATGTAGGATGCTGAAATACACAATATCAGAGAAATTATAAATACCAAGATCAGGATGCCAACATGAGGAGGAGGAAGAGTCATGGAAATCAAAACAGGAGCTCAGAAATGGACATTGCAAGACCCCATTATGGGAAAAATTAGAGCAGAAGCCGGTGAGAGAGAGGAGGTTATATTGGGAGAAAAAGAAGCCAAAATTGTGTTCAAATTTTGTGTGCGAAAAGCAAGCCTATAGGGTAATGTGATCCATACTTCTGAACCCCCCTGTAGCAATAGTTACTTGAAGTCACTTATTCACAAGAATACTCCTTTTCCTTTTTCAAACAACTAGAATCAAGCAACTTCTTCTAAAAACATCCTCTTTGTTGTGTTCACCACGTTGTTAGCCTCCTACAACCGTGCACCTCCAAAATATGAGATTGCCATTCCTTTCCATTCGCGTAGGAGGAAAAACTAGGAACAAAAAAATAGGTTGCATTCACCCCATGTTCGCCTTTCTACAACGCTGCACCCCAAAAATTTGAGGTCGCCATTCTGTTCACGTGTGAGGACAAACCAAGAATGCCAAAATACAAACTACAGAAGGAGGTAGAGCGATGAAGGTTATAGAAATTAAAATTTCATTTGAGAGGTTTTTCAAATTAAAACGCACATCCTTTGTGAACCTCCACGGGAAGAAATCAGAAGACAATGATTAATGGAGTAGGTGGAGTGAGTTCGAAGAGGGGATCAGGGTGGCAGAGGTGTTGGGAGTGGTGGTTGGATGCAGGAGTAGTGGGGAGCTAGCTAGCAGAGGTATCTGACATTTGGTAGAGAGTTCCACTAGAGAAACAAAAGACAAAAGCTTGCATCGGGCATGTCCCATCACCACAAAACTTCATCACAAGTCTTTACGAGATTCTGCTACCAGAATCCTCCATTTCATAGAATAGAATACTCTTTCTAAATAAATTATGACCTCTCTGAAAATATGAATTCATCTAAGTTATAATATAATTATTATAATATTTTAATTTAATATAAATTTATTATAGATATAATTATTATAACAACCATAAAGAAAACTTAATTTTTATTGAAAGAAAAATGGAAATTATTGTCTATCTTTTTTTCTCTATCTAAATATTCCACATATTTTCATAGAAAAAGAAGATAAAAAGGTTATTGTTATTTCACAGTTGTTCAAAAATATTAGTTATTATTTTTTTTTATGTTGCACCGCTTTTCAAGGAAACTTTTGGACATGTATCTTTTTTAAAGTTTGATGATTTGGTTTTCTTGTTATTTTTTCAAGAGGAGGAAATTACCTAAGTGGGTTCAAATATTTCCTCTCTTTTGCTATTCTTTCCGGAAGAATGAGTTTTATCGATATTTAATCACTTAGTGAGGATTGAAGCCACTCCGAGTCATTGCGCGAGAACATGAAAACTGGAAATCATTTCAGGAGTATGGCTTCTTCAATTATACTTTGAAGACACTCTGCTACATTTTTGAGATTAAAAGAATGAAAACTATTTTCAATTATCTTATCATCACAGTTGAGCCAAGTCTCTTCCTCGATATTTGTTTTAAACTTTTGCTATATAATTATTGATGTCGACTTTATTTATAAACTCTGCTATGTATTATTTCTCTACAACTGTGTGAGTCTAAATAATTTGGCCATTTTTTATATTTTTTATATTATGATTAGTTCAACTCCAAAAGACATTGCTTAGCATTTAAAGAGCGCCATGTAGTTTAGATAAATTAAGGAAAATAATTTGAATGCCTATTTGATATACATTTGGGATGTCCTTCTCCAACACATGAAGATATAAACAAATTTTTCACTGCCCCTTCAATATTCATTTCAACCCATTACCAAATCTCACATATACCAATTCCATACCAAAACAATACAAAAAAATTTATCTGTAAACATCAATAACATTCGTTATCACTTGGAAACATCTTAGTTTGAAGGGCCACTTGAATAATAATAATAATAAAGTTATAATTTATTCATATTTATGATTTTGTTTTACTATTATTGTGTTCTTAGTATGACTTGTATCATGAGTATATGTTTTGATGTTTTTATTACGTAATTATTCTTGTTGGACTAATTATAATGTTAAATTTGAAATAAACCTATGATTTTTTATTTTTATGTTTGTTTTTTAATTTTTATAATGTGAAATATATGATGAGATAAAGGTTTTCCATGCTAATTGTTTTTACCAATAATACTTAATTTATAGGGTTACACTTGTTCCAATGAAAATAAAAATCTTGCTCTTTATTGGAATGAATTGTTAAGTTAGGATTTCATTTTTATTGAAATGATTTGATACATTAGGATTTCATTTCCACTTTTGTGAAGCCTATTAATTTATTTTTTTAAATAAATTTATCCAAATACAACTCTGAATGATTATTGATGTTTAGAAATTTAGAATATAAAAAATAATATTAACATCCAATAAATTTAGCATAATTATTATATAAAATAAAAAATAATGATTTCCCATAACTGTTATATTATATAAAATAAAAGCATACCACATCCATCAAAATCCCTACAACTAGAGTGCTTAAGCCATGGCGCCCAAATCTCAGAGCACTTAAACCATGGCACACAAATCTCTACAACTAGGCCCAAATAACAAAGCATCTCCTTCAAAGCTCTACAACTGGGGCCCTCAAGAAATAGTCGTTGAAGTAAATTGGGAATCGTAGGAATAAAGTATGACTACCTAGAAGAGGATTTGTGTCCATCATGATTTTCTTCTCTTAGAGAATAAAACAGGGATTTGTGTCTATCCATAGTAGGAGGATGGTTCCATAGGAGGTAGGCGTCGTAAATACATATATCCAGTGGATAGTTCCCGATGAGGTGTGATAAGAGAGAAAAATATATAATTGTTTAATGAACTTGGAAAATGGCTATATATTGTAGTTTTGAATCTGGGTCAGTTTGTGTGTAGCATTCTTCTTGGTTGTGTGAGTGGATTGAGTCTGAGTTTGACGTGGATATTAGAATCAAGGAAAATCGTTTACAGATGTTGGGTTCATGCATTCCATATGGTATGAATGGCATTTCATTTATCTTATTTATATGGGATAGCAATTGTATTTGATTTCACTATCTTTTTATATGCTATATTATTTAGCCATTTACACCAAAAATACAAAACAGGTCGCAGGTCACTGATGTTGCGGAGAAATGAATCAATTATAGTAGTCATTGAGGTGGCTAGAGAAATGAAATAATTACGAATAATTGCAATTCCAATTCCAGGTATGGTCTTGCATCTCTACTTTCAATCAATTTAAGCATGGCCCATAAGCCATTTTATTGAATTTTTATTGGATTTAAATCTCAAGGGAGTGAACAATAATTATAATTCCACGAATATAAATAAAATATTTTCCAACACTTGAATGTTATCACACATAGTGGAGGATTATGATAATGATGGAAATCATGTAGATTACAATGATGATAGAGGAAATGATGCTACTATTGACCACCACCATGAAGATCAAACGTTGTAGAGGCTGTTATAAATGAATGGGATTTAAATTGGGATTCGCGAAAAGTTGATGGAAGACAAATTTCTATCGGTCTTGTTGTATGAGGATCTCATATTTCATTGAAAAATATTATATTGGTTCATTTAGAAAGATCTTCTTGTTGAAGACATCAAACATGTTAAATCATCATTATCTTTAAGCTTATTTTCCTTAATGAATTTGATTTTTTTATAAATTAATGGAGGAGTCTTCTATTCTATGAAATGGATGATTCAGATAGCAGAATACAAAAAATAATTTTAGTGATTCTTTTATAAATAAATGGAAGTGCCTTCTATTATACTAAATGGAGGATTTCGACAACAAAAACCAGCGAAGACTTTTGGTGATGGGACATGAATGACGCCCAACCTTAGTCTTTCGTTCCTTCGACGGACCCCTCTACCAAATGTGAGATGGCGGAGTAGAGACCGTTATAAAAAAAATGGGATATAAGGCCCATAATATAATAGTATGAAACCATTTTTTTTGTTTTAATTGTATCACTTTGTTCAACCATCAAGTATCTTATGCATTTTCTATTACAAATATACTATTTAGTATTGTCTTTAAAACTTAATTTAATTTAAATTTTATTTTTGAGAAATAACTTTCAATTTTATCTTAAGCATAAACATGATTTTACACTATTGATATATAAACAACTTTTTATTTACTATGATTCCTTTCCACTTATATTTTAAATAAATCATTATCAAGATCTCACTTATGTATCCAATAAGCCTATGCATATTTGTATCTTTGTTAATTATTTTAAATGTATTTATCCTTTTCACTTTTATTTAATTTCTTTTAATTTTATACAATAATTGAAATTATATATATATATATATATGGACTAAATAAATTACAATGTAGAATTTAAAATTTTGATAAAAAAATATAAGCATTTGAGATATAGATATGGGTGATATCTATTATACCCACCACATGAGTTATCCTAGAGTATTGAAACATGCATCGACAATTCTTTTTGTTTGAGTTATGGCGTCCATGGTATGAGCAACATGATTCCATATTTTCCATACAATCTTATGCTTTTCTTTGGGAATCTAAACATTAAAAAAAAAAAAACTACTTAAGGAATATTCTATGCTCTGAATTGAACATTTTACTAAATATTTCATTTCTTAATAGTATGAAAACATGTATATTACTAGTTATAAAAAGTTATTTTTAATTTTTTTTCTGTCTTTCGAATTTAGTTTTAGGTGAGGGCTTGAAATGTGATTATCATCATGTATGTCTATGGTATACAATAGGTCATATAATATTTTTCCTAGAGAATGAAAATGTTGTTAAGATGGAGTGTTTCTTTAAAATAAAATATAAATAGGTACCTAAAAGATTTTCAATTTATTCTTGTCTAGAATACATCCAAAACCAACCTTTATATTTTATTTTTATTTCATAAAAAAAACGAAATGTTTTGTAACATGTTCCTGCATATAATAACATGATGGTTTATTCCCATTAAGGTTTATATTTTTTCATTGACGACATACTACACATATTATGAAAACATAAGATGTAGGTTACATCCTAAAAACTAGCTAATATCATTCATATTTTTTGGTAAATGAGAGTCTATGTAATTTTCCTTAAAGGAGAAGGTCCTATAAGATGGAGACTATATAACTAAGTGAGTAGTTTTTAATAGTTTTGATACGATTTCCTAAACAATAAAAAAATATTTTAAAATTGTGTTTGAACATATAAAGAGTGATATTTTATTTTCAAATAAGAATCATGATGGTTTATACGTTAAGATAAATGTAAATTATCTATATTAGATATCAATAAAAATATTATGTGGTTGTTATGTGAGAGATCCTTGAATATTTGAGTCCTAGGGAAAGAAAGATGTTTCTTAATAACAAACATTTCACTAAAAAAACACTATTATGTATGTAAATGAGCCAAATGTTTTCTCATATATAACATATCACAACCAAATATTCAATTTTTGTTTATATTTCTTAAACAACAAAAATATTTCTTAAGTTAGCTTGGACATACCTACATTTGATTCTTTATTCCCAATAAAAATACTTTTAATCTGTTAATGACATAAACATGTAATTCAAACTTAATAGTTTTACCAAGGATTATTGGAATGAATAGAAAAGCTATCGATTTATTGGAATGATTTGTTAAATTAAGATTTCATTGTTTTAAGAATGATTGGTTAAGTTAGAATTTCATTTTCATTTTTGTGAAACTAATTTTTTTTTTTTTTTAATTATCCAATGCTACAGTTCATGATTAACCTTTAACAATTTAAAATTTAAAATCTAATATTAATATCCAATATATTTAAAATAATTATTATAAAAAATAAAAAAATATGATTTCCCATGACTATTATTAAAACTATAAATAAAAACATACCACCTCCATCAAAATCACTACAACGAGAGCGCTTAACCCATGGCACACGACACAAATGTCTGGGCAGTTAACCACTACAAAGCATCTCCCTCAAAGCTCTAAAACTGGGGCCCTTAAGCAATAGCCGTTGAAGTAACTTGCGAAGCGTTGGAATAAAGCCTGAAAAGTCTCTCATTATCTAGATGGATACTGACTACCTGTATCTGAGATGATGGACCTTCGAGGAGGAAATGACCCTTGAAAAATACACATATGTCAGGATTTTTAAGACAGACAAAAATATATAGCGGTTGAATGAACTTGGAAAATGGCTATATATTTTAGTTTTGAAGCTGGGTCGATTTGTGTGTAGCATTCTGATTAGTTGTGTGAGTGGTTTGAGTGTGACTTTGACAAGGATATTACAATCGAGGAAAGTAGTTTACAGATGTTGGGTTCATCCATCGTATTTCATTTATCTGCTCTATATGGACTAGCAATTGTATTTGATTGCACTGTCTTTTTATATGCAATTGTATTTGTAGCAGGTCGCTGATGTTGCGGAGAAATGAATCAATTATACCAGTCATCGAGGTCGCTGATGAAATGAAATAATTACTACGAATTCCCAAGAAGTGTAGTCTTGAATCTCATATCAATCGATTTAAACCATTTTATTGGATTGAAATCTTTGCGACTCTGAATATTTTAAACAAATTTTATGTATCACCATTTTTATTATTTTATTAGATTTTGATTTTTTGTATCCGTGCTTATGTACACTTGTCTTTTTCTCTATTTGAACCCTGAAAAACGGTAATCATTCCCATTCACCCATCGGCACACGCCACAGCAGTTTGTCGGTTCAACTGGTGGGTTTTGGTTTAACTCACCCATCTGCACGTTTAACTCGTTAGTTTTTATACCATACTATGCGTAGTGCATTAGCTAATTCCATATATGATATATAGAAATCGGGAATCACGATCCCCAATTAGATTATATATATAAATGAAATCATGAAGGTAATTTGCATATAGAAATGAATTTTTTATTTTACATGTGGCTGCGATGCCTAGTCTTCTCGCTTTTTTTATTTGTTTATGTGTCTGTGTTAAATATCTTCGCCCTGTGATGTAAGGTATATAAATAGTTTGATAGAAATCAGGAATCCCCAATTCCGGGTATATAATTAAATCAAAACCCCCAATTCGAAGTATGCCCATAAATGAAATCATGAAGGTGCGGCATATATAGAAAAATTTTACTCCGTTGCAATTTTTCGTTGTTGCTTCGGCTCTGATGCGGAGTGTTCTCTGCTTTTGTTTCTGTGTTAAATATGAACGCCCTGACGTCAATATATGTCTCGCCATGTGTGATAATTGTGTTTAAATAAAAAAATCATTGCGTTGAATGGGATCTGCCACATCTATGTTAAGGATATTTCTTTCTTTTTCTCGCCGTTTATTTATTTTCTTTGATTTAGATTTGGATTCAGCATAAAATTTAAATTTAGATTTCCACTTTTAAATTTTTCCCTTTCCGTGCATATATTAGATCCGGATTCGATGGTACAGTGGAAACATGTTGTCATGATCTGGTCATGTTTTTTTTGTGAGAGTGGGAGAGAGGGAGAGAGAGAGAGAGAGAGAGAGAGAGAGAGAGAAAAGAGAAAGGGTGGGGAGATATAAGAAGAAAGGGAAACAATCAGGAACATAAGTAGGAGAGAGTGAAGTAGAGAGGGAGGGAGGGAGAGAGAGAGAGAGAGAGAGGGAAGGGGAGAGGGGGAGAGGAAGAGATAGAGTGAGTGCAAGTCAGAAGTAGGGAGTGGGAGAGGGAGGGTCAAATATGGCAAGAGATAGTGATAGGGAGAGGGAGAGAGGAATAAAGAGAGAGAGAGAGAGAGAGAGAGAGAGAGTGCGGGAGGGAATAATTGTGAGAGGAGGATCTTAGTGAGGGAGAGAGGGAGGGAGAGCATGAGAAAGAGTCAGAGAGAGAATTAGAGCAAGGGACATGGAGCGTTAGAGTGGCAGGGGGAGAGAGGGAGAGGGAGAGGGACTCAGGGAGGGAGGGAGAGAGAGAGGGGGGGGGAGAGGGAAACACGGATAGATAGAGAAAGTGCGAGGGGGAGGGAGGGCGAGAGTGGAAGAGAGAGAGTGGGAAAGTTTGAGGGAGAGAGAAAATGGGGGAGGGGAGGTAGAGGGAGATGGTGAGAAAGAGAGAGATCAGGAGTGGGGTATATCGAGGGGAGAGAGAGAGAGAGTGACCGAGAGAGAGTGAAGGAGAGGGAGAAGAAGAGGGAGTGAGGGGGAGAGAGAGACAGAGTGGGAGTGTGGGAGGGAGAGATAGACATGAAGGAGAGAGAGAGAGAGGAAGGAAAGAAGAGAGGGAGAGTGAGGGAGAGAGAGAGATTGAGAGGAAGAGGGAGAGGGAAAGGGATAGTGGTAGAGAGAGCGAATGAGAGAGAGAAAGTGAGAGGTGTAGGAAGAGGGAGACAAGGAGAGAGAGCATGAGAATGAGTGAGAGAGAGAGTGAGAGGGGGAGAGAGAGAGAGTTAGAGGGAGAGAGATAGATGGAGAACTAGAGGGAACGAGAGAGGGAGTGAGGTAGATAGAGGGGAAGAGGGGGAGGTGGAGAGACAAAGTAGGGAGAGAACGAGAGAGAGAGAGAGAGAGATACAGAGAAGGAGAGAGAAAGAGAGTGGGAGGGAGATAGTGTGGGAGTGGGAGGAAGGGAGAGAGAGAGAGAGAACAGAGAAAGGGTGGGGAGAGAGAAGAGAATGGATCAAGCACGCTTAACTCTAGAGTTTACCCCAACAATAAAACCCAATTTCTTTTTTGTAAGCTCGAGATTTCTTCTTTTTCTATTAATATAAATAAAAAATTACAACCAGATCAGAAAGAGAGTTTCCTGGCCACAACTTGCCCTATGGGAAAGCACGTTGGCCACCTAATAGTTTAGTAGCCCATCTAAGTACAATACAACTTAATTCTTTGCAGCCACAAAAATAAAACTAAATATTTATATAGATCCTATCTTCTACATTCCTATTTTCACAAGAAACAATAAATAATATCCGCAAATTCATAATCATAAATAAAATTTGAAAATAAAGCTATTTTCATGACTAGTCAACCTCTTTAACAAAGAAAAATTCCATTTGTGCGAGGTCCATATCAGTGTTTTATGGGAGTTCTATTGGGGCCAGTACACAAGGCAAATGATCTTCAACGAGGCTAACCCACCCTTCTTATTCGTGCAAAAAAACTATATCTTATTGAATTATTTTTGATAATTATGGAATTCCTCAGCAACGGTGGCCATACTCACAACAACATGTTCCATGGACTTCTACAGAATTCATTTCATCGACCAATAAAGGTAGAGAGTGTGTTTAAATTGTGTAAGTTTTCCATGAGTTTTCCCAGGGTCAGGCACCAACACACGCCTATCTTCGACCTCTATATACATTCTCTCTGCGTGACAATTTAAATTTTCCTCCCACTCCTCAATCAACTGTCAGGTCCCCTCCTTATTATTCTCTCAATAGGCTTCCATAACCTCTTAAATTTTTTTCCTAGAGGATTTATGTCCTCTTGGATTCCTGGCTGAAGTGCTGCACTGAACCTCAGTCCGACGAACTTGAAACAGAGGTCGCTAGACCATAATAATTCAACATAAATTTTGAAAACATAATAGTAACCTTGGTGAACCTCACTGGTACATAATATGCAATTTGGAAAATTTTTGACAATTTATTTTTTAAATTATTCAAATTATAATAATTTTATAGAATCTCTACATAATTTTTTTGGGATTTTCACGTTAAAAAATAAATAAATTATAGTATAAAATTTGAGCAAATAATTTTTAGAAAAAATGGAAATTAAGGATTTTTTTGGAAAAAACATGGAAAATTAGTCCACTTGCGAATATTAGCCCCTAAAATTTTCCCTCAAGACAACTCTATATAGCCCTTAGTAGAATGGTGTTTCAAAACATATGAATAGGATGTTGAGGGAGAGAGCAACGACTATGAGCTAGTTAAGATAAAAATTAATGGGTGGAAGAAGTTACTATTGCATGTTAGTTGATTAATAGGTCTCCCACACAGCATACTGTCATGGATGACCTCCTGCTTAACTTTAGATGGGAAAATTGCTCCACCTCTGACATCTTCATATTTGCAGTTTGGAATAATGTACTCATGTGCAATAAAGAGAGATGGGAAAATATCGATGACAAGGAAATGAAATGTAACTTCATGATTCATGGCATTTGTGTGAAGAGGTAGAATTTTTTGGATTGTGTGACGAGATATTTTTGTATAAGAAGATTTTTATTCTCCATTAAGTTAAACCTTCTTCCATAGTGGTTCATCAAAAAGAGAATGAGAAGAAGTCAATGGTTTATCTACCACATAAGATAGAAAAAATATAAGCCAAAAGGATGAATAAGAAGTTCATGATGGTCTTAACCAGGACTAGGGTTCAAACAGTTCAAAGGAGGAGGAAGAAAGTCCACCTAAAAATTGGAGGATCAAATTGAAAAATAACATGACCTTCTGTAAAAGGTACTTGATTACAATTTATTGTTCATATGTACATTTTCTTTGTTCTAATACTAAAAAGCTTAAGAACTATGAAAGAGTCAATGGTGATTAATGATAACGGGGTTTTGAGATTAGCCATGAATACACTTAGAAATATTGATACATATGACTTGATACCAATTCCTAATGGATGAGAAGCCATTATATTGAGATGTTTCCTAAAGCAGAATCATTTGTATAGTGATGTTAACTAACCAAGTCGAGAGGATAATATGGTACCAAAGAGTTTGATTCCTTTGAAATGGGATTGGGAATTGTGAGATAAAAATCAGATAATTATGTGTATTACAAACATGATGGTGGTCATTTCTTTGTTATCACTTTATACGTAAAAGATATGTTATTATTTAGTAATAGTAAGAATGTTCTTTATGATTTGATGTCTTAGCTTGTACCACAATTTGTTATGCATGACTTTGGGGATACAAAATATATCTTAAGAATTGAGATGAAGAGACAAAGAAAATATAATGCCTTAATTGAGCGAAAAATTTAAAAAGTATGTAAAATATGTGCTACAACATTTTTACATGGAAGTTTGCAAACCGTTTATTTCTATTATTTATGTAGGAACTAAACTTTCAATTAAGAAATGTCCTTCAAAACCCTGAGTTCAATGGATATGCATTATATATGTTATGCTATTGGGTTGATGGTTTGGTCTGTACATTGGATTGTACTGAACTAGACATTTTCCATGTAATGGAAGTTTTAACTCTTTTCATGGCTATTAGACATTAACGACAAACACAAAGAAGAGGGTCTTCAAGTATTTGCAAGGTAATTTTATATATTCTTGTTGCTATCATAGTTATGATTCAAGGAAACCACACTTGGCATACATAAATGATTATGTGGATTGTTATTGGGTAGGGGATGAAATTCGGATATCTACAAGCATTTGCGAGATTCCATTATTTTGATGCAACAATAAGTTGGATAAATAAGAAAGAAGTAGTGGTTTCATTGGCACTATATGGGTAAAGTATATGATAACTACTCATGGATGTAGGGACATAATTTATCTTATGAGATCATGTTCAAAAGTAGTGATAACTTAGAGAACTATTATAGTTCAATCATAACAAAAATGTCATTTGTTTAACAAAGAACCTGACCTTTCATTCAAATATAAAGCATGTATCTGTCCATATGAACACTAGAGACATGAGAAAATTTACATAATGTTGTATATGAATTGGTAAAACCATGACAAGTTCAAGTGGTGTTGTGAGTGTATAGAGCCTTATACTCCTTATCCATTAGCTCACAATTTTTCCCTTTTTATTGCAAGGTATAAGTGGAAGAGTGTTGGGATAGTTGTTTTATACACATTGCAATCCTTTAGTGGCATAGGTAGGCATTGATAGTTGATAGGCAACAAATGTTAAGTTACCAAAAAGAAATATAATGTAGTGGTAGGGAATAAATGCATGTCAAAAGAGGCAATGAATACTAAGAATAAAAAATGACCAATTATTTGCTGGTGGTTTGTTGCATGTACATTGGAATACCTTACAAGGTTTTTGTTATGCCTATTTATTGAGTGCTAGGATTGGTGGAAAACAATGTGCATGAGTTTTAATTTATTGTTACGCTTTCAAATATTTCTGTAATGTTTATTTAACTTTTGAACACTCTTGTTGAGATCAAATATTTGTAATGTATTATAACAATTTAGTTGTTAAATGATACATTGAGCATGTGTTAGAGTGTGGGGTTTTTTTAACCAAAATATGTTTCTCCAAGAAATTTTTATGTAATGGTTTTCTATTGCATTGATATGCATTTTCTTATCATAGATTTGTTTAAATTTTCTTTACATATTCTTTTCTCATTGGATAGTGGAGGAAATATATTCATAAAATCTACTTTCTTTCATAGATGATTAAGGATGACTTAAATTTAGAATATAATTGGGTGCGAAAAATAATTGAGGACATCAATATCCAAATACAAAGTATAAAGAGGAGGTATATATATCACCCAAATAATTGTTAATGGTTTATGCCATTGTGATAACCATTATACCTCAGATACCCTATTAAATGAATATTTTCCAAAGGAAAAATCATAATTAAAATTAAAAAGCTGTCATATAGAGAGATATCAAAAAAAAAAAATATTTCATGTATCATGTTTGTGCTTACTTAATTTGATCATAGGCGGTAAAAATGGCCAATGAAACTATATATATATATATATATATATATATATATATATATATGACTACCATCATTGAGATAATCGAAAAAAAAATATTTCATTCACAATTCAAATTAACAATTTCAATAAAATAATAATGATCTATAAAAATTTTAGAAATCTTAACAAAACATGTGCATATATTGTTGAAGTGATCATACATACGAGTATAAAAATTTCAAAACTAAACTAAAAAAATTCAATAGCATGTATAAATATTCATCACAAGGAAGAAATAAAAACATTAATAAAGTAGTCTTTAATAATACAGAAGAAATTTCTCACTTGTTAAACAAAAATAAAAAAATATTTATACAATGAAAAATATATGCAATATAAAATTTAAACAAAATAAATTTTAGTTAATTTAAGGGATATATTGAAATTTAACTTAGTAGAAATCAAAAGTTATGTAACAATGAAATCACATTTTTAGATTGAATGGTGACAAAATAAAATTCATATATCTTGTTGTTCCAACAAAGATTAACACTTTATTTATATATTTAAATATTCATAAATGAAGATAACTCAAATTTTAAAACACAAATTTCAAACTAAATTTTTTATCATCTAAGAATTTGAAAAAAAAACCATTTTTATAACCTAATCCAATTTTCTATGAGATAATACTATTCATAGCTTCCAAAACGTTCATAGATAAAAGTTCATCTTAAATGCAAGGATGTATGACTTTTGCTATATATAGTTTTATGAACTAAGATTTTAATCCATTTTAACTATTGTAAATAAATTGTTGGTTAAAAAGCACAGCTTAATTATTCAACATTTTAAATAATAACTTTAGAGCTAGTAAGTGGTACTTTATTTATTTATTAATTTTAATAATAATGTGAATTTTCTTAATTTAGAATTGTTTTAAATATATTAATAAATTCAATAAACTTTGAAAAAAACATAAAAATATTAAAACATTTAAGTTATATAACTCCTACTATTGAAATTTATCATTTTGAAATATCTTTATTAAATTTCAACAGAATCAACCTATGCTTTGAGTAACGGTATCTTGGCTACCACATATATATGTAAAGAAAATGTGCACACAGGCTTACTTTGTCCAATGCATAACCTATTCAAGATATGAATTAAGACTTAACTTCAATGAACACCTCAAAGGTTTTTGATTTTAATTTTCAAATCACATAGTTTTTTCAAGAGTCCAATATTTATCTTTAACATTTAATGCATATGAATCATGACAAAATACTTCGTAATTATATAAATTAATTCCTTGTATCAACTCTATAGTAAAATTAATGTCCCTTCTGGGTGGAAAACCTGGTATTTCCTCCGGAAATACATCCACAAAATCATTCCCTATCAGAATGTTTTCCCTCATTGGAGTCTTTTCTTTCGAATTGATAAAACCCACCTGGCTAGCATATAACTGACATCCTTTCCTGATGAACTTAATCATTTGAGATGTTGTAATAGGATACAGCTGTAGGGGTTTCTTTATACCTTGATTCTCCTTCTGATTTCCATCATGCATTCTGTAATATATAGCAGTTTCTTTACAATCTACTAACATCCAGTGCTTCTCCAACCAATCCATACCAAGTAGCAAATTGTAGGATCCCAAAGCTAATATATTTAGGTCTAAAATTAGTTGTTGTTCACTAATTTTCAGTGTACAGTTCATAATTTTTGCACAAACTTTCCTCTTTGCTCCCATGGCTAACTGTACCAGCCAAGGATTTATGAATTCATAACTTTACAATTTACAAATCTCTACTAATTTTGGGCTTACATAGCTTAAATTTTCACCTGGGTCTACCAAAATAGAAACAAGTTGAGAGAGTAGCTTACCTTCCAACTCTATCATTGTCGGTTGGTAATCCTCCTGTCAATCTTCTAAGGCTACGTTAATTCTAGGTATATTTCTTGCCACATATCCTACTTTTGAGGCTTCTTAGTATCCTTTCTTGTTCTTGGATCAAACGCTCATTATCAATTCGAACCCCGACCATTTCTTCTTGTAGTTTCTGTACTGTGTTTAACATAATGCTAGTTTGGTGTTGTTGTTCCTCTAGCAGTCTACTTGTTTGCTGGTGTTGATCAACACTCAGCTGAATCCACATTTCAGGGTTCATTTCTAGTCAAGGTTGGGGTTCTTCAGTGTTCTGGAGTGCCTATTGTGCTGGCCCCCTTCTCCTAATGTCTCCTATTATGCTTCTTTTCTTTGTGCATCAATATACACATAGATTAAATCATTATATGACCGATAGGATCCTAGTGTTTGAACCTAGTTCTGATACCACTTGTAACATTCAACTACAAGTATAATTTTTAAACTTTGTCTATTTTTTTTTTTTACTAAAAAAATCCTAACACAACTCAACATCGTAATTTCCAAACTAATATTTTAAAACATTACATGAGTATCCATATTTTTTTACACAAATCTTGATTTTATTACATTATCATTATTCTGATAAGAAATTTATGATATAAGATCTGGTTCAGGTTTAATTACGCTTCCCAAATTTTGAGTTGTATGACTGACAACGTATCTGAACTATGGTTAAATGATTGTACTACTCTATATAATTAAAAATATTTGAACATTAATCAATGCCAGATCTTGAGCATATCAGTCAAAAATTTTTGTTTCACAACAAAGTATCATATACAAGATTTTTGGAATTATTTAGTTTTCTACCGGTGGATAATTAATGTGGTAAGTTTGCATATGGGTTGGAATTTATGATCTTTGTCCCATAGACCTTACAGAATCCCAGTTCTAGCTTTCCTCATCGTCGATTTTCTCATAATAAGATCTATAGTTGTGTTTAGTTCTAAGGTTCTGGGGTTAGTTTTGGGTAATGACTACCACCAAACCTAAAAGTTCTAATATTTTCTAGGGTTGCCGCCCTAAGCTTTGTAATCATGAATCCATGGCTGCCATACTATACATTTCTCATCAAATTCCTTCCTTCTCTGCTCCGGAACCCTTCAACAATGGTAAGACTCTCTCCATTTTTCTAATGCCTTTCACTTTGGCTAGATTTATTCCATATAACCTCTGTTCTTGAGGGTTTCTCTTAGAAGGCTTCTATTGTTTTCAAGTTAATCTTTTATTGTTAAATTGGCAGCCATTTCTCATTCCCAACTTGGCTCTTGTTTTCTGGGTCGAAGTTAGAAATTCTTTCTGGTCTCAGGAGAAAATGCTATTGTCTTCCACTGCCTCCTCGGAGAATTTACTCTGGTATTGTGTGCGTTGATTTGAATACTAGTGATTTTAAGTTACTCTTCCCTTCTGTGCATGTTCATGCATCAATGATTTAATTTTCAAGCTTTCTTCACTGCATTTTATCCCCGTCACCATTTCCACAGAGTATTAAGTTTACATGTATGACCTTTAGTATTATCGTTCTCCTGCAACAAGATTGGTCCTTTTTTTTTCTTAAATTTGTTTTAGTCTTCATGTGGTTTTCTTCACTAGTTCTCTTTCATTTTCAGTTATGAACAATTGCCTAACTCTATGGTCTGAGGCTCAACTACCTTCCTTGTCTTTGAGTCTCTACTAACTCATTTAAATTTAAATTTACATTTTGAAATATCTTTATTAAATTTACATTTTGAAATATCTTTATTAAATTTCAACAAAATCAACCTATGTTTTGACTGAAAATATCTCCGCTACCACATATATATGTAAACAAAATGCTCACAGAGACTTATTTTTTCCAATGCATATCCTATTAATGATCTGAATTAACAGTTAACTTCAATCACCAACTCAAACGTTGTCAATCAACACCTCAAAGGTTTTTTTATTTTAATTTAGTAGATCACAGGAGACCATTGGATTTCACAAACATATTTTTCACAGTGACTCCATAAAATAGAAAATGAGAAATCCAAAAAGCCTTTTATTATGTTGGGGATCTTTGGTAAATCAGAAATAACATGGTTATGGATTGTCCTTGATCTATTATCATTAATCAAATGTGTTTCTACAATAACGAATAGTGACTACCCATAACTGTAAAAGTATATGTTATTTCCTAAATGGATAATGAATGAAGTAATAAAAATGCGCTAACGTCCAGAAGAGAATAACCTCCACATAACTCACACTTATAGATCTTTGTAAAGTAAAATCAACAAGCCAAGAAAGGGATGAAGGTGACAAAGAAAGTGGAAAATAGAGAGGGGAAGAATGGAAATGAAGCAGCACCCATTGCCGATCTCGATGATGTTTCCTTCACCTCTGCTGCTTTTGTTTGCCCACCAATATCATCATAACGACTAAAAAATTTACAAATGTGTAGTTTCTTAAGCATGCCATTGTTGTTCACACCAACAAGGTTTTTATCCCTGAACATTGATTTCATTTCAAAAATTAGGTGCGCAATTACAATTTGAAATATTGGGTTCGATATAGATTTTGAATTATTTTCATAATTAAAGAAGGGTGTAGGCACTGGGGAATGGGTTAGCATTGGATGGTGACGCCACAAAAAGGAGGAGAAGTTGTCGTAAAAGTGTTGGAGGGTGGTACTGACAGGAGGCAGAGCTTGACAGTGGGAAGAGACCATAGTTATTAAGTTCGAATTTGAATTTGGATTTGAATTCGATACGAGAAGATAAAAATTTGAATGAAAACAAATTAATTTGGGAAAAAATAGAATTGAAATAATCTCTAATAACTCTAGATCAAACAACAACCTTACCAATACAATTCACTCCCAACAAACTAAAAAAATCTAGTGTTACTCTTCATTCCAAGAATTCAAATCTGAGAAGCCTAACATGGATTTTTAACATAAAACTTATTTGTTCAAAATTATCATTTAATAAATAAATATATCTTTAGAAAAATCACCATTCTAAACTTATTTATTTATTTATTTAGTCAAAATAAAATTATACTTATAAAATGACTAATAATCTAGTTTCACCTATTGTTTTTTTTCATGTTTCCTTGACTTTCTAGCCCTCCAAAACAAGATTGAAATTGAAAAAAAAAAAAACAATTTGCAATTTCACAATTTTTTCTAATTTTGTTTGTTTTCCTGCACAGTAATCCTAACCAAAACTATCTTTTCCTTCAATTCATTCCCGACTAGAAAGTCAAGGGATCACCTAACTTAAGATCCAGATTCTTACATAACTTATTACACTAGAGAAGAAATATTGTTTCATTTAAGAAAAAACCCACTTTCAATGTAAAAAAGAAAATTTCTTATTGCAAAATTGTTTCTGCTTCTTTTTTAATCCTTAATTAAAACTTTATTTTAATTTTTTCTAATTACAAATCACATTTTAAATGAATAATTTTTTTATATGTTTTTTATCTACAAATAAAATATCCTATGCTTTTAGATAGATAATTGTAAATTGTAAATTTTCAATGACAATAATATATCTATAATAAATATGTATAAATATATAAAATTTCTATATAAAACATCATATTGTGTCTTAGATTTTAAATAATAAAATATTATTAATAAATTAAATTAACATATAAAATTTAATAAGTTATTTACATGTTAGATTTTTTTTTCTAAATAACAAATATGTAAAAAAATTTCATCCAAAATTAATTTTCTAATGGTAAACAAAATTTCAAATATAACATTCCTTAATAAAATCCTAAAAACCTAAAACATTAAATAAAAATTAAAAAAAAAAATTCCAAATTCCAACCCTCCCACCAAGCATTGATAGTTTACCCATCGCACAACATTGATATTTTAACCACAAAGGCCCCACTTCTGAAAAAACAAAACTAAAGCATCCCACACGTGACTTACTAACATTAGCGCAACACTTGATTGATTAACATTGAGGAGAGGGTAGTGGAGAGCAGCATAGACAAAGACAACGAACGTTGAGTGGAGCGCGTGCAACGGATATGGAGCGGAGTGGAGCGCGTGCTTTTCCGTTAGGGCTGCAATTTGTGCTTTTCCATTAAACATAAAATTCAAAAGGATGAAGAGATTAAAAAAAAAAAAAAAACAACGTCTAACGAATAAAGCGAATAAAGCAGTACCTCTGGTTTCCTTATCTCAGCATGTGATAATTTTAGTTTTTTTCGTTTCTTTTCTAATTTCAAGCTAATTTTTGTTAAATTTGATCTAGGTTTGTGATCGACAAAAAAAAATTGAAATCAAAAATAATTTCCGTTGTGTTATATTTGTGATTCGAATTGTTCTTTTAATACATGTTTTGTGTTAATTTGTTTTTAATTTTTCTTTTTTTATTTTGGTTTGCTTTAATGTGATAGGAATATTATTATTAGAGTAAAGTTGATTTTCTGTTTAGTGTTGGATCAATATTATCACATGGCAAAGTTGAGTTTTATATTTTTTTATCCGTGATTTTTTAATTGATTTGGAAATGTGGTTAATATTTAAGTACTATTTGTGATTTTAATTTTTTTTACTCAGTTTAAATTTAAATTTAAATTTTAGAAATTCATTTATTGTTATGACTAAAATATTCTTTGCACATGCAAAACATATCAAATTCATGAAAATCTGTTGCTTTATCATTTGATTACTAATAATTTTGGGTTAAAAAAATATAATACCAAAGTAAATAAAAATCTACTGTTTTTTTTCTTTTTTAATTTCTTCCTCTACTCATCATCTATTTTTTAAATTTATTCCTTTACTCATCATCTATTTCTTTTGCTACCAAAATCATTTGAAGTAGAATGTTGCTAAGAAAATCTACTTAATATATCCCTTATCTGTAACACCCATTAAAACTTACTCTAAGTATTTCTTTTTGTTTTCTACATGGATAAAAGTGAGACATGTGATGAAAATGTTGATATAACTATTATTTTCATAAATGAAAATAATAAATGATCTTTGACATATTCTTCCTCTTAGAAATATGTTAACTATTAAAATGAGAGATTAATACTTAAATACCATTAAAATAATTGAAAAATTACAAACAATAAGGAAGAAAATCCTCCTTTTTCATCATGATTACTCTTTATATTTTGTAGTGGAAAAAGAAGGAAAAGTATAAATATGATAAAAAGCCACACCACCAATAAATGAAGAATAATAGAGAGATATTTCATGTCGTGGATACTATAGCATGAAACTATTGTTGCTAAGTAAAAATATTTTGGAGAGATATTACGCGTGGGGGAGAAATACTAGTTAAACCCAAGAAATTACCAAGACACTTCTAAGGGATCGAGAGAAGAAATCGAAATTATCTATGAGAGATAAAGACTAGTTCAACACAAGAAATTACCAAGACACTGACAAATATTTAATTGGTCAAGAGTATCATGGAAATTTTCATGTATTTATGAAGGGGTCCAGATAATTATATGTGTGAATGAATGATTTGATGTAGGTCAACACATTCCTTATAATATTTGGAGGTGAGAACAGAATGATGTGAGGAGTCATATGAATTAAGTAAATAATATATATTAAATATGAGACCAAATCAGTTACTGAAAAAGAAAAAGAGAATTGAAGGATTGTACACATAAGATTTAGATATAGAAATAAAGTTAATATTGAGGTTTTTCATATGTTATAGGTGTGAACTAGTAAAAATTAGTATTACAATTCCAAATTTTTAGGATCCAATAAGATCGATAATGATTATTTTAGCTATCTATGTGATCTAAAATTTATGTTTATCTAATATTCTTGAGTATTATTATTGTTAATGTCTATCATATTTGTCCATTATGTTGGTGTGATGTTAATTGTAGACATTTTCATATGTTTTAGGCTTATCAAGATTGGTTGATACTATTTTATTAAATTATGTGATTGGAAATTTAGATTTATATAATGTAGTTAATGATGAATATCAAAAAAATTATTTGAATAAATTTGGAAAAAATTATTTTCATAATGATAGTGATTGGAAATTATCCTATACATTAAAATAATATAATAATTTTTTTAACAATCTTTGTTGAAAATATTAGATGTGTTCATGTATGCTTCTACTTGTCAAAAAATTTAAGGTAGAATTCCTTTATTTTCAAATTTATTGTAACTTTAATTTGTTATATCCAATAAATTTGAGATTCATTTATACTTTTCACTACTTTATGACCATCTTGATATAACTATTATTTTCATAAATGAAAACAATAAATTATTTTTGATATATTCTTCCTCTTAGAAATGTGTTTACTATTAAAATGAGAGATTAACACTTAAATGCCATGAAAATTATTGAAAAATTAAAAACAATAAGGAAGAAAATCCTAATTTTTCATGATTATACTCTTTATATTTTGTAGAGGAAAAGGAAAGAAAAGTAGGAATATGAAAAAAAGACACTCCACCAATAAATGAATAAGACTAGAAAGAGATTTCATGTGGTCAATACTATGGCATGTAACTATTGGTGATAAGGAAAATTATTTTGGAGATAAATTATGTGTGGGAGAGAAAGACTAGTTAAACCCAAGAAATTACCAAGACACTACTAAGGGTTTGAGAGAAGAAGATGAAATTATCTATGGGAGAGAAAGACTATTTGAACCCAAGAAAATACCAAGACACTACTAATGTTGGTAGAGGAGAAATCATGGTTAATATTTTATCAACTTTTTAGGACAATTAACCATGGAGCTCAAGGATAACTGAAAAATATTTAGTTGGTCAGGAGGATCATGGAAATTTTCACAAATTTATGGAAGGGTACACATAAGTATATGTGTGAATGAGTGATTGTATGTAAAGTGAATGGTAAAGGAAAAATATTATATGGAATTAAAAGTTGAGATTTTAATCTTTTGGGAAATAATTGATACTATTGTTGTAAATGAATATGCTACATGAGAATAGTAGTATGTTGGGTTAACTTTGTGGTTGTAGGTCAACACATTCCTTATAATCTCTAGAGGTGAGAAGAGAATGATGTGAGGATTCATATGAATTAAGTGAAAAAATGTATTAAATATGAGACCAAATTAGTTACTCAAAAAGAAAAAGAGTATTGAAGGATTGTACATATAAGATGTAGATATAACACTAAAGTTAATATTGGGGTTTTTCATAGGTTATAGGTGTGAACTAGTAAAAATTAGTATAAAAATTCCAAACCTTATGCATGAACAAGAGAGGATGACGACTAAGTAAAATAATGTGGTCCCTTGAACCAGAGGTTCATACGAGGTCTCTCGTATAAAACTTATGTCGACACTATGTTCACAAATATCAAAAAATAGATATGTAGTTATACTATCATATCGAAATATTAATCTTACAGAGGGAAAATATAAGAATAAATCTGCCAAAAATAAAAATTTAAAATAGAATTTCTTATACAATACAAGTGAAAAAACAAATTTGCATTCAAGTATTCAATAGAAAATTGCATACTAGAAAGGAAAGACCCTATTTTATTAAATAACTAGCCTAACCATTAAGGGAGAAATTTTTAGTAATAACAATGTTTTCATAGTAAAATATCTGTAATAAAAAAATATAAGGCTTATGAACAAGAAATAATGAATGCAAATTTGAAGTGAGTAACACATAAAAAAAATATAAGTGGAGAAAGAAGTCCACATATAAATATTGACGTAAACCACACAATTTTATATTCGAAAAGGATGAATCCTTCTACGGTAAGAATACCCCATTATGAATATTAGATATTTTAATTACAAATATAGAGCCTTGATAAAACATTACACTCAACTCAAACATAAATGATAGGTTGATTATGGATTTAAGTCAGGAACCAATAAACCTAATGCATAATGTAATGGTACCATGGTGAGTGAGAAGGCCATAGTGGATTGAAAATATATTAAGAAATAAAAATGGCTAAAATGAGCACCCTCAAGTAAAGTCGTGTGAACCCATGAAAGTCCTTTAAATATCAAATTCATATTGGAAAACTTATTTAAAAGTGGAAAATTACATAACAAGGATCTCAAATATAATCGTTATCTATAGTCACCATATGGGTAACCAATCTTCTCTACATTCAAAACGTGATTCCCTCGTAAGGAATTCCCTGTAGAAGTGAAACTCTCGATGGTGGAATGTATTAAAAATAAATTTGTGCAACAAAAGTACAACCAATTCAATGGTCTCCAAAACTTTAATCTTAAATTCTTTGGAATTCAAGTAAAAGTAGACGGAATCAATTAATGTGTTATCTAAGATTGACATGTAGTCAAAATTTGTTTTCGTTTAACCCAAATAGAGTTGACAGAGTTGGGTAAAGTATCTCATAGGAACAAGCCAATGAGTACCATAACCATCCTTCTTGAAGACCTTGTAGCATTTATTCAAACAAAGTGAATTATATTTATAGTGATATTCCACTCATTACTAAGTTTCAATATCCCTGGTTCTTGGTAGGATTCAAAGCTGGATTTTTGAGATTACTTTATCTCAATGAAAAATGTAATGAAACCCTAATTTTTTGACTAGGTAGGGTAGTTACCCTAATGCATGCCAACTTAATTTTATCGTTGTTTTCCAAAATGGTCTATATCATTGAATGTAAAGAGTCCGATAAGATTCCTTGAGGTTGATGGGGACCGAGAACACCGAGCGTATTAGTGCGTGAAGCCTTATTGATGACGCAACCACAACAAATATTGTTGTTTCATTCCCACAAAATAATATAATGCATAAAGTATATTATGAAAGAAATTTTAACACAACACATGAGTTTAGGCATATCAGCATGATTCATTCAATAAAAATTAATAGGGTATATATATATATATATATATATATATATATAAGTCATGTTGACAGTCATAAGTCTACGTTTTCATTTATTAAATTAAACGGTTGTCAACATGGGGTAAATATTTTGTTTGTTTGACATATTCTTCCTCTTAGAAATATGTTAACTATTAAAATGAGAGATTAATACTTAAATACATTTAAAATTATTGAAAAATTAGAAACAGTAAGGAAGAAAATCCTCCTTTTTCATCATTATTGCTCTTTATATTTTGTAGTGGAAAAAGAAGGAAAAGTATAAATATGATAAAAAGACACACAACCAACAAATGAAGAATAATAGAGAGATATTTCATGTGGTGGATACTATAGCATGAAACTATTGGTGCTAAGTAAAAATATTTTGGAGAGATATTACGCGTGGGAGAGAAATACTAGTTAAACCCAAGAAAAGACCAAGACACTTGTAAGGGTTCGAGAGAAGAAATCAAAATTATCTATGGGAGATAAAGACTAGTTCAACAGAATAAATTACGAAGACACTAATAATGTTTGGAGAGGAGAAATCATGGTTAATATTTGCGCAACTTTTCAGGAAAATTAACCATGGAGCTAAAGGATAACTGACAAATATTTAATTGGTCAAGAGTATCGTGGAAATTTTCAAGTATTTGGAGGTGAGAACAGAATGATGTGAGGAGTCATATGAATTAAGTAAAAAATATATATTAAATATGAGACCAAATCAGTTACTGAAAAAGAAAAAGATAATTGAAGGATTGTACACATAAGATTTAGATATAGAAATAAAGTTAATATTGGGGTTTTTCATATGTTACAGGTGTGAACTAGTAAAAATTAGTATTACAATTCCAAATTTTTAGGATCCAATAAGATCGATAATGATTATTTTAGCTATCAATGTGATCTAAAATTTATGTTTATCTAATATACTTGAGTATTATTATTGTGAATGTCTACATTATTTGTCCATTATGTTGGTGTGATATTAATTGTAGACATTTTCATATGTTTTAGGTTTAACAAGATTGGTTGATACTATTTTATTAATGTATGTGATTCGAAATTTAGATTTATATAATGTAGTTAATGATGACTATCAAAAAAATTATTTTCATAATGATAGTGATTGGAAATTATCCTATACATTAAAATAATATAATAATTTTTGCAACAATATTTGTTGAAAATATGAGATGTGTTCATGTATGCTTCTACTTTTCAACAAATTTAAGGTAGAATTCCTTTATTTTCAAATTTATTGTAACTTTAATTTGTTATATCCAATAAATTTGAGATTCATTTATACTTTTCACTACTTTATGACCATCTTGATATAACTATTATTTTCATAAATGAAAACAATAAGAATTATTTTTGATATATTCTTCCTCTTAAAAATGTGTTTACTATTAAAATGAGAGATTAACACTTAAATTCCATGAAAATTCTTGAAAAATTAAAAACAATAAGGAAGAAAATCCTCATTTTTCATGATTATACTCTTTATATTTTATAGAGGAAAAGGAAAGAAAAGTAGGAATATGAAAAAAAGACACGCCGCCAATAAATGAATAAGACTAGAAAGATATTTCATGTGGTCGATACTATAGCATGTAACTATTGGTGATAAGGAAAATTATTTTGGAGAGAAATTATGTGTGGGAGAGAAAGACTAGTTAAACCCAAGAAATTACCAAGACACTACTAAGGGTTTGAGAGAAGAAGCTGAAATTATCTATGGGAAAGAAAGACTATTTGAACCCAAGCAATTACCAAGACACTACTAATGTTGGGAGATGAGAAATCATGGTTAATATTTTATCAACTTTTTAGGACAATTAACCATGCAGCTCAAGGATAAATGAAAAAGATTTAGTTGGTCAGGAGGATCGTGGAAATTTTCACAAATTTATGGAAGGGTACAAATAAGTATATGTGTGAATGAGTGATTGTATGTAAAGTGAATCGTAAAGGAAAAATATTATATGGAATTAAAAGTTTAGATTTTAATCTTTTGGGAAATAATTGATACTATTGTTCTAAATGAATATGCTACATGAGAATAGTAGTATGTTGGGTTAACTTTGTGGTTGTAGGTCAACACATTCCTTATAATATCTAGAGGTGAGAAGAGAATGATGTGAGGATGCATATGAATTAAGTGAAAAAATGTATTAAATATGAGACCAAATTAGTTACTCAAAAAGAAAAAGAGTATTGAAGGATTGTACATATAAGATGTAGATATAACACTAAAGTTAATATTGGGATTTTTCATAGGTTATAGGTGTGAACTAGTAAAAATTAGTATAACAATTCCAAACCTTATGCATGAACAAGAGAGGATGATGACTAAGTAAAATAATGTGGTCCCTTGAACCAGAGGTTCATACGAGGTCTCCTGTATAAAACTTATGTCGACACTATGTTTACAAATATCAAAAAATAGATATGCGATTATACTATCATATTGAAATATTAAACTTACGAGCAAAATATAAGAATAAATCGCAAAATAATAATTTAAAATAGAATTTCTTATACAATACAAGTAGAAAAAACAAGTTTGATTGATATTCAAAATTGCACTATGAAAGGAAAACCCTATTAATTAATAACGCCCTAAACATTAAGTGAGACATTTATGTAATGTATTTCTATGATAGAAAATATCCATGATAAAAAATATAAAACATAATTTTAGATAATGATAACAAAATTAGAAGTGAACACATAAAAAAAAATAAATGGATAACATTCTGTTTTATGATTGCAAATACCTCTTGTCACTAGATACATAGAAACAGTCCATAAAATAAATAATTACAATTTTATATTTTCAAAGGATGACTCCTTCTATGGTAAGAAACTTATTGTGAATATTGGATATTTTAGTTACAAATATGAAGCCTTATTCAAACCTTAACAAATAAACTGAAATAGATAGGTTGATTATGGATTTAGGTCAGGAACCAATAAACCTAATGCATATTGTAATGGTACCATGGTGAGTGAGAAGGCCGTAGTGGATTGAAAATATATTAAGAAATAAAAATGGCTAAAATGAGCACCCTCAAGTAAAGCCGTGTGAACCCATGAAGGTCCTTTAAATATCAAATTCATATTGGAAAACTTATTTAAAAGTGGAAAGTTGCATAACAAGGGCCTCAAATATAATCGTTATCTATAACGGTCATAGCAGGTAACAATCTTCTACATTAAAAACATGATTCCCTTGTAAGGAATTCCCTGTAGAAGTGAAACTCTCGATGGTGGAATGTATTAAAAATAAATTTGTGCAACAAAAGTAGAACCAATTCGATGGTCTCCAAAAATTTAATCTTAAATTCTTTGGAATTCAAGTAAAAGTAGACGGAATCAATTAATGTGTTATCTAAAATTGACATGTAGTCAAAATTTGTTTTTGTTTAACCCAAATAGAGTTGACAGAGTTGGGTAAAGTATCTCATAGGAACAAGCCAATGAGTACCATAACCATCCTTCTTGAAGACCGCAGAATTTATTCAAATAAAGTGAATTATATTTATAGTGATATTCAACTCATAACTAAGTTTCAATATCCCTGGTTCTTGGTAGGATTCGAACCCGAATTTTTGAGATTACTTTATCTGAATGAAAAATGTAATGAAACCCTAATTTTTTGACTAGGTAGGGTAGTTACCCTAATGCGTGCCAACTTAATTTTATCGTTGTCTTAAAAAATGGTCTATATCATTGAATGTAAAGAGTTCGATAAGATTCCTTGAGTTAAATCAGGCAGAATACAAAGAAATATTCAATGAAATATGTGGAAACAGCTTGTAACAAACATTAGTGATTTAAAACTACAAAATAATATAGTATAAAATATATTATGAAAAATTAATAAAAATAAAACATTTCATACAGCAAAAAACATACATACATACATACATACATACATACATACATATATATATATATATATATATATATATAAGTCATGTTGACATTCATAAGTCTACGTTTTCATTTATTAAATTAAACGGTTGTCAACATGAAGGATGAGGGTTCATCTCTTTTAAGAATAGGAAAGTTAATACCTGCTGAGGATCAATGCATAAAAAAATGAATATTTCTTACATATATATAAGCACAATAGATATATTTAAAATAAATAGAAAAAAATAATAAGATATGTAAGTATGCAAATAGATAAATTAGGGTAATATAGTTAAAAAAAAAAAGAAAAAAAGAAAAATTTAATGGACAAATTGAGAGACAGGAACAATTCTCGAGAAATTCACCATGCTATATTTCATTTTATAATTATATATATATATATATTTCTTTTAGAAAAAAAACAACAATGTAAAGTGAACCGGTAGGAATACCTTACAGAGTGAACATAAGTACAAAAGTAGGTAAAGAAAGATCTAGAAAAGGGTTGAATTTGAAATTATGAGAAGACTTATCGTCATGTTTATTATTATTTTTTTTAAAAGTAAGTAAAAATTTAAATTTTATTGTGCAAATATAGGTAAATTAGAAATATTTCACATTAAAAAGAAGGGATATGTTACATATGGTACTAGATCCAAGTTGGAAAATTGTGGTTTATGAGTGTGACTACAACTAGAATCATACACTATAAATTTATTTTCATGATGAGGAAGAAGGTAAATCATATATGTCATGTATACAAGGAAAGGATTTGTAAAGCATTTATGTACTATGAGTATGTGATAGAATTTTATTAGGTGAACAATGTTTGTATACTAATTGTTTGTGTGAGAATACCCTTACTATAGGAATTTCTATCCAAGAGTGAATAGAGTTCTAATGAATAGATGAAGTAGTATTAATTGCTAACTAGTAGATTATATTCCATGATTGTTTAAAACACTAATAGACAAGGGCGATTAAAACAAGTGGAGTTAAGAAAAAAAAACATACTTAAGTGAGTAAATGTGTATTGGAATAGACGTATAAAGTATAATTACCTTCCTTATTAGGTTAATAATTCAATAACATTAGATGCATATGCTTAGCAGGTAAGTAAAAATGTTGTATGTCAAATTGTGTAAACGTATGCAATTACTTACATGATAATTACTTGTTGATATGATAAATCTTTCATGTGTTGATGGAGTTGTGTACGTTTTAGGTGGATTTGAGTTACAAGCGTTACTCTTTGCAGTACTCTTAATAGTTGGGCGAAACTTTGAATTGCATAAAAAAAATATAATGTAAGGACCCACCCAACATTTACCCACTTATTTACATGATAATTACTTGTTGATATGATAAATGTTTCATGTGTTCATGGAGTTGTGGATGTTTTAGGTGGATTTGAGTTACGAGCGTTACTCTTTGCAGTACTCTTAATAGTTGGGAGAAACTTTGAATTGCGTTAAAAAAATATAATGTAAGGACCCACCCAACATTTACCCACTTGAACCTAATCACCGGGGTAAATATTTGATGACCTCTTAAATTTCTATAACCTTAATCACTCAACCTCTTGTTGTTGTTTGTATTATTTCATTCCTAGTTTTTCCTCCCATGTGAACAGAATGGTGGCCTTAGCTTTCGATTGCATAAGGACAACCATGGGGTGAAAAAGACGTATTTTTTCCTCCCTGGTTTGTCCCCCCATGCGAACAGAAGGGAATGGTGGCCTCATATTTTAGTGGTACAGGGTTATAGAACAGCGACCATCGGGTGAGCATGATGAAGACATGGGGTTGACCAAAACGAAGATAAGGAGATGACCATGAATACAAATTTGCAATTAAATCTTGTGATTTTTTATTTATTAATTTACTGTCCATATTAGGCGATTTTTACAAACAAAAAAGATCATTTACATTCATATAGACTAGAAAGATCTTGCCCACTTGTGTTGTATTACTCAGAGTGACTCAAGCCAATCAGGGAAACTGGGGGGCTTTATATGTAGGACACTGAAATACACAATATCAGAGAAATTATAAATACTGAGATCATGATGCCGACACGAGAAGGAGGCAGAGTCATGGAAATCAAAATAGGAGCTCAGAAATGGACATTGCAAGACCCCATTGTGGGAAAAATTAGAGCAGAAGCCGGTGAGAGAGAGGAAGTTATATTGGGAGAAAAAGAAGCCAAAATTGTGTTCAAATTTTGTGAGTGAAAAGCGAGCCTATAGGGTACTGTGATCCATACTTCTGAACCCCACTGTAGACATAGTTACTTGAAGTCACTTATTCACAAGAATACTCCTTTTCCTTTTTCAAACAACTAGAATCAAGCAACTTCTTCTAAAAACATCCTCTTTGTTGTGTTCACCGCATTGTTAGCCTCTTGCAACCTTGCACCTCAAAAATCTGAGGTTTCCATTCCTTTCCATTCGCATAGGAGGAAAAACCAGGAACAAAAAAATAGGTTGCATTCACCCCATGCTCGCCCTTCTACAACCCTGCACCCAAAAAATTTGAGGCCGCCATTCTGTTCACGTGTGAGGACAAACCAAGAATGCAAAAATACAAACTACAGAAGGAGGTAGAGCGATGAAGGTTATAGAAATTAAAATTTCATTTGAGAGGGTTTTCAAATTGAAACCCACATCCTTTGTGAACCTCCACGGGAAGACGTCAAAAGACAACGATTAATGGAGTAGGTGGAGTGAGTTGGCAGAGGGGCGCAGGGTGGCAGAGGTGTTGGGAGTGGTGCTCGGATGCAGGAGTAGTGGGGAGCTAGCTAGTGGAGGTATCTTGCATTTGGTAGAGAGTTCCACTAGAGAAACAAAAGATGAAAGCTGGCATCGGGCATGTCCCATCACCACAAACCTTCATCAGAAGTCTTCACAAGATTCTGCTATCAGAATCCTCCATTTCGTAGAATAGAATACTCTTTCTAAATAAATTATGACTTCTCTGAAAATATGAATTCATCTAAGTTATAATATAATTATTATAAGATTGTAATTTAATATAAATTTATTATAGATATAATTATTATAACAACCATAAAGAAAACTTAATTTTTATTGAAAGAAAAATGGAAATTATTGTCTATCATTTTTTCTCTATCTAAAGATTCCGCATATTTTCATAGAAAAAGACGATAAAAAGGTTATTGTTACTCCGCAGTTGTTCAAAAAAATTAGTTATTATTATTTTTATGTTGCACCCCTTTTCAAGGAAACTTTTGGACATGTATCTTTTTTAAAGTTTGATGATTTGGTTTTCTTGTTATTTTTTCAAGAGGAGGAAATTACCTAAGTGGGTTCAAATATTTCCTCTCTTTTGCTATTCTTTCCGGAATAATGAGTTTTATCGATATTTAATCACTTAGTGAGGATTGAAGCCACTCCGAGTCATTGCGCGAGAACATGAAACTGGAAATCATTTCAAGAGTATGAATTCTTCAATTATACTTTAATTCCATATATATATAGAAATCAGGAATCACGATCCCCAATTGCAATTATATATATAAATGAAATCATGAAGGTGTTGCATATATAGAAATGAATTTTTTCGCTGTAGCTTCGGCTCTGATGCCTAGTCTTCTCCGCTTTTGTTGTTTATGTGTGCTGTGTTAAATATCTTCGCTCTGTGATGTAAGGTATATAAATAGTTTGATAGAAATCAAGAATCCCCAATTCGAACTATACATATAAATGAAATCAAATCAAGACCCCCAATTCGAACTATACATATAAATGAAATCATGAAGGTGCGGCATATATAGAAATATTTTCATCCGTTGCAATTTTTCGCTGTTACTTCGGCTCTGATGCGGAGTGTTCTCTGCTTTTGTTTCTGTGTTAAATATGTACGCCCTGACGTCAATATATGTCTCGCCATGTGTGATAATTGTGTTTAAATAACAAAATCATTGCGTTGAATGGGATCTGCCATATCTATGTTAAGGAGATTTCTTTCTTTTTCTCGCCGTTTATTTATTTTCTTTGATTTAGATTTGGATTCAGCATAAAATTTAAATTTAGATTTGCGCTTTTAAATTTTCCCTTTCCGTGCATATATTAGATCCGGATTCGATGGTACAGTGGAAACATGTTTTCATAATCTTGTCATGTCTTTTTGTGATAGTTTTTTTTTCCCTCTAATTTTCTTTCAAAAGATTTTGGGGTTTAATATTGCTGTGGGTTAAGCAAAAGCAGAGATATGTGATTAAGAGTTTAATCCTTGTCTAATTTTATTAGACAATAGGTTAAACTGAACGACAGACAAGGTAACCTTACCAATAAGATTCTGACGCTGGGTATCCTTTCGAAAGAGGACTATGTTGCGATCGAACATCTAAGTTTCGTGTGGGAGGGTCATCGCTGAAGTGGAAGGCCAAAGCCTCTCCGTAGAGGTGCTGCGTATTTCATCGCTGCCCTAAGAATCGCGGTTAGATCCGTTGCACGGCCCTGACTAATATTCTAAATCGATGCCAGTTCCATTAGTTTCCATCAGCAATTGAAAGCCAATACTTCTGGAATAATGATTATAATTATCAAATAGTATGCCTTGGGAGAGATGACATATGCTCGTTTTCAACGGTTGTCATAACAATGAGTAGAATCTGAACTATTTAATATGCATTGTATTGTTTTCGAATTGTTTTACAAGAATCTATGTATTTTATGACGCAGTTGGAAATTTTTTTTTATGGTATTTATCCTAGATTATAGGTTTTTCATAAAATTACAATTTTAATTTTAGTTTAAGGCATTGATTTATTAATATATGTATAGGTTTTTTTAAGCAATTGTTATAAATTATTTTGTTTATCACATCATTGTAATTTTGATTTTAGCTTAATGCTATGATTTATTTTATTTCTTCAAAATTACATTTGGGGAATATTTTAATGGTTTGTATTTTCATTTGTCTACATTGTTTTTATAATCTGTATGTATATTCTTTTAGAATATTTACTTATATGTATAAAATATATTATTTATTATTTCAGTTATTTTCATTTTATGTTTTTATTATTTATCTATAATGAACACATGATAGTATAGGTTTAAACATATTTCATATCTTTTTATCTTAGTATTAAGTTGTGTCTATATATTTGTATTTTTGAAATTTTATTTATATGTTTTAGTGCATTATTTTTAGTGTTATGATTATTTTTTCATTATTTTTAAATATATAAATAGTAAGTGCAAGCAAAAGAGAGGGATGGTGTGAAAAGGAGACAAGAGTGAGAGGATAGGGTAGAAATAGAGAGGGTGAAAGAGAGATAGAGAGAGTGGGAGAGACGGAGAGAATAGGGTAGAAAGAGAGAGGGTGAGCGAGAGAAAGAGAGAGAGAGTGGGAGGAAGGGAGGAGAGAGAAGGTGAGGGGGGGAGAGAGAGAGAGGGACGGAGGAGAGAGGGAGATAGAGAGAGAGATATAGAGATAGCGCGTGAGAGAGAGAGAGAGAGAGAGAGAGAGAGAGAGAGAGAGAGAGAGTGAGTGACTGAGAGAGAGTGAAGGAGAGGAAGAAGAAGAAGAGGGAGTGAGGAAGAGAGAGAGTGGGAGAGTGGGGGGGAGAGATAGACATGAAAGAGAGAGAGAGACAGAGAGAAAGAGAGGGAGGGACAAAGGAAGGAAGGGAGGGAGAGTAATATGGAGAGAGAGAGAGAGAGAGAGAGAGGGAGAGGGAGAGGGAGAGGGGGAGAGCGAGCGAATGAGAGAGAGAAAGTGAGAGGGATAGGAAGAGGGAGACAGGGGGAGAGAGCATGAGAAATAGTGAGAGAGAGAGATAGATAGATAGAGAGAGAGAGATTTAGATGTAGATAGAGAGATGGAGAAGTAGAGGGAACGAGAGAGGGAGTGTGGTAGATAGAGGGGAAGAGGGGGAGGTGGAGAGACCGAGTGAGGGAGAGAGTGAGAGAGAGAGAAAGACAGAGAAGGAGAGAGAAAGAGAGTGGGAGGGAGATAGTGTGAGAGAGAGACAGAGAGAGAGAGAGAGAGAGAAAGGGTGGGGAGATAGAAGAGGAAAGGGAGACAGTGAGGAACATAAGTAGGAGAGAGTGAAGTAGAGAGGGAGGGAGGGAGAGAGAGAGAGAGGGGGAGGGGGAGAGATAGAGTGAGTGCGAGTCAGAAGTAGGGAGTGGGAGAGGGAGGTAGGGTGGTGGGGGAGAGGGAGGGTCAAATATGGCAAGAGATAGTGATAGGGAGAGGGAGAGAGGAATAAAGAGAGAGATAGAGAGAGAGAGAGGGGTCTGGGACAGAAGAATTGTGAGAGCGAGGGAGGTAGTGAGGGAGAGAGGGAGGGAGAGCGTGAGAAAGAGTCGGAGAGAGAATTAGAGCAAGGGACATGGAGCATTAGAGGGGCAAGGGGAGAGAGGGAGAGGGACAGGGACTCAGGGTGAGAGGGAGGGAGGTAGAGAGAGGGGGGAGGAGGAGGGAAAGAGGGAAACACGGATAGATAGAGAAAGTGCGAGGGGGAGGGAGGGGGAGAGTGGAAGAGAGAGAGTGGGAAGTTTGAGGGAGAGAGAGAGAATGGGGGAGGGGGAGATAGAGGGGGATGGTGAGAAACGGAGAGAGATCGAGTGTGGTATATGGAGGGGGAGAGAGATAGAGTGGCCAGAGAGAGAGTGAAGTAGAGGGAGAAGAAGAGGGAGTGAGGGGGAGAGAGAGAGAGAGTGGGAGAGTGGGAGGGAGAGATAGACATGAAGAGGAGAGAGAGAGAGAGAGAGAGAGAGAGAGAGAGAGAGAGAGAGAGAGAGGAAGGAAAGAAGGGAGGGAGAGTGAGGGAGAGAGAGGCAGAGAGAGATTGAGAATGAAAGGGAGAGCGAGAGGGATAGCGGTAGAGAGAGCGAATGAGAGAGAGAAAGTGAGAGGGGTAGGAAGAGGGAGACAGGGAGAGAGAGCATGAGAATGAGTGAGAGAGAAAGTGAGAGGGGGAGAGAGATAGAGTTATAGGGAGAGAGATAGATGGAGAAATAGAGGGAACGAGAGAGGGAGTGAGGTAGATACAGGGGGAGGTGGAGAGACCGAGTAGGGAGAGAGCGAGAGAGAGAGAGAGAGATACAAAGAAGGAGAGAGAAAGAGAGTGGGAGGGAGATAGTGTGGGAGTGGGAGGAAGGGAGAGAAAGAGAGAGAACAGAGAAAGGGTGGGGAGAGAGAAGAAGAGAGGGAGGCAATGAGGGACATAAGTAGGAGAGAGTGAAGAAGAGAGAGAGGGAGAAAGAGGGAGGGGGAGAGGGGGAGGAGGAGAGAGCGAGAGTGAGGAGAGGGAGAAAGACAGATAGAGTGAGTGCAAGTCAGAAGTAGGGAGAGGGTGTGGGAGAGAGGGAGAGAGGGAGTGAGGTAGTATAGAGAGAGGGAGAGATAGGTATAGAGAGAGATAAAGAGAGAGAGAGAGAGAGGGAGAGCGAGAGGGAGAGGTAGAGAGAAAGAGGGGGATATGAAGTGAGGGAGATGGCAACAAACAGATATAGAGAGAGATAAAGGGAGAGAGGGGGAAAGAGGGAGAGGGAAGGAGGGAAAGATAGATAGAGAGAAAGGGAGAGAGAGAGATAATGGAAGAGAGGGAGAGGGAGAGGGAGTGAGGGAGAGGGTGAGGTATAGACGGAGGGAGAGAGGGAGAGTGAGAGAGAGATAGAGGTAGAGGGTGAGAAAGAAATAGAGAGGTATAGAGATAGAGAGAGAGAGGGGGAGAGAATGGGAGAGAGGGAGTCAGAGAGAGGGAACGAAGGAGAGAGAGAGAGAGAGAGAGAGAGAGAGAGAGAGAGGGTCGGAGAAAGAGAGAGAGAGAGAGAGAGAGAGAGAGAGAGAGAGAGAGAGAGAGGGTGGGGGGAGAGAGAGAGAGGGGTGAGAGAAAGAGAGAGAGAATGGATCAAACACGCTTAACTCTAGAGTTTACCCCAGCAATCAAACCCACTTTCTTTTTTGTAAGCTCGAGATTTCTTCTTTTTCTATTAATATAAATAAAAAATTACAACCAGATCACAAAGAGAGTTTCGTGGCCACAACTTTCCCTGTGGGGAAGCTCTTTTCCCACCTAATAGTTTTGCAGACCATCTAAGTACAATACAACTTAATTCTTTGTAGCCACAAAAAATAAAACTAAATATTTATATATATCCTATCTTCTACATTCCTATTTTCACAAGAAACAATAAATAATATCCGCAAATTCATAATGATAAATAAAATTTGAAAATAAAGCTATTGTCATGACTAGTCAACCTCTTTAACAAAGCAAAATTCCACTTGTGTGAGGTCCATTTCAGTGTTTTATGGGAGTTCTGTTGGGGCCAGTACACAAGGCAAATGATCTTCAACGAGGCTAACCCACCCTTCTTATTCGCGCAAAAAAACTATATCTTATTGAATTATTTTTGATAATTAGGGAATTCCTCAACAACGGTGGCCATACTCACAACAACATGTTCCATGGCCTTCTACAGAATTCATTTCATCGACCAATAAAGGTAGAGAGTGTGTTTAAATTGTGTAAGTTTTCCATGAGTATAAAATTATAGTATAAAATTTGAGCCAATAATTTAAAAAAAAAATGGAAATTAAGGATTTTTTTGGAAAAAGCATGGAAAATTAGTCCACTTGCGAATATTAGCTCCTAAAATTTTCCCTCAAGACAACTCTATATAGCCTTTATTAGAATGGTGTTTCAAAACATATGAATAGGATAATGAGGGAGAGAGCAATGACTATGCTTATTAGAGCTAGTTAAGATAAAAATTAATGGGTGGAAGTAGTTACTATTGCATGTTAGTTGATGAATAGGTCTCCCACATTAGTTCATATGGATAAACCTCCTACTTAGATTTAGATGGGAAAATTTACCCCACCTCAACATCTTCATACTTTTGGTTGTGAATCATATGCTCATGTGCCAATAAAGAGATGGGAAAATATCGATGACAAGGAAATGAAATGTAACTTCATGATCCATGGCATTTGTGTGAAAAGGTAGAAGTTTTTGGATTGTGTGACTAGATATTTTTGTATAAGAAGATTTTTATTCTCCATTAAGTTAAACCTTCTTCCATATTGGGTTAGCAAAAACAGAATGAGAATAAGTCAATGGTTTATCTACCACATAATATAGAAAAAATATAAGCCAAAAAGATGAATAAGAAGTTCATGATGGTCTTAACCAGGACTAGGGTTCAAAGAGTTCAAAGGAGGAGGAAGAAAGTCCACCTAAAAATTGGAGGAGATCAAATTGAAAAATAACGTAGTTAAATAGGTATGATTACAATTTATTTGATTTCATATGTACATTTTCTTTATTTTCTAATACTAATAAGCTTAGAACTATGAAAGAGTCAATGGTGATTAATGATAACGGGTTTTTGAGATTAGCCATGAATACACTTAGAAATAATGATACATATGACTTGATACCAATGCCTAATGGATGTAAACCCATTACATATAAATGTTTCCTAAAAAACGAATCATTTATATAGTGATGTTATTCTTAGGTCGAGAGGATAATATGGTACCAAAAGTTTGATTCCTTTGAAATGGGATTGGGAATTGTGAGATACAAATCAGATAATTATGTGTATTACAAACATGATGGTGGTCATTTCTTTGTTATCACTTTATACGTAAAAGATATGTTATTCTTTATTAATAGTAAGAATGTTCTTTATGATTTGATGTCTTAGCTTGTACCACAATTTGTTATGCATGACTTTGGGGATACAAAATATATCTTAAGAAATTAGATGAAGAGACAAAGAAAATATAATGCCTTCATTGAGCGAAAAATTTAATAAGTATGTAAAATATGTGCTACAACATTTTTACATGGAAGGTTGCAGACCGTTTATTGCTATTATTTATGTAGGAACTAAACATTCAATTAAGAAATGTCCTTCAAAACCTATAGGTTCAATGGATATGCATTATATATGTTATGCTATTGGAGTTGGTAGCTTGGTCTACACATTAGTTTGTACTAAACTAGACATTGTCCATGTAGTGGAAGTTTTAAGTCTATTCATGGCTATTATTGGACATTAACATTAGGCCACAAAGAAGAGGGTGTTCAACTATTTGCAAGTTACTTTTATATATTCTTGTTGCTATCATAGTTATGATTCAAGGAAACCACACTTGGCATACATAAATGGTTATGTGGATTTTTATTGGGTAGGGGATGAAATTCGGATATCTACAAGCATTTGCGAGATTCCATTATTTTTATGCAACAATAAGTTGGATAAACAAGAAACAAGCAGTGGTTTCATTGGCACTATATGGGTAAAGTATATGATAACTACTCATAGATGTAGGGACAGAATTTATCTTATGAGATCATGTTCAAAAGTAGTGATAACTTAGAGAACTATTATATTTCAATCATAATAAAAATGTCATTTTTTTAACAAAGAACCTGACCTTTCATTCAAATATAAAGCATGTATGCGTATATATAGACACTAGAGACATGTGAAAATTTACATAATGTTGTATATGAATTGATAAAACCATCACAAGTTCAAGTGGTGTTGTGAGTGTATGGGCCTTATACTCCTTATAATATAATTTAGCTCACAATTCCTTATATTATTGCAAGGTATAAGTGGAAGAGCGTTGGGATATTTGTTTTATACACATTGCAATCCTTTAGTGGCGTAGGTAGGCATTGATAGTTTATAGGCAACAAATCTTAAGTTACCAAAGAGAAATATAATGTAGTGGTAGGGAATAAATGCATGTCAAAATAGGCAATGAATCCTAAGAATAAAAAATGACCAATTAGTTTCTAGTGGTTTGTTGCATGTACATTGGAATACCCTACAAGGTTTTTGCTATGCCTATTTATTGAGTGCTAGGATTGGTGGAAAACAATGTGCATGAGTTTTAATTTACTATTACGCTTTCAAATATTTCTGTAATGTTTATTTAAATTTTGAACACTCTCGTTGAGATCAAATATTTGTAATGTATTGTAACAATTTAGTTGTTAAATGATACATTGAGCATGTGTTAGAGTGTGGGGTTTTTTAACCAAAATATGTTTTTCCAAGAAATTCTTATGTAATGGTTTTCTCTTGCATTGATATGCCTTTTCTTATCATAGATTTGTTTAAAGTTTCTTTACATATTCTTTTCTCATTGGATAGTGGAGGAAATATATTCATAAAATCTACTTCCTTTCATACATGATTAAGGATGACTTAAATTTAGAATATAATCGGGTGTGAAAAATAATTGAGGACATCAATATACAAATACAAAGTATAAAGAAGATGTATATATATCACCCAAATAATTGTTAATGGTTTATGCCATTGTGATAACCATTATACCTCAGATACCCTATTAAATGAATATTTTCCAAAGGAAAAATCATAATTAAAAATTAAACTGTCATATAGAGAGATATCACAAAAATAAATATTCATATCATGTTGTTAACCCTTAATTTGATCATGGGCATGTACAAATGGCCAATGAAACTATATATATATATATATATATATATATATATATATGACTACCATCATTGAGACAATTGAAAAAAAAAATATTTCATTCACAATTCAAATTAACAATTTCAATAAAATAATAATGATCTATAAAAATTTCAGAAATCTTAACAAAACATGTGCATAGATTGTTGAAGTGATCATACATACAAGTATAAAAATTTCAAAACTAAATTAAAAAAATTTATTAGCATGTATAAAGATTCATCACAAGGAAGAGATAAAAACATTAATAAAGTAGTATTTAATAATACAGAAGAAATTTCTCACTTGTTAAACAATAATAAAAAAATATTTATACAATGAAAAATATATGCAATATAAAATTTAAACAAAATAAATTTTAGTTAATTTAAGGGATATGTTGAAATTTAACTTAGTAGAAATCCAAAGTTATGTAACAATGAAATCACATTTTTAGATTGAATGGTGACAAAAATAAAATTCATATATCTTGTTTTTTTTTTTTCTGAATTGGAGTAATTCTATTAAGCAAAAATATGTTACAAGATGATAATACAATCAAGAGAGACAAAAACCGGCTGCTGAAAATGATAGGACTATCAACCTCGGTTCCAGAGAAGAAGAGAAGCAAGCAAAGAGCAACAACCAAATACTGGAAAGCTAAAAAACTGAACTCTACCCAGCATGGGTAGAAGTCTCAACACGAAGCTTTTTCCCTTTCCTTTTTTTGACTTCGACCCACCCATCTCAGGGCGACTGAGCAACAACTACTTGAAGACTGAGGATCTCCAAGGGGGGACCCTCCTTTTCTGAATCCGAGGAGGAGGTCATATGGACGCGTTTCTGGGTGATGGCTATATCGGAGGAATGCGCAAGTCCGTCAGTGGAAGGAACCACAGTTTGAGGGGCTTGATCCAGTTCTGCATCGCTTGCTTCATCTTCAGAGCTAGAGGATTCAGAATCCATGACTGGAGGTGGAGAGCAAGGAGCCCAACGTTTGGATTTGTGCTTGGAGAGGTTTCCCTTTTTCTTTTTTTCCAGGAGAGAAGGGCAGGTGGACTGCAGATGCCCTGCTTGGTGGCAATGATGGCAACAGAAGGCAGTATTTTCATAATCCAGAGTCTGGGACCAAACAAAGTCATTCATCTTGAGGATGATTTTGTCTGGAAGACCCTGGCTTAAGTCTAACTCCACACATATTCTGGCATAAGTGTAGAGACCATTATTTTCCCGCCTGTAATCTCCCATAATGAAACTGCCCTAGGTGTTGCCTATTTCTTTATATACTGCAACATGCCATAAGTGGACAGGAAGGCTTGGAAGCCTGATCCATACAGGTGTCCTGGTGATGACTGCAGTTGCTGGATCAAAATCTGGGAACCAAGGAGTTAAGAAGAGCCCTTTTCATAATGCTTACTGTCATTAAACAAAACAATGAAATATCCTTTTGAAAAGAAACTGACCTTACACTGATGAGTCCAGTTTGCATGAATCCAATCATAAAGGTCCCGAGATCGTGGCCACAGTCCATTGAATCTCCAGATGATGGCTCTTTCTACAAGTTCTTGAAGATGATTTACAGGATCTGCATGTGAGATTTCGACAGAGGGAACTTCCTCTATTTTTTTGATTAAAAAAGGCTTGGATTTAAAGGCATCCGGGGGTTTGGGGATCTCAGAGTGTACAACATCTTTGTAAGAAAAATGAGGAACGAAGGACGACTTTCCTACAACACCCCCTCTCAAACGAAGGGTTAACACAAAAGAGTTGTTTCTGTTAATGCTGTAAGAAGAGATAGGAAGAAGGTCTTCAAGCTGTTTACCTTGAAAGAGAAGTCTCTGAAGGCCTGAAGGGATCCCAATCCGCCGTTCAAGATCTAGTTTGAGATCCAGCACCAAATCTCAAGAACTGACCCATTGCAGGATGGTTTTTCTTGTAGGATGAGAAATTTGGATCTGAAAGGAGTTAAAGAGGTTCCGAGACACAGAGCCAGGACCTCTGGTGCTTCCAAGGACAAGTCTGCCATAGCGCTGATGGGGAGGAGATTTCTCCTTAGAGAAGAGACTGTCACTTATAGATAGAGATAGATCCGAGAAAAAAGACTGGGAAACAGAGTGATTGGAAATCCAATCGACCTTCTCCAACCTGTAAACCCATTCCTTGCCGCCTTTGAGAGGCTGAAGCTGCCGCCGAATTCCTACAAGTTTCGACTAGCGCGTCAGATCTGCGAAACAGGGACTGAGCGGAGCAAAAGGTACAGGGACAATCTGTTGCAGCGCGAGAGCCACATCGGTGAAAGGTGCCGCCTCTGCTCCATTAGTTTTAGTAGAAGACTGCTCCAGCACTTCGGCTACAACCTTAACAACTATAACAATCTCAGCCTTTGGCGATGGCTGCTCCAACTTAGCACCGCTAGCTTTCTCCTTCTTCGGTGTAGGGTTTACTGCGGCGGACTTCATGGCTAGGCGCGGAAAAGATCACTCAAAAGCAACCCTTAAGCGAGTAAACCTTGTGTGATTTCTCATATATCTTTTTGATCCAACAAATATTAACACTTTATTTATATATTTAAATATTCATAAATGAAGATAACTCAAATTTTAAAACACAAATTTCAAACTAAATTTTTTATCATCTAAGAATTTGAAAACAAAACCATTTTTATAACCTAATCCAATTTTCTATGAGATAATACTATTCATAGCTTCCAAAAAGTTC
This sequence comes from Pinus albicaulis, assembly GCA_034641835.2. Classification (NCBI taxonomy): domain Eukaryota; kingdom Viridiplantae; phylum Streptophyta; class Pinopsida; order Pinales; family Pinaceae; genus Pinus; species Pinus albicaulis. The sequence goes on from CM076573.1 coordinate 802,621,955, forward strand.
ATAGATAAAACTTCATCTTAAATACAAGGATGTATGACTTTTGCTATATATAGTTTTATGAACTAAGATTTTAATCCATTTTAACTATTGTAAATACATTGTTGGTTAAAAAGCACAGCTTAATTATTCAACATTTTAAATAATAACTCTAGAGCTAGTAAGTGGTACTTTATTTATTTATTAGTTTTAATAATAATGTGAATTTTCTTAATTTAGAATTGTTTTAAATATATGAATAAATTCAATAAACTTTGAAAAAAATATAAGAATATTAAAACATTTAAGTTATATAACTCCTACTATTGAAATTTATCATTTTGAAATATCTTTATTAAATTTCAACAGAATCAACCTATTGTTTGAGTCACGGTATCTCGGCTACCACATATATATGTAAATAAAATGTGCACACGGGCTTACTTTGTCCAATGCATAACCTATTCAAGATTTTAATTAAGACTTAACTTCAATGAACACCTCAAAGGTTTTTAATTTTAATTTTCAAATCACATAGTTTTTTCAAGAGTCCAATATTTCTCTTTAACTTTTAATGCATATGAATCATGACAACATACTTTGTAATTATATAAATTAATTCCTTGTATCAACTCTATATTAAAATCAATGTCCCTTCTGGGTGGAAAACCTAGTATTTCCTTTGGAAATACATCCACAAAATCATTCACTATCAAAATTTTTTCCATCATTGGAGTCTTTTCTTTGGAATTGATAAAACCCACGTGGCTAGCATATAACTGGCATCCTTGCCTGATGAACTTAATCATTTGAGATATTGTAATAGGACACAGCTGTAGGGGTTTCTTTATACCTTGAATCTCCTTTTGAGTTCCATCATGCATTCTGTAATATATAGAATTTTCTTTACAATCTACTAACAGCCAGTGCTTCTCCAACCAATCCATACCAAGTAGCACATTGTAGTATCCCAGAGCTAATATATTTAGGTCTAAAATTAGTTTTTGTTCACTAATTTTCAGTGTACAGTTCATAATTTTTGCACAAACTTTCCTCTTTTCTCCCGTGGCTAACTATACCAGCCAATGATTTTTGAATTTATAACTTTACAATTTACAAATCTCTACAAATTTGGGGCTTACGTAGCTTAAATTTTCACCTGGGTCTACCAAAATAGAAACAAGTTGAGAGAGTAACTTACCTTCCAACTCTATAATTGTCGGTTGGTAATCCTCTTATCGATCTTCTAAGGCTACGTTAATTCTAGGTATATTTCTTGCCACATATCCTACCGTTGAGGCTTATTAGTATCCTTTTTTGTTCTTGGATCAAACGCTCATTATCAATTCGAACCCTGACCATTTCTTCCTGTAGTTTATGTACTGTGTTTAACATAATGCTAGTTTGGTGTTGTTGTTCCTCTAGCAGTCTACTTGTTTGCTGGTGTTGATCAACACATAGCTGAATCCACATTTCAAGGTTCATTTCTAGTCAAGGTTGGTCTTCTTCGGTGTTATGGGGTGCCTATTGCACTAGCCCCCTTCTCCTAATGTCTCCTATTATGCTTCTTTTCTCTGTGCATCAATATACACACAGATTAAATCGTTAGATGACCGATAGGATCCTAGTGTTCGAACCTAGTTCTGATACCAAAATTTGAGTTGTATGACTGACAACGTATCTGCACTATGGTTAAATTATTGCACTACTCTATATCATTAAAAATATATGAACATTAATCAATGCCAGATCTTGAGCATATCAGTCAAAATTTTTTGTTTCACAACAATGTTTCATATACAAGATTTTTGGAATTATTTAGTTTTCTACCGGTGGATAATTAATGTGGTAAGTTTTCATATGGGTTGGAATTTATTATCTTTGTCCCATAGACCTTACAGAATCCTAGTTCTAGCTTTCCTCATCGTCGATTTGCTCATAATAAGATCTATAGTTGTGCTTAGTTCTAGGGTTCTGGGTTAGTTTTTCGTAATGACTACCACCAAACCTAACGATTCTAATATTTTCTTGGGTTGCCACCGCAAGCTCTATAATCATGAATCCATGGCTGCCATACTATACATTTCTCATCGAATTCCTTCCTTCTCTGCTCCGGAACCCTTCAACAATGGTAAGACTCTCTCCATTTTTCTAACGCCTTTCACTTTGGCTAGATTTCTTCCATATAACCTCTATTCTTGAGGGTTTCTCTTAGAAGGCTTCTATTGTTTTCAAGTTAATCTTTTATTGTTAACTTGGCAGCCATTTCTCATTCTCAACTTGGCTCTTGTTTTCTGGGTCAAAGTTAGAAATTCTTTCTTCTCTCATGAGAAAATGCTACTGTCTTCCACTGCCTCCTCGGAGAATTTACTCAGGTATTGTATGTGTTGATTTGAATACTAGTGATTTTAAGTTACTCTTCCCTTCTCCGCATGTTCATGCATCAATGATTTAATTTTCAAGCTTTCTTCACTACATTTTATCCCCATCACCATTTCCACAGAGTATTAAGTTTACATGTATGACCTTTAGTATTATCGTTCTCCTGCAACAAGATTGGTCCTTTTTTTTTCTTAAATTTCTTTTAGTCTTCATGTGTTTTTCATCACTAGTTCTCTTTCATTTTCAGTTATGAACCATTGCCTAACTCTATGGTTGGAGGCTCAGCTACCTTCCTTGTCTTTGAGTCTCTACTGACTCATCCTTCCATGCCTAGTACTCATTCCTACTGCTAGGTCTTGATTATGCCGACTAATTTCACAAAAAGCTAATGGAATTCTGATTTTATTGGATTTATGTTACTATATTTAGCTTTGAGGGTTTCACACTACCATTTTCAAAAGATATAGTAGTTCTCTAGTTACCAAACAGAACCCCTCTTCCTCACTAGGATATGCTTTTATCCTCAGAGATTGGGGTAATTATTTGAACTGATTCTGTTCAACTAAATCTCACTTCTTGAATTACCTTTTACCATTAGTGTATTATTGTTTTATAGAAATCACTTCCATAACAAATTTTATTTAACCAAAATAAATTTCTGCTCATAATGTACTATTTCCAAATAAATAAAAAATAATGTCTTAGGTCTTAACAAAATAACATAATCATGAGTTAGCACTTAAGCCACTTGTTACATTTAAATATTTATAAATTAAGATAACTCAAATGTAAAAACACAAATTTCAAATTAATTTTTTTATCAGCTAAGAATTTGAAAACAAAACCATTTTTATGAATAGTTCATCTTCACTGCAAGGATGTATGACTTTTGCTATATATAATTTTATCAACTAAACTTTTAATTCATTTTAACTACCGTAAATACATTGCTGGTTAAAAGAAGTGGCTTAATTATTCTATAATGTAAAGCATATCTTCACAAAGAGTTAAGTGGCAATTTAGTTATTTATTAATTTTAATAATAATGTGAATTTTTTTAATTTAGAATATGTTTTTAATATATAAATAAATTTAATAAAATTAAAAACTATATAAAAATATTAAAACATTTAAATTATATAACTCCTACCATTTAAATTTACATTTTGAAATATCTTTATTAAATTTCAACAAAATCAACCTATGTTTTGACTCACAATATCTCCGCTACCACATATATATGCAAACAAAATGCTCACACAGATTTATTTTTTCCAACGCATATCCTATTAAAGATCTGAATTAATAGTTAACTTCAATCACCAACTCAAAGGTTGTCAATCAACACCTCAAAGGTTTTTTATTTTAATTTAGTAGATCACAGGAGACCATTGGATTTCACAAACATATTTTTCACAGTGACTCCATAAAATAGAAAACGAGAAATCCAAAAAGCCTTTTATTATGTTGGAGATATTTGGTAAATCAGAAATAACATGGTTATGGATTTTCCTTGATCTATTATCATTAATCAAATGTGTTTCTATAATAACGAACAGTGACTGCCCAGAACTGTAAAAATATATGTTATCTCCTAAATGGATAATGAATGAAGTAATAAAAATACAAAATGCGCTAACGTCCAGAAGAGAATAACCTCCACATAAATCACACTTATAAGGTATACTTATAATATCAAATAAATAAAAAATAAGTTACAAATCATCTATATATATATATATATATATATATATATATATATATTAAATAATAGCTTCCTACAATAGATCTTTGTAAAGTGAAATCAACAAGCCAAGAAAGAGATTAAGGGGACAAAGAAAGTGGAAAATAGAGAGGGGAAGAATGGAAATGAAGCAGCGCCCATTGCCGAACTCGGTGATGTTTCCTTCACCTCTGCGGCTTTTGTTTGCCCACCAATATCATCATAACGACTAAAAAAGTTACAAATGTGTAGTTTCTTAAGCGTGCCATTATTTTTCACACCCACAAGGTTTTTATCCCTGAACATTGATTTCATTTCAAAAATTAGGTGCGCAATTACAATTTGAAATATTGGGCTCGATATAGATTTTGAATTATTTTCATAATTAATGAAGGGTGTAGGCACTGGGGAATGGGTTAGCATTGGATGGTGACGCCACAAAAAGGAGGAGAAGTTGTCGTAGACTGGAAAAGCGTTGGAGGGTGGTACTGACAGGAGGCAGAGCTTGATAGTGGGAAGAGACCATAGTTATTAAGTTCGAATTCGAATTTGGATTTGAATTCGATACGAGAAGATAAAAATTAGAATGAAAACAAATTAATTTGGGAAAAAAATAGAATTGAAATAATTTCTAATAACTCTAGATCATATAACAACCTTACAAATACAATTCACTCCCAAAAAACTAAAAGAATCCACTGTTACTCTTCATTCCAAGAATTCAAATGTAAGAAAGAGACCATAGTTATTAAGTTCGAATTCGAATTTGGATTTGAATTCGATACGAGAAGATAAAAATTCGAATGAAAACAAATTAATTTGGGAACAAAATAGAATTGAAATCATTTCTAATAACTCTAGATCATATAACAACCTTACAAATACAATTCACTCCCAAAAAACTAAAAAAATCCAGTGTTACTCTTCATTCCAAGAACTCAAATCTGAGAAGCCTAACATGGATTTTTAACATAAAACTTATTTGTTCAAAATTATCATTTAATAAATATATATATATTTAGAAAATCACCATTCTAAACTTATTTATTTATTTATGTAGTCAAAATAAAATTATACTTATAAAATGAGTAATAATCTAGTTTCACCTATTATTTTTTTTCCTGTTTCCTTGACTTTCCAACCATCCAAAACAAGATTGAAATTGAAAAAAAAAAACAATTTGCAATTTCACAATTTTTTCTAATTTCCTTTGTTTCCTTCAATTCATTCCCGACTAGAAAGTCAAGGGATCACCTAACTTAAGATCTAGATTCTTACATTACACCAGAGAAAAAAGATTATTTCATTTAAAAAAAAAACCCACTTTCATTGTAAAAAAGAAAATTTCTTATTGCAAAATTGTTTCCTTCTTTTTTAATCCTTAATTAAAATTTTATTTTAAATTTTTCTAATTACAAATCACATTTTAAATGGATAATTTTTTTTATATTTTTTTTATATACAAATAAAATATCCTATGATTTTAGATAGATAGTTATAAATTGTAAATTTTCAATGACAATAATATATCTTTAATAAATATGTATAAATATATATAATTTCTATATAAAACATCATATTATGTCTTAGATTTTAAATAATAAAATATTATTAATAAATTAAATTAACATATAAAATTTAATAAGTTATTGATATGTTAGATTTTTTTTTTTAAATAACAAATATGTAAAAAAATTTCATCCAAAATTAATTTTCTAATGATGAATGATTAATTAATTATATTAAGTAAACAAAATTTCAAATATAACATTCCTTGATAAAATCCTAAAAACCTAAAACATTAAATAAAAATTAAAAAAAAAAAATCAAAATTCCAACCCTCCCACCAAGCATTGATAGTTTACCCATCACACAACATTGATATTTTACCCACAAAGGCCCCACTTATGGAAAAACAAAACTAAAGCATCCCACACGTGACTTACTAACATTAGCGCAACACTTGATTGATTAACATTGAGGAGAGGGTAGTGGAGAGCAGCATAGACAAAGACAACGAACGTTGAGTGGAGCGCGTGCAACGGATATGGAGCGGAGTGCAGCGCGTGCCTTTCCGTTAGGGCTGCAATTTGTGCTTTTCCGTTGTCTTATATTTGTGATTCTGAATTGTTCTTTTAATATATGTTTTGTGTTAATTTGTTTTTAATTTTTCTTTTTTTATTTTGGTTTGCTTTAATGTGATAGGAATATTATTATTAGAGTAAAGTTGATTTTCTGTTTAGTGTTGAATCAATATTATCACATGGCAAAGTTGAGTTTTATATTTTTTTATCCGTGATTTTTTAGTTGATTTGGAAATGTGGTTAATATTTATGTACTATTTGTGATTTTGATTTTTTTTTACTGAGTTTAAATTTAAATTTAAATTTTAGAAATTCATTTATTGTTATGACTAAAATATTCTTTACACATGCAAAACATATCAAATTCGTGAAAATCTGTTGCTTTGACGATTTTCTATTTCGTATCATTTGATTACTAATAATTTTGGGTTAAAAAATATAATACCAAAGTAAATAAAAGTCTACTGGTTTTTTTTTTTTTTTAAATTTCTTCCTCTACTCATCATCTATTTTTTAAATTTATTCCTTTACTCATCATCTATTTCTTTTGCTACCAAAATCATTTGTAGTAGAATGTTGCTAAGAAAATCTACTTAATATATCCCTTATCTGTAACACCCATGAAAACTTACTCTAAGTATTTCTTTTTGTTTTCTGCCTGGATAAAAGTAAGACATGTGATCAAAATGTTGATATAACTATTATTTTCATAAATGAAAATAATAAATTATCTTTGACATATTCTTCCTCTTAGAAATATGTTAACTATTAAAATGAGAGATTAATACTTAAATACCATTAAAATAATTGAAAAATTAGAAACAATAAGGAAGAAAATCCTCCTTTTTCATCATTATTACTCTTTATATTTTGTAGTGGAAAAAGAAGGAAAAGTATAAATATGATAAAAAGACACACCACCAATAAATGAAGAATAATAGAGAGATATTTCATGTGGTGGATACTATAGCATGAAACTATTGTTGCTAAGTAAAAATATTTTGGAGAGATATTACGCGTGGGAGAGAAATACTAGTTAAACCCAAGAAATGACCAAGACACTTCTAAGGGATCGAGAGAAGAAATCAAAATTATCTATGAGAGATAAAGACTAGTTCAACACAAGAAATTACCAAGACACTAATAATGTTCGGAGAGGAGAAATCATGGTTAATATTTTCGCAACTTTTCAGGAAAATTAACCATGGAGCTAAAGGATAACTGACAAATATTTAATTGGTCAAGAGTATCGTGGAAATTTTCATGTATTTATGAAGGGGTCCAGATAAGTATATGTTTGAATGAATGATTTGATGTAGGTCAACACATTCCTTATAATATTTGGAGGTGAGAACAGAATGATGTGAGGAGTCATATGAATTAAGTAAAAAATATATATTAAATATGAGACCAAATCAGTTACTGAAAAAGAAAAAGAGAATTGAAGGATTGTACACATAAGATTTAGATATAGCAATAAAGTTGATATTGGGGTTTTTCATATGTTATAGGTGTAAACTAGTAAAAATTAGTATTACAATTCCAAATTTTTAGGATCCAATAAGATCGATAATGATTATTTTAGCTTTCTATGTGATCTAAAATTTATGTTTATCTAATATACTTGAGTATTATTATTGTGAATTTCTATCATATTTGTCCATTATGTTGGTGTGATGTTAATTGTAGACATTTTCATATGTTTTAGGCTTAACAAGATTGGTTGATACTATTTTATTAAAGTATGTGATTGGAAATTTAGATTTATATAATGTAGTTAATGATGACTATCAAACAAATTATTTGAATAAATTTGGATAAAAATTATTTTCATAATGATAGTGATTGGAAATTATCCTATACATTAAAATAATATAATAATTTTTGCAATAATCTTTGTTGAAAATATGAGATGTGTTAATGTATGCTTCTACTTGTCAACAAATTTAAGGTAGAATTCCTTTATTTTCAAATTTATTGTAACTTTAATTTGTTATATCCAATAAATTTGAGATTCATTTATACTTTTCACTACTTTATGAACATCTTGATATAACTATTATTTTCATAAATGAAAACAATAAATTATTTTTGATATATTCTTCCTCTTAGAAATGTGTTTACTATTAAAATGAGAGATTAACACTTAAATACCATGAAAATTCTTGAAAAATTAAAAACAATAAGGAAGAAAATCCTCATTTTTCATGATTATACTCTTTATATTTTGTAGAGGAAAAGGAAAGAAAGGTAGGAATATGAAAAAAAGACACGCCACCAGTAAATGAATAAGACTAGAAAGAGATTTCATGTGGTCGATACTATAGCATGTAACTATTGGTGATAAGGAAAATTATTTTGGAGAGAAATTATGTGTGGGAGAGAAAGACAAGTTAAACCCAAGAAATTACCAAGACACTACTAAGGGTTTGAGAGAAGAAGCTGAAATTATCTATGGGAGAGAAAGACTATTTGAACCCAAGAAATTACCAAGACACTACTAATGTTGGGAGAGGAGAAATCACGGTTAATATTTTATGAACTTTTTAGGACAATTAACCATGAGCTCAAGGATAACTGAAAAAGATTTAGTTGGTCAGGAGGATCGTGGAAATTTTCACAAATTTATGGAAGGGTACACATAAGTATATGTGTGAATGAGTGATTGTATGTAAAGTGAATCGTAAAGGAAAAATATTATATGGAATTAAAAGTTGAGATTTTAATCTTTTGGGAAATAATTGATACTATTGTTGTAAATGAATATGCTACACGAGAATAGTAGTATGTTGGGTTAACTTTGTGGTTGTAGGTCAACACATTACTTATAATCTCTAGAGGTGAGAAGAGAATGATGTGAGGATTCATATGAATTAAGTGAAAAATGTATTAAAAATGAGACCAAATTAGTTACTGAAAAAGAAAAAGAGTATTGAATGATTGTACATATAAGATGTAGATATAACAATAAAGTTAATATTGGGGTTTTTCATAGGTTATAGGTGTGAACTAGTAAAAATTAGTATAACAATTCCAAACATTATGCATGAACAAGAGAGGATGACGACTAAGTAAAATAATGTGGTCCCTTGAACCAGAGGTTCATACGAGGTCTCTTGTATAAAACTTATGTCGACACTATGTTTACAAATATCAAAAATTAGATATGTAGTTATACTATCATATCGAAATATTAATCTTACAGAGGGAAAATATAAGAATAAATCTGCCAAAAATAAAAATTTAAAATAGAATTTCTTATACCATACAAGTGAAAAAACAAATTTGCATTCAAGTATTCAATAAAAAATTGCATACTAGAAAGGAAAGACCCTATTTTATTAAATAACTACCCTAACCATTAAGGGCAAAATTGTTAGTAATAATCATGTTTTCACAGTAAAATATCTGTAATAAAAAAATATAAGGCTTATGAACAAGAAATAATGAATGCAAATTTGAAGTGAGTAACACATAAAAAAAATATATAAGTGGATAGCATTCCTAACATGTAGTTGTAGATATTTCTTGTCACTACAAATTATGGAGAAATAAGTCCACGAAGAAATATTGACCTAAATTACACAATTTTGTATTGGAAAAGGATGAATCCTTCTACGGTAAGAATACCCCATTATGAATATTAGATATTTTAATTACAAATATAGAGCCTTGATAAAACATTACACTCAACTCAAACAAAAATGATAGGTTGATTATGGATTTAAGTCAGGAACCAATAAACCTAATGCATAATGTAATGGTACCATGGTGGGTGAGAAGGCCGTAGTGGATTGAAAATATATTAAGAAATAAAAATGGCTAAAATGAGCACCTTAAAGTAAAGCTGTCTGAACCCATGAAAGTCCTTTAAATATCAAATTCATATTGGAAAACTTATTTAAAAGTGGAAAATTGCATAACAAGGGTCTCAAATATGATCCTTATCTATAGTCACCATATGGGTGACCAATCTTCTCTACATTCAAAACATGACTCCCTCGTAAGGAATTCCTTGTAGAAGTGAAATTCTCGATTGTGGAATGTATTAAAAATAAAATTTGTGCCACAAAAGTAGAACCAATTCGATGGTCTCCAAAACTTTAATCTTAAATTCTTTGGAATTCAAGTAAAAGTAGACGGAATCAATTAATGTGTTATCTAAAATTGACATGTAGTCAAAATTTGTTTTCGTTTAACCCAAATAGAGTTGACAGAGTTGGGTAAAGTATCTCATAGGAACAAGCCAATGAGTACCATAACAATCCTTCTTTAAGACCTTGTAGCATTTATTCAAAAAAAGTGAATTATATTTATAGTGATATTCCACTCATAACTAAGTTTAAATATCCTTGGTTCTTGGTAGGATTCAAAGCCGGATTTTTGAGATTACTTTATCTCAATGAAAAATGTAATGAAACCCTAATTTTTTGACTAGCTAGGGTAGTTACCCTAATACATGCCAACTTAATTTTATCATTGTTTTCAAAAATGGTCTATATCATTTAATGTAAAGAGTTCGATAAGATTCCTTGAGGCTGATGGGGACCGAGACCACCAAGAATATTAGAGCGTGAAGCCTTATTGATGACGCAACCACAAAAAATATTGTTGTTTCATTCCCACAAAATAATATAATGCATAAAGTATATTATGAAAGACATTTTAACACAACACATGAGTTTAGGCATATCAGCATGATTCGTTCAATAAAAATTAATAGGGTATATATATATATATATATATATATATATATATATATATATATATATATATATATATATATATATATATATATATATATATATATATATAAGTCATGTTGACAGTCATAAGTCTACGTTTTCATTTATTAAATTAAACAGTTGTCAACATGAAGGATGAGGGTTCATCTCTTTTAAGAATACGAAAGTTACTACCTGCTGAGGATCAATGCATAAAAAAATGAATATTTCTTACATATATATAAGCACAATAGATATAACTAAAATAAATAGAAAAAAAATAATAAGATATGTAAGTATGCAAATAGATAAATTAGGGTAATATAGTCAAAAAGAAAGAAAAAAAGAAAAATTTAATGGACAAATTTAGAGGCAGGAACAATTCTCGAGAAATTCACCATGCTATATTTCATTTTATAATGATGTATATATATAAATATATATATATATTTCTTTTAGAAAAAAAACAACAATGTAAAGTGAACCGGTGGGAATACCTTACAAAGTGAACATAAGTACAAATGTAGGTAAAGAAAGATCTAGAAAAGGGTTGAATTTGAAATTATGAGAAGACTTATCCTCATGTTCATTATTTTTTTTTAAAGTAAGTAAAAATTTAAATTTTATTGTGAAAATGTAGGTAAATTAGAAATATTTCACATTTAAAAACAAGGGATATGTTACATATGGTACTAGATCCGAGTTGGAAAATTGTGGTTTATGAGTGTGAATACAACTAGAATCATACACTATAAATTTATTTGCAGGATGAGGAAGAAGGTAAATCATATATTTCATGTATACAAGGAAAGGATTTGTAAATCATTTATGTACTATGAGTATGCGATAGAATTTTATTAGGTGAACTATGTTTGTATACTAATTGTTTGTGTGAGAATACCCTTACTATAGGAATTTCTATCCAAGAGTGAATAGAGTTCTAATGAATAGATGAAGTAGTATTAACTGCTAACTAGCAGATTATATTCCATGATTGTTTAAAAAACTAATAGACAAGGGCGATTAAAACAAGTGGAGTTAAGAAAAACAAACATACTTAAGTGAGTAAATGTGTATTTGAATAGATGTATAAAGTATAATTACATTCCTTGTTAGGTTAATAATTCAATAAAATTAGATGCATATGCTTAGCAGGTAAGTAAAAATGTGGTATGTCAAATTGTGTAAACGTATGAAATTACTTACATGATAATTACTTGTTGATATGATAAATGTTTCATGTGTTCATGGAGTTGTGTACGTTTTAGGTGGATTTGAGTTACAAGTGTTACTCTTTGCAGTACTCTTAATAGTTGGGAGAAACTTTGAATTGCATAAAAAAAATATAATGTAAGGACCCACCCAACATTTACCCACTTATTTACATGATAATTACTTGTTGATATGATAAATGTTTCATGTGTTCATGGAGTTGTGGATGTTTTAGGTGGATTTGAGTTAGGAGCGTTACTCTTTGCAGTACTCTTAATAGTTGGGAGAAACTTTGAATTGCATTAAAAAAATATAATGTAAGGACCCACCCAACATTTACCCACTTAAACCTAATCACCAAGGTAAATATTTGATGACCTCTTAAATTTCTATAACCTTAATCGCTCAACCTCCTATTGTTGTTTGTATTATATTGCTCCTAGGTTTTCCTCCCATGTGAACAGAATGGTGGCCTTAGCTTTCGGCGGTGCAGGGTTGCATAAGGACGACCATGGGGTGAAAACGACGTATTTTTTCCTCCCTGGTTTGTCCCCCCATGCGAATAGAAAGGAATGGTGGCCTCATATTTTAGTGGTACAAGGTTGTAGAAGGGCGACCATCGGGTGAGCACGACGAAGACATGGGGTTGACCAAAACGAAGATAAGGAGATGACCATGAATACAAATTTGCAATTAAATCTTGTGATTTTTTATTTATTAATTTACTGTCCATATTAGGCGATTTTTACGAACAAAAAAAAATCATTTACATTCATATAGACTACAAAGATCTTGCCCACTTGTGTTGTATTACTTAGAGTTACTCAAGCCAATCAGGGAAACTAGGGGGCTCTATATGTAGGATGCTGAAATACACGATATCAGAGAAATTATAAATACCAAGATCAGGATGCCGACATGAGGAGGAGGAAGAGTCATGGAAATAAAAATAGGAGCTCAGAAATGGACATTGCAAGACCCCATTATGGGAAAAATTAGAGCAGAAGCCGATGACAGAGAGGAGGTTATATTGGGAGAAAAAGAAGCCAGAATTGTGTTCAAATTTTGTGTGCGAAAAGCGAGCCTATAGGGTACTGTGATCCATACTTCTGAACCCCCCTGTAGCAATAGTTACTTGAAGTCACTTATTAACAAGAATACTCCTTTTCCTTTTTCAAACAACTAGAATCAAGCAACTTCTTCTAAAAACATCCTCTTTGTTGTGTTCACCACGTTGTTAGCCTCCTGAAACCATGCACCCCCAAAATCTGAGGTTGCCATTCCTTTCCATTCGCGTAGGAAGAAAAACTAGGAACAAAAAAAAAGGTTGCATTCACCCCATGTTCACCCTTCTACAACTCTACACCCCAAAAATTTGAGGCCGCCATTCTGTTCATGTGTGAGGACAAACCAAGAATGAAAAAATACAAACTACAGAAGGAGGTAGAGCGATGAAGGTTATAGAAATTAAAATTTCATTTGAGAGGTTTTTCAAATTGAAACCCACATCCTTTGTGAACCTCCACAGGAAGAAATCAGAAGACAACGATTAATGGAGTAGGTGGAGTGAGTTGGCAGAGGGGAGCAGGGTGGCAGAGGTGTTGGGAGTGGTGGTTGGATGCAGGAGTACTGGGGAGCTAGCTAGCAGAGGTATCTGACATTTGGTAGAGAGCTCCACTAGAGAATTAAAAGACGAAAGCTGGCATCGAGCATGTCCCATCACCACAAACCTTCATCACAAGTCTTTACGAGATTTTGCTATCAGAATCCTCCATTTCATAGAATAGAATACTCTTTCTAAATAAATTATGACTTCTCTGAAAATATGAATTCATCTAAGTTATAATATAATTATTATAATATTGTAATTTAATATAAATTTATTATAGATATAATTATTATAACAACCATAAAGAAAACTTAATTTTTATTGAAAGAAAAATGGAAATTATTGTCTATCTTTTTTTCTCTATCTAAAGATTCCGCATATTTTCATAGAAAAAGAAGATAAAAAGGTTATTGTTATTTCGCAGTTGTTCAAAAAAATTAGTTATTATTTTTTTTTATGTTGCACCGCTTTTCAAGGAAACTTTTGGACATGTATCTTTTTTAAAGTTTGATGATTTCGTTTTCTTGTTATTTTTTCAACAGGAGGAAATTACCTAAGTGGGTTCAAATATTTCCTCTCTTTTGCTATTCTTTCCGGAAGAATGAGTTTTATCGATATTTAATCACTTAGTGAGGATTGAAGCCACTCTGAGTCATTGCGCGTGAACATGAAAACGGGAAATCATTTCAGGAGTATGGCTCCTTCAATTATACTTTGAAGACACTCTGCTACATTTTTGAGATTAAAAGAATGAAAATTGTTTTCAATTATCTTATCATCACAGTTGAGCCAAGTCTCTTCCTCGATATTTGTTTTAGACTTTTGCTATATAATTATTGATGTCGACTTTATTTATAAACTCTGCTATGTATTATTTCTCTACAACTGTGTGAGTCTAAATAATTAGGCCATTTTTTTATATTTTTTATATTATGATTAGTTCAACTCTGAAAGACACTGCTTAGCATTTAAAGAGTGCCATGTAGTTTAGATAAATTAAGGAAAATAATTTGAATGCCTATTTGATATACATTTGGGATGTCCTTCTCCAAAGCATGAAGATATAAACAAATTTTTCCCTGCCCCTTCAATATTCATTTGAACCCATTACCAAATCTCACATATACCAATTCCATACCAAAATAATACAAAAAAATTTATCTGTAAACATCAATAACATTCGTTATCACTTGGAAACATCTTATTTTGAAGGGCCACTTGAATAATAATAATAATAATAAATTTATAATTTTATTCATATTTATGATTTTTGTTTTACTATTATTATGTTCTTAAAGTAACTTGACTTGTATCATGAGTATATGTTTTGATGTTTATTAACGTAATTGATATTGTTGGACTAATTATAATGTTAATTTGAAATAAACCTATGATTTTTTATTTTTATGTTTGTTTTTTAATTTTTATAATGTGAAATATATGATGAGATAAAGGTTTTCCATGCTAATTGTTTTTACCAATAATACTTAATTTATAGGGTTACACTTGTTCTCATGAAAATAAAAATCTTGCTCTTTATTGGAATGAATTGTTAAGTTAGGATTTCATTTTTATTGAAATGATTTGATACATTAGGATTTCATTTCCATTTTTGTGAAGCCTATTAATTTATTTTTTTAAATAAATTTATCCAAATACAACTCTTGATGATTATTGATGTTTAGAAATTTAGAATATAAGAAATAATATTAACATCCAATAAATTTAGCATAATTATTATATAAAATAAAAAATAATGATTTCCCATAACTGTTATATAAAATTAAAAATAAAAGCATACCACCTCCATCAAAATCCCTACAACTAGAGTGCTTAAGCCAGGGCACCCAAATCTCAGAGCACTTAAGCCATGGCACACAAATCTCTACAACTAGGCCCAAATAACAAAGCATCTCCTTCAAAGCTCTACAACTGGGGCCCTCGAGAAATAGTCGTTGAAGTAAATTGGGAATCGTAGGAATAAAGTATGATTACCTAGAAGAGGATTTGTGTCTATCATGATTTTCTTCTCTTAGAGAATAAAATAGGGATTTGTGCCTATCCATAGTAGGAGGATGGTTCCATAGGAGGTAGGCATCGTAAATACATATATCCAGTGGATAGTTCCCGATGAGGTGTGATAAGAGAGAAAAATATATAATTGTTTAATGAACTTGGAAAATGGCTATATATTGTAGTTTTGAATCTGGGTTAGTTTGTGTGTAGCATTCTTCTTGGTTGTGTGAGTGGATTGAGTCTGAGTTTGACGTGGATATTAGAATCAAGGAAAATCATTTACAGATGTTGGGTTCATGTATTCCATATGGTATGAATCACATTTCATTTATCTTATTTATATGGGATAGCAATTGTATTTGATTTCACTATCTTTTTATATGCTATATTATTTAGCCATTTACACCAAAAATACAAAACAGGTCGCGGGTCACTGATGTTGCGGAGAAATGAATCAATTATAGTAGTCACTGAGGTGGCTGGAGAAATGAAATAATTACTAATAATCGTAATTCCAATTCAAGGTATGGTCTTGCATCTCTACTTTCAATCAATCTAAGCATGGCCCATAAGCCATTTTATTGAATTTTTATTGGATTTAAATCTCAAGGGAGTGAACAATAATTATAATTCCATGAATATAAATAAAATATTTTCCAACACTTAAATGTTATCACACATAGTGGAGGATTATGATAATGATGGAAATCATGTAGATTACAATGATGATAGAGGAAATGATGCTACTATTGACAACCACCATGAAGATCAAACGTTGTAGAGGCTGTTATAAATGAATCGGATTTAAATTGGGATTCGCGAAAATTTGATGGAAGACAAATTTCTATCGGTCTTGTTGTATAAGAATCTCATATTTCATTGAAAAATATTATATTGGTTCATTTAAAAAGATCTTCTTGTTGAAGACAGCAAACATGTTAAATCATCATTATCTTTAAGCTTATTTTCCTTAATGAATTTGATTTTTTTATAAATTAATGGAGGAGTCTTCTATTCTATGAAATGGATGATTCAGATAGCAGAATACGAAAAATAATTTTAGTGATTCTTTTATAAATAAATGGAAGTGCCTTCTATTATACTAAATGGAGGATTTCGACAGCAAAAACCAGCGAAGACTTTTGGTGATGGGACAAGACTGACGCCCAACCTTCGTCTTCCGTTCCTTCGATGGACCCCTCTACCAAATGTGAGATGGCAGAGTAGAGACCGTTATAAAAAAAAAAGGGATATAAGGCCCATAATATAATAGTATGAAACCATTCTTTTTTGTTTTAATTCTATCACTTTGTTCAACTTTTCTATTACAAATATACTATTTAGTATTGTCTTTAAAACTTAATTTTATTTAAATTTTATTTTTGAGAAATAACTTTCAATTTTATCTTAAGCATAAACATGATTTTACACTATTTATATATAAACAACTTTTTATTTACTATGATTCCTTTCCACTTATATTTTAAATAAATCATTATCAAGATCTCACTTATGTATCCAATAAGCCTATGCATATTTGTATCTTTATTAATTATTTTAAATGTATTTATCCTTTTCACTTTTATTTAATTTCTTTTAATTTTATACAATAATTGAAATTATATATATAGATATGGACTAAATAAATTACAATGTAGAATTTAAAATTTTGATAAAAAAGATAAGCATTTGAGATATAGATATGGGTGATATCTATTATACCCACCACATGAGTTATCCTAGAGTATTTAAACATGCATCGACAATTCTTTTTGTTTGAGTTATGGCGTCCATGGTATGAGCAACATGATTCCATATTTTCCATACAAGCTTATGCTTGTCCTTGGGAATCTAAACATTAAAAAAAAAAAAAAAACTACTTAAGGAATATTCTATGTGAACATTTTACTAAATATTTCATTTCTTAATAGTATGAAAACATATATATTACTAGTTATAAGAAGTTATTTTTAATTTTTTTTTTGTCTTTCGAATTTAGGTTTAGGTGAGGGCATGAAATGTGATTATCATCATGTATGTCTATGGTATACAATAGGTCATATAATATTTTTCCTAGAGAATGAAAATGTTGTTAAGATGGAGTGTTTCTTTAAAATAAAATATGAATAGGTACCTAAAAGATTTTCATTTTATTCTAATCTAGAATACATCCAAAACCAACCTTTATATTTTATTTTTATTTCATAAAAAAAAGAAATGTTTTGTAACATGTTCTTGCATATAATAACATGATGGTTTATTCCCATTAAGGTTTATATTTTTTCATTGACGACATACTACACATATTATGAAAACATAAGATGTAGGTTACATCCTAAAAACTAGCTAATATCATTCATATTTTTTGGTTCGTAAAGAGTCCTATGTAATTTTTCCTGTGGGGAGAAGGTCCTACTAAGATGGAGACTATATAACTAAAGTGAGTAGTTTTTAAAGTTTTATTTTGATTTCCTAAACAATAAAAAAATGTTTTTAAAATTGTGCTTGAACATATAAAAGGTGATATTTTATTTTTCTTTTCTAAAATAAGAATCATGATGGTTTATACGTTAAGATAAATGTAAATTATCTATATTAGATAACAATAAAAATATTATGTGGTTGTTATGTAAGATATCCTTGAATATTTGAGTCCTAGAGGAAGAAGATGTTCTTAAAATGAAGCATTTCACTAAAAGAAAACACTATTATGTATGTAAATGAGCCAAATGTTTTCTCATGTATAACATATCCACAACCAAATATTCAAATTTTTGTTTATATTTCTTAAACAACAAAAATATTTCTTAAGTTGGCTTGGACATACCTACATGATTCTTTATTCCCATCAAAAACCCTTTTAATCTCATTAATGACATAGGAAACATGTAATTCAAACTTAATAGTTTTACCAAGTTATTGGAATGAGAATGAAAAGCTCTCGATTTATTGAAATGATTTGTTAAATTAAGATTTCATTGTTATAAAAATGATTGGTTAAGTTAGAATTTCATTTTCATTTTTGTGAAACTAATTTTTTTTTTTTTTTAAATTATCCAATGCTACAGTTCATGATTGACCTTTAACAATTTAAAATTTAAAATCTAATATTAACATCCAATATATTTAAAATTATTATTATAAAAAATAAAAAAATATGATTTCCCCATAACTATTATTAAAACTATAAATAAAAACATACCACCTCAATCAAAATCACTACAACGAGAGCCCTTAACCCATGGCACACGACACAAATGTCTGGGCAGTTAAGCACTACAAAGCATCTCCCTCAAAGCTCTAAAACTGGGGCCCTTAAGCAATAGCCGTTGAAGTAACTTGCGAAGCGTTGGAATAAAGCCTGATTATCGAGAGTCGGTGGAACCTTTCAGAGGAGACAGGCGCCGGAAATACATATATCCGGAGGACGGTTCCGGACGAGGGCCAAAAATATATAGCCGTTGAAGAACTTGGATCTGGGTCGATTTGTGTGTAGCATTCTGATTGGTTGTGTGAGTGGTTTGAGTGTGACTTTGACGAGGAGATTACAATCGAGGAAAATAGTTTACAGATGTTGGGTTCATCCATCGTATTTACGGTCGCTGATGTTACGGAGAAATGAATCAATTATACCGGTCATCGAGGTCGCTGAAGAAATGAAACAATTACTACGAATTCCCATTCCAGGTATGGTCCTGAATCTCTCATTTCAATCGATTTAAACCCATTTTTATTGGATTTAAATCTTTGCAGCCTCCTGAATATTTTAAACAAATTTTATGTGTCCGCCATTTTTATTATTTATTAGATTTGATTTTTCATATCCGTGCTTATGTACACTTGTCTTTTTCTCTAGCTGAACCCTAAACAGTAATCCCCATTGCCATTCACCCATCGCTGGGCCCTGTAGTTTGTCAGTTCAACTAGTGGGTTTCTGGTTTAACTCACCCATTCACCCATCTCTGCGTTTAACTCGTTAGTTTTTGGTATACCTTACTATGCGTAGTGCATTGTTAATTCCATATATATATAGAAATCAGGAATCACGATCCCCAATTGCAATTATATATATAAATGAAATCATGAAGGTGTTGCATATATAGAAATGAATTTTTTCGGTGTAGCTTCGGCTCTGATGCCTAGTCTTCTCTGCTTTTGTTGTTTTTGTGTGCTGTGTTAAATATCTTCGCTCTGTGATGTAAGGTATATAAATAGTTTGATAGAAATCAAGAATCCCCAATTCCAAGTATATATAGAAATTAAATCAAGACCCCCAATTCGAACTATACATATAAATGAAATAAGGAAGGTGCGGCATATATAGAAAAATTTTCCTCCGTTGCAATTTTTCGCTGTTGCTTCGGCTCTGATGCGGAGTGTTCTCTGATTTTGTTTCTGTGTTAAATATGTACGCCCTGACGTCAATATATGTGTCGCCATGTGTGATAATTGTGTTTAAATAAAAAAATCATTGCGTTGAATGGGATCTGCCACATCTATGTTAAGGAGATTTCTTTCTTTTTCTCGCCGTTTATTTATTTTCTTTGATTTAGATTTGGATTCAGCATAAAATTTAAATTTAAATTGGCGCTTTTAAATTCTGCCCTTTCCGTGCATATATTAGATCCGGATTCGATGGTACAGTGGAAACATGTTGTCATGATCTGGTCATGTTTTTTGGTGATAGTTTACTTTTTTTCCCTCTAATTTTCTTTCAAAAGATTTTGGGGTTTAATATTGCTGTGGGTTAAGCAAAAGCAGAGATATGTGATTAAGTGTTTAATCCTTGTCTAATTTTATTAGACAATAGGTTAAACTGAACAACAGACAAGGTAACCTTAGCAATAAGATTCTGACGCTGGGTATCCTTTCGAAAGACGAGTATGTTGCGATCGAACATCTAAGTTTCGTGTGGGAGGGTCATCGCTGAAGTGGAAGGCCAAAGCCTCTACGTAGAGGTGCTGCGTATTTCATCGCTGCCCTCAGAATCGCGGTTAGATCCGTTGCACGGCCCTGACTAATATTCTAAATCGATGCCAATTCCATTAGTTTCCATCCGCAATTGAATGCCAATACTTCTGGAATAATGATTATAATTATCAAATAGTATCCCTTGGGAGAGATGACATATGCTCGTTTTCAACGGTTGTCATAACAATGAGAATCTGAACTATTTAATATGCATTGCATTGTTTTCGAATTGTTTTACAAGAATCTATGTATTTTATGAGGCAGCTGGAAATTTTTTTATGGTAATTATCCTAGATTATAGGTTTTTCATAAAATTACAATTTTAATTTTAGTTTAAGGCATTGATTTATTAATAGATGTATAGGTTTTTTTTAAGCCATTGTTATAAATTATTTTGTTTATCACATCATTGTAATTTTGATTTGAGCTTAATGCTATGATTTATTTTATTTCTTCAAAATTATATTTGGGGAATATTTTAATTGTTTGTATTTTCAATTGTCTACATTGTTTTTATAATCTGTATGTATATTATTTTAGAATCTTTATTATATGTATAAAATATATTATTTATTATTTCAGTCATTTTCATTTTATGTTTTTATTATTTATCTATAATGAACACATGATAGTATAGGTTTAAACACATTTCATATCTTTTTATCTTAGTATTTAGTTGTGTCTATATATTTTTATTTTTAAAATTTTATTTATATGTTTTAGTGCGTTATTTTTAGTGTTATTATTATTTTTTCACTATTTTTAAATATATAAATAGTAAGTGCAAGCAAGAGAGAGGGATGGTGTGACAAGGAGACGAGAGTGAGAGGATAGGGTAGAAATAGAGAGGGTGAAAGAGAGATAGAGAGAGTGGGAGAGACTGAGAGAATAGGGTAGAAAGAGAGAGGGTGAGCGAGAGAAAGAGAGAGAGAGTGGGAGGAAGGGAGGAGAGAGAAGGGGAGGGGGGGAGAGAGAGAAAGAGAGGGAGGAGAGCGGGAGATAGAGAGAGTGCGCGAGAGAGAGAGAGAGAGAGAGAGAGAGAGAGAGAGTGCGCATGAGAGAGAGAGAGAGCGAGTGATTGAGAGAGAGTGAAGGAGAGGAAGAAGAAGAAGAGGGAAAGAGAGAGAGAGAGAGAGAGAGAAAGAGAGGGAGGGACAAAGGAAGGAAGGGAGGGAGAGTAAGGTGGAGAGAGAGGGAGAGAGAGGGAGAGGGAGAGGGATAGGGGGAGAGCGAGTGAATGAGAGAGAGAAAGTGAGAGGGATAGGAAGAGGGAGACAGGGAGAGAGAGCATGAGAAAGAGTGAGAGAGAGAGTGATAGGTAGAGAGAGAGAGTTAGATGGAGAGAGAGAGATGGAGAAGTAGAGGGAATGAGAGAGGGAGTGAGGTAGATAGAGGGGAAGAGGGGGAGGTGGAGAGATCGAGTGAGGGAGAGAGTGAGAGAGAGAGAAATACAAAGAAGGAGAGAGAAAGAGAGTGGGAGGGAGATAGTGTGGGAGTGGGAGAGAGAGAGAGAGAGAGAGAGAGAGAGAGAGAACAGAGAAAGGGTGGGGAGATAGAAGAAGAAAGGGAGACAATCAGGGACATAAGTAGGAGAGAGTGAAGTAGAGAGGGAGGGAGGGAGAGAGAGAGAGGGAACGGGAGAGGGGGAGGGGGAGAGATAGAGTGAGTGCGAGTTAGAAGTAGGGAGTGGGAGAGGGAGGATCAAATATGGAAAGAGATAGTGATAGGGAGAGGGAGAGAGGAATAAAGAGAGAGATAGAGAGAGAGAGAGGGGTCTGGGAGTGAAGAATTGTGAGAGGGAGGGAGGTAGTGAGGGAGAGAGGGAGGGAGAGCATGAGAAAGAGTCAGAGAGAGAATTAGAGCAAGGGACATGGAGCGTTAGAGGGGCAGGGGGAGAGAGGGAGAGGGAGAGGGACTCAGGGTGAGAGGGAGGGAGGAAGAGAGAGAGGGGGGGGGAGGGAAAGAGGGAAACACGGATAGATAGAGAAAGTGCGAGGGGGAGGGAGCGCGAGAGTGGAAGAGAGAGAGTGGGAGAGTTTGAGGGAGAGAGAGAATGGGGTAGGGGAGGTAGAGGTAGATGGTGAGAAAGAGAGAGATCAGGAGTGGTGTATATGGAGGGGAGAGAGAGAGAGTGACCAAGAGAGAGTGAAGTAGAGGGAGAAGAAGAGGGAGTGAGGGGGAGAGAGAGAGAGAGTGGGAGAGTGGGAGGGAGAGATAGACATGAAGGAGAGAGAGAGAGAGAGGAAGGAAAGAAGAGAGGGAGGGTGAGGGAGAGAGAGAGATTGAGAGGGAAAGGGAGAGGGAGAGGGATAGCGGTAGAGCGAGCGAATGAGAGAGAGAAAGTGAGAGGGGTAGGAAGAGGGAGACAGGGAGAGAGAGCATGAGAATGAGTGAGAGAGAGAGTGAGAGGGGGAGAGAGAGAGAGTTAGAGGGAGAGAGATAGATGGAGAACTAGAGGGAACAAGAGAGGGAGTGAGGTAGATAGAGGGGAAGAGGGGGAGGTGGAGATACAGAGTAGGGAGAGAGCGAGAGAGAGAGAGAGAGATACAGAGAAGGAGAGAGAAAGAGAGTGGGAGGGAGATAGTGTGGTAGTGGGAGGAAGGGAGAGAGAGAGAGAGAATAGAGAAAGGGTGGGGAGAGAGAAGAAGAGAGGGAGACAATGAGGGACATAAGTAGGACAGAGTGAAGGGGGGGGAGAGAGAGAGAGAGAGAGAGAGAGAGAGAGAGGGAGAGTGGGAGAGGAAGAGAGGGAGAGTGAGGAGAGTGCGAGTCAGAAGTAGGGAGAGGGTGTGGGAGAGAGGGAGTGACATAGGATAGAGAGAGGGAGAGATAGGTTGAGAGAGAGATAAAGAGAGAGGGAGCAGGAGAGTGAGAGGGAAAGGTAGAGAGAAAGAGGGGGATATGAAGTGAGGGAGATGGCAACAAAGAGATACAGAGAGAGATAAAGGGAGAGAGGGGGAAAGAGGGAGAGGGAAGGAGGGAAAGATAGATAGAGAGAAAGGGAGAGAGAGAGATAATGGAAGAGAGGGAGAGGGAGAGGGAGTGAGGGAGAGGGTGAGGTATAGATGGAAGGAGAGAGGGAGAGTGAGAGAGAGATAGAGGTAGAGGGTGAGAAAGAGATAGAGAGGTATAGAGATAGAGAGAGAGAGGGGGAGAGAGTGGGAGAGAGGGAGTCAGAGAGAGGGAATGAAGGATAGAGAGAGGAATGAAGAGAGTGGGAGGTAGGGAGAGAGAGAGAGAGAGAGAGAGAGTGGGGGAGAGAGAGAGGGTGGGAGAAAGAGAGAGAGAATGGACCAAGCAAACTTAACTCTAGAGTTTACCCCAACATTAAACCCACTTTCTTTTTTGTAAGCTCGAGATTTCTTCTTTTTCTATTAATATAAATAAAAAATTACAACCAGATCAGAAAGAGAGTTTCGTGGCCACAACTTGCCCTGTGGGAAAGCACGTTGGCCACCTAATAGTTTTGTAGCCCATCTAAGTACAATACTACTTAATTCTTTGCAGCCACAAAAAACAAAACTAAATATTTATACATTCCTATCTTCTACATTCCTATTTTCACAAGAAACAATAAATAATATCCGCAAATTCATAATCATAAATAAAATTTGAAAATAAAGCTATTGTCATGACTAGTCAACCTCTTTAACAAAGAAAAATTCCACTTGTGCGAGGTCCATATCAGTGTTTTATGGGAGTTCTATTGGGGCCAATACACAAGGCAAATGATCTTAAACGAGGCTAACCCAACCTTCTTATTCGCACAAAAAAACTATATCTTATTGAATTCTTTTTGATAATTAGGGAATTCCTCAGCAACAGTGGCCATAATCACAACAACATGTTCCATGGACTTCTACAGAATTAATTTCATCGACCAATAAAGGTAGAAAGTGTGTTTAAATTGTGTAAGTTTTCCATGAGTTTGCCCAGGGTCAGGCACCAACTCATGCCTATCTTCGACCTCTATATACATTCTCTCTGCATGACAATTTAAATTTTCCTCCCACTCCTCAATCAACTGTCAGGTCCCCTCCTTATTATTCTCTCAATAGGCTTCCACAACCTCTTAAATTTTTTTCCTAGAGGATTTATGTCCTCTTGGATTCCCGACTGAAGTGTTGCACTAAACCTTAGTCCGATGAACTTGAAACAGAGGTCGCTAGACCATAAGAATTCAACATAAATTTTGAAAACATAATAGTAACCTTGGTGAACCTCACTAGTACATAATATGCAATTTGTAAAATTTTTGACAATTTATTTTTTAAATTATTCAAATTATAATAATTTTATAGAATCTCTACATAATTTTTTTGGGATTTTCACGTTAAAAAAAAAAAATTATAGTATAAAATTTGAGCGAATAATTTTTAGAAAAAATGGAAATTAAGGATTTTTTTGGAAAAAGCATGGAAAATTAGTCCACTTGCAAATATTAGCCCCTAAAATTTTCCCTCAAGACAACTCTATATAGCCCTTAGTAGAATGGTGTTTCAAAACATATGAATAGGATGTTGAGGGAGAGAGCAACGACTATACTCATTAGAGCTAGTTAAGATAAAAATTAATGGGTGGAAGAAGTTACTATTGCATGTTAGTTGATTAATAGGTCTCCCACATTAGTTCATATGGATAAACCTCCTACTTAGCTTTAGATGGGAAAATTTACCCCACCTCAACATCTTCATACTTTTGGTTGTGAATCATATGCTCATGTGCCAATAAAGAGATGGGAAAATATCGATGACAAGGAAATGAAATGTAACTTCATGATCCATGGAATTTGTGTGAAAAGGTAGAAGTTTTTGGATTGTGTGACTAGATATTTTTTTATAAGAAGATTTTTATTCTCCATTAAGTTAAAGCTTCTTCCATAGTGGTTCAGTGAAAAAAGAATGAGAAGAAGTCAATGGTTTATCTACCACATAGGATAGAAAAAGTATAAGCCAAAAAGATGAATAAGAAGTTCATGATGGTCTCAACTAGGACTAGGGTACAAAGAGTTCAAAGGAGGAGGAAGAAATTCCACCTAAAAATTGGAGGAGAACAAATTGAAAAATAACATAGCTAAATAGGTATGATTACAATTTATTTGATTTCATATGTACATTTTCTTTATTTTCTAATACTAATAAGATTAGAACTATGAAAGAGTCAATGGTGGTTAATGATAACGGGTTTTTGAGATTATCCATGAATACACTTAGAAATAATGGTACATATGGCTTGATACCAATGCCTAATGGATGGAAACCCATTAGATATAAATGATTCCTTCAAAAAGAATCATTTATATAGTGATGTTATTCTTAGGTCGAGAGGATAATATGGTACCAAAAGTTTGATTCCTTTGAAATGGGATTGGGAATTGTGAGATACAAATCAGATAATTATGTGTATTACAAACATGATGGTGGTCATTTCTTTGTTATCACTTTATACGTAAAAGATATGTTATTCTTTAGTAATAGTAAGAATGTTCTTTATGATTTGATGTCTTAGCTTGTACCACAATTTGTTATGCATGAATTTGGGGATAAAAAATATATCTTAAGAATTGAGATGAAGAGACAAAGAAAATATAATGCCTTCATTGAGCGAAAAATTTAATAAGTATGTAAAATATGTGCTACAACATTTTTACATGGAAGGTTGCAGACCGTTTATTTCTATTATTTATGTAGGAACTAAACTTTCAATTAAGAAATGTCCTTCAAAACCTATAGGTTCAATCTATATGCATTATATATGTTATGCTATTGGAGTTGGTAGTTTGGTCTACACATTGGATTGTACTAGACTAGACATTGTCCATGTAGTGGAAGTTTTAACTCTATTCATGGCTATTATTGGACATTAACATTAGGCCACAAAGAAGAGGGTCTTCAAGTATTTGCAAGGTACTTTTATATATTCTTGTTGCTACCATAGTTATGATTCAAGGAAACCACACTTGGCATACATAAATGATTATGTGTATTGTTATTGGGTAGGGGATGAAATTCGGATATCTACAAGCATTTACGAGATTCCATTATTTTGATGCAACAATAAGTTGGATAAACAAGAAAGAAGAAGTGGTTTCATTGGCACTATATGGGTAAATTATATGATAACTACTCATGGATGTAGGGACAGAATTTATCTTATGAGATCATGTTCAAAAGTAGTGATAACTTAGAGAACTATTATAGTTCAGTCATAATAAAAATGTCATTTGTTTAACAAAGAACCTAACCTTTCATTCAAATATAAAGCATGTATGCATATATATAGACACTAGAGACATGTGGAAATTTACATAATGTTGTATATGAATTGATAAAACCATCACAAGTTCAAGTGGTGTTGTGAGTGTATGGGCCTTATACTCCTTATAATTCAGCTCACAATTTTCCTTCTATTATTGCAAGGTATAAGTGGAAGAGTGTTGGGATAGTTGTTTTATACACATTGCAATCCTTTAGTGGCATAGGTAGGCATTGATAGTTGATAGTCAACAAATGTTAAGTTACCAAAAAGAAATATAATGTAGTGGTAGGGAATAAATGCATGTCAAAACAGGCAATGAATACTAAGAATAAAAAATGACCAATTAGTTGCTGGTGGTTTGTTGCATGTACACTGGAATACCTTACAAGGTTTTTGTTATGCCTATTTATTGAGTGCTAGGATTGGTGGAAAACAATGTGCATGAGTTTTAATTTACTGTTATGCTTTCAAATATTTAAGGTAATGTTTATTTAACTTTTGAACACTCTCATTGAGGTCAAATATTTGTAATGTATTGTAACAATTTAGTTGTTAAATGATACATTGAGCATGTGTTAGAGTGTGGGGTTTTTTAACCAAAATATGTTTTTCCAAGAAATTTTTATGTAATGGTTTTCTATTGCATTGATATGCCTTTTCTTATCGTAGATTTGTTTAAAGTTTCTTTACATTTTCTTTTCTCATTGGATAGTGGAGGAAATATATTCATAAAATCTACTTCCTTTCATAGATGATTAAGGATGACTTAAATTTAAAATATAATTGGGTGCAAAAAATAATTGAGGACATCAATATACAAATACAAAGTATAAAGAGGATGTATATATATCACCCAAATAATTGTTAATGGTTTATGCGATTGTGATAACCATTATACCTCAGATACCCTATTAAATGAATATTTTCCAAAGGAAAAATAATAATTAAAAATTAAACTGTCATATAGAGAGATATCAAAAAAATAAATATTCATATCATGTTGTTAACCCTTAATTTGATCATGGGCATGTACAAATGGCCAATGAAACTATATATATATATATATATATATATATATGACTACCATCATTGAGACAATTGAAAAAAAAAATATTTCATTCACAATTCAAATTAACAATTTCAAAAAAATAATAATGATCTATAAAAATTTCAGAAATCTTAACAAAACATGTGCATAGATTGTTGAAGTGATCATACATACAAGTATAAAAATTTCAAAACTAAATTAAAAAAATTCAATAGCATGTATAAATATTCATCACAAGGAAGAAATAAAAAAATTAATAAAGTAGTATTTAATAATACAGAAGAAATTTCTCACTTGTTAAACAAAAATAAAAAAATATTTATACAATGAAAAATATATGCAATATAAAATTTAAACAAAATAAATTTTAGTTAATTTAAGGGATATATTGAAATTTAACTTAGTAGAAATCCAAAGTTACGTGACAATGAAATCACATTTTTAGATTGAATGGTGACAAAATAAAATTCATATATCTTGTTGATCCAACAAAGATTAACACTTTATTTATATATTTAAATATTCATAAATGAAGATAACTCAAATTTTAAAACACAAATTTCAAACTAAATTTTTTATCATCTAAGAATTTGAAAACAAAACCATTTTTATAACCTAATCCAATTTTCTATGAGATAATACTATTCATAGCTTCCAAAAAGTTCATAGATAAAAGTTCATCTTAAATGCAAGGATGTATGACTTTTGCTATATACAGTTTTATGAACTAAGATTTTAATCCATTTTAACTATTGTAAATACATTGTTGGTTAAAAAGCACACCTTAATTATTCAACATTTTAAATAATAACTTTAAATTTCAACAGAATCAACCTGTGCTTTGAGTCATGGTATCTCGGTTACCACATATATATATGTAAAGAAAATGTGCACACAGGTTTACTTTGTCCAATGCATAACCTATTCAAGATCTGAATTAAGACTTAACTTCAATGAACACCTCAAAGGTTTTTTATTTTAATCTTCAAATCACATAGTTTTTTCAAGAGTCCAATATTTCTCTTTAACTTTTAACGCATATGAATCATGACAACATACTTGGTAATTATATAAATTAATTCCTTGTATCAACTCTATAGTAAAATTAATGTCCCTTCTGGGTGGAAAACCTGGTATTTCCTCTGGAAATACATCCACAAAATCATTCCCTATCAGAATGTTTTCCATCATTGGAGTCTTTTCTTTGGAATTGATAAAACCCACCTGGCTAGCATATAACTGGCATCCTTTCCTGATGAACTTAATCATTTGAGATGTTGTAATAGGATACAGCTGTAGGGGTTTCTTTATACCTTGAATCTCCTTCTGATTTCCATCATGCATTCTATAATATATAGCATTTTCTTTACAATCTACTAACATCCAGTGCTTCTCCAACCAATCCATACCAAGTAGCACATTGTAGGATCCCAAAGCTAATATATTTAGGTCTAAAATTAGTTGTTGTTCACTAATTTTCAGTGTACAGTTCAGAATTTTTGCACAAACTTTCCTCTTTGCTCCCATGGCTAACTGTACCAGCCAAGGATTTATGAATTTATCACTTTACAATTTACAAATCTCTACTAATTTGGGGCTTACGTAGCTTAAATTTTCACCTGGGTCTACCAAAATAGAAACAAGTTGAGAGAGTAGCTTACCTTCCAACTCTATCATTGTCGATTGGTAATCCTCCTGTCGATCTTCTAAGGCTACATTAATTCTAGGTATATTTCTTGCCACATATCCTACTGTTGAGGCTTCTTAGTATCCTTTCTTGTTCTTGGATCAAACACTCATTATCAATTCGAACCCCGACCATTTCTTCCTGTAGTTTCTATACTGTGTTTAACATAATGCTATTTTGGTGTTGTTGTTCCTCTAGCAGTCTACTTATTTGCTGGTGTTTATCAACACTCAGCTGAATCCACATTTCAAGGTTCATTTCTAGTCAAGGTTGGGGTTCTTCGATGTTCTGGGGTGCCTATTGTGTTGGCCCCCTTCTCCTAATGTCTCCTATTATGCTTCTTTTCTCTGTGAATCAATATACACACGGATTAAATCATTAGATGACCGATAGGATCCTAGTGTTCGAACCTAGTTTTGATACTACTTGTAACATTCAACTACAAGTATCACTTTTAACCTTTGTCTATTTTTTTTTTTTACTAAAAAAATCCTAACACAACTCAACATCGTAATTTCCAAACTAATATTTTAAAACATTACACAAGTATCCATATTTTTTTACACAAACCTTGATTATATTACATTATCATTATTCTGATAACAAATTTATGATATAAGATCTGGTTCAGGTTTAATTACGCTTCCCAAAATTTGAGTTGTATTACTGACAACGTATCTGCACTATGGTTAAATGATTGTACTACTCTATATAATTAAAAATATTTGAACATTAATCAATTCCAGATCTTCAGCATATCAGTCAAAATTTTTTGTTTCACAACGAAGTCTCATATACAAGATTTTTGGAATTATTTGGTTTTCTACCGGTGGATAATTAATGTGGTAAGTTTGCATATGGGTTGGAATTTATTATCTTTGTCCCATAGACCTTACAGAATCCCAGTTCTACCTTTCCTCATCGTCGATTTTCTCATCATAAGATCTATAGTTGTGTTTAGTTCTAAGGTTCTGGGGTTAGTTTTGGGTAATGACTACCACCAAACCTAACAGTTCTAATATTTTCTAGGGTTGCCGCCGCAAGCTCTGTAATCATGAATCCATGGCTGCCATAATATACATTTCTCATCAAATTCCTTCCTTCTCTGCTCCGGAACCCTTCAACAATGGTAAGACTCTCTCCATTTTTCTAACACCTTTCACTTTGGCTAGATTTCTTCCATACAACCTCTGTTCTTGAGGGTTTCTCTTAGAAGGCTTCTATTGTTTTCAAATTAATCTTTTATTGTTAAATTGGCAGCCATTTCTCATTCTCAACTTGGTTCTTGTTTTCTGGGTTGAGGTTAGAAATTCTTTCTGCTCTCAGGAGAAAATGCTATTGTCTTCCACTGCCTCCTCGGAGAATTTACTCAGGTATTGTATGCGTTGATTTGAATACTAGTGATTTTAAGTTACTCTTCCCTTCTGTGCATGTTCATGCATCAATGATTTAATTTTCAAGCTTTCTTCACTGCAGTTTATCCCAGTCACCATTTCCATAGAGTATTAAGTTTACATGTATGACCTTTAGTATTATCGTTCTCCTGCAACAAGATTGGTCCTTTTTTTTTCTTAAATTTATTTTAGTCTTCATGTGGTTTTCTTCACTAGTTCTCTTTCATTTTCAGTTATGAACCATTTCCTAACTCTATGGTTGGAGGCTCAACTACCTTCCTTGTCTTTGAGTCTCTACTAACTCATTTAAATTTAAATTTACATTTTGAAATATCTTTATTAAATTTACATTTTGAAATATCTTTATTAAATTTCAACAAAATCAACCTATGTTTTGACTGACAATATCTCCGCTACCACATATATATGTAAACAAAATGCTCACACAAACTTATTTTGTCCAACGCATATCCTATTAAAGATCTGAATTAACAGTTAACTTCAATCACCAACTCAAAGGTTGTCAATCAACACCTCAAAGGTTTTTTATTTTAATTTAGTAGATCACAAGAGACCATTGGATTTCACAAACATATTTTTCACAGTGACTCCATAAAATAGAAAACGAGAAATCCAAAAAGCCTTTTATTATGTTAGAGATATTTGGTAAATAAGAAATAACATGGTTATGGATTGTCCTTGATCTATTATCATTAATCAATTGTGTTTCTACAATAACGAACAGTGACTATCCATAACTGTAAAAATATATGTTATTTCCTAAATGGATAAGGAATGAAGTAATAAAAATGCGCTAATGTCCAGAAGAGAATAACCTCCACATAACTCACACTTATAAGGTATACTTATAATATCAAATAAATAAAAAATAAGTTACAAATCATATATTCATATATATATATATATATATATATATATATATATATGAATTAAATAATAGCTTCCTACAATAGATCTTTGTAAAGTAAAATCAACAAGCCAAGAAAGGGATGAAGGGGACAAAGAAAGTGGAAAATAGAGAGGGGAAGAATGGAAATGAAGCAGCGCCCATTGCCGAACTCGGTGCTATTTCCTTCACCTCTGCAGCTTTTGTTTGCCCACCAATATTATCATAACGACTAAAAAAGTTACAAATGTGTAGTTGGTTAAGCGTGCCATTGTTGTTCAAACCCACAAGGTTTTTATCCCTGAACATTGATTTCATTTCAAAAATTAGGTACGCAATTACAATTTGAAATATTGGGCTCGATATAGATTTTGAATTTTTTTCGTAATTAATGAAGGGTGTAGGCACTGGGGAATGGGTCAGCATTGGATGGTGACGCCACAAAAAGGAGGAGAAGTGGTCGTAGACTGGAAAAGCGTTGGAGGGTGGTACTAACAGGAGGAAGAGCTTGAAAGTGGGAAGAGACCATAGTTATTAAGTTTCAATTCGAATTTGGATTTGAATTTGATACGAGAAGATAAAAATTTGAATGAAAAAAAATTAATTTGGGAAAAAAATAGAATGGAAATAATTTCTAGTAACTCTAGATCATATAACAACCTTACAAATACAATTCACTCCCAAAAAACTAAAAAAATCCAGTCTTACTCTTCATTCCAAGAATTAAAATCTGAGAAGTCTGACATGGATTTTTAACATAAAACTTATTTGTTCAAAATTATCATTTAATAAATAAATATATATTTAGAAAATCACCATTCTAAACTTATTTATTTATTTATGTAGTCAAAATAAAATTATATTTATAAAATGAGTAATAATCTAGTTTCACCTATTATTTTTTTTCCTGTTTCCTTGACTTTCCAACCCTCCAAAACAAGATTGAAATTGAAAAAAAAAAACAATTTGCAATTTCACAATTTTTTCTAATTTCCTTTGTTTTCCTGCATAGTAATCCTAACCAAAACTATATTTTCCTTCAATTCATTCCCGACTAGAAAGTAAGGGATCACCTAACTTAAGATCCAAATTCTTACATAACTGATTACACCAGAGAAAAAATATTGTTTCATTTAAAAGAAACCCACTTTCATTGTAAAAAAGAAAATTTCTTATTACAAAATTGTTTCTGCTTCTTTTTTAATCCTTAATTAAAATTTTATTTTAAAATTTTCTAATTACAAATCACATTTTAAATGAATAATTTTTTTATCTGTTTTTTATATACAAATAAAATATCCTATACTTTTAAATAGATAATTGTAAATTTTCAATGACAATAATATATCTATAATAAATATGTATAAATATATAAAATTTCTATATAAAACATCATATTGTGTCTTAAATTTCAAATAAGAAAAGATTATTAATAAATTAAATTAACATATAAAATTTATTAAATTATTTATATGTTAGATTTATTTTTGTTTTAAATAATAAATATGTAAAAGAATTTCATCCAAAATTAATTTTTTAATGGTGAATGATTAATTAATTATATTAAGTAAACAAAATTTCAAATATGACATTCCTTAATAAAATCCTGAAAACCTAAAACATTAAATAAAAATAAAAATAAAAAATCCAAATTCCTACCCTCCCACCAAGCATTGATAGTTTACCCATCACACAACATTGATATTTTACCCACAAAGGCCCCACTTATGAAAAAACAAAACTAAAGCATCCCACACGTGACTTACTAACATTAGCGCAACACTTGATTGATTAACATTGAGGAGAGGGTAGTGGAGAGCAGCATAGACAAAGACAACGAACGTTGAGTGGAGCGCGTGCAACGGATATGGAGCGGAGTGGAGCGCGTGCTTTTCCGTTAGCGCTGCAATTTGTGCTTTTCCATTAAACATAAAATTCAAAAGGATGAAGAGATTTAAAAAAAAAAAAAAAAAAAAAGGCAACGTCTAACGAATAAAGCGAATAAAGCAGTACCCTTGGTTTCCTTATCTCAGCATGTGATAATTTTAGTTTTTTTTCGTTTCTTTTCTAATTTCAAGCTAATTTTTGTTAAATTTGATCTAGGTTTGTGATCGACAAAAAAAAATTGAAATCAAAAATAATTTCCGTTGTGTTATATTTGTGATTCGAATTGTTCTTTTAATATATGTTTTGGGTTAATTTGTTTTTAATTTTTCTTTTTTATTTTGGTTTGCTTTAATGTGATAGGAATATTATTATTAGAGTAAAGTTGATTTTCTGTTTAGTGTTGGATCAATATTATCACATGGCAAAGTTGAGTTTTATATTTTTTTATCCGTGATTTTTTAATTGATTTGGAAATGTGGTTAATATTGAAGTACTATTTGTGATTTTAATTTTTTTTACTCGGTTTAAATTTAAATTTAAATTTTAGAAATTCATTTATTGTTATGACTAAAATATTCTTTGCACATGCAAAACATATCAAATTCATGAAAATCTGTTGCTTTGACGATTTTCTATTTCGTATCGTTTGATTACTAATAATTTTGGGTTAAAAAAATATAATACCAAAGTAAATAAAAATCTACTGTTTTTTTTTTTTTTTTAATTTCTTCCTCTACTCATCATCTATTTTTTAAATTTATTCCTTTACTCATCATCTATTTCTTTTTCTACCAAAATCATTTGAAGTAGATTGTTGCTAAGAAAATCTACTTAATATATCCCTTATCTGTAACACCCATGAAAACTTACTCTAAGTATTTCTTTTTGTTCTCTGCCTGGATAAAAGTAAGACATGTGATGAAAATGTTGATATAACTATTATTTTCATAAATGAAAATAATAAATGATCTTTGACATATTCTTCCTCTTAGAAATATGTTAACTATTAAAATGAGAGATTAATACTTAAATATCATTAAAATAATTGAAAAATTAGAAACAATAAGGAAGAAAATCCTCCTTTTTCATCATTATTAATCTTTATATTTTGTAGTGGAAAAAGAAGGAAAAGTATAAATATGATAAAAAAACACACCACCAATAAATAAAGAATAATAGAGAGATATTTCATGTAGTGGATATTATAGCATGAAACTATTGTTGCTAAGTAAAAATATTTTGGAGAGATATTACACATGGGAGAGAAATACTAGTTAAACCCAAGAAATGACCAAGACACTTCTAAGGGGTCGAGAGAAGAAATCAAAATTATCTATGAGAAATAAAGACTAGTTCAACACAAGAAATTACCAAGACACTAATAATGTTTGGAGAGGAGAAATCATGGTTAATAACCATGGAGCTAAAGGATAACTGACAAATATTTAATTGGTCAAGAGTATCGTGGAAATTTTCATGTATTTGTGAAGGGGTCCAGATAAGTATATGTGTGAATGAATTATTTGATGTAGGTCAACACATTCCTTATAATATTTGGAGGTGAGAATAGAATGATGTGAGGATTCATATGAATTAAGTAAAAATATATATATTAAATATGAGACCAAATCATTTACTGAAAAAGAAAAAGAGAATTGAAGGATTGTACACATAAGATTTAGATATAGCAATAAAGTTAATATTGAGGTTTTTCATATGTTATAGGTGTGAACTAGTAAAAATTAGTATTACAATTCCAAATTTTTAGGATCCAATAAGATCGATAATGATTATTTTAGCTTTCTATGTGATCTAAAATTTATGTTTATCTAATATGCTTGAGTATTATTATTGTGAATGTCTATCATATTTGTCCATTATGTTGGTGTGATGTTAATTGTAGACATTTTCATATGTTTTAGGCTTAACAAGATTGGTTGATACTATTTTATTAAAGTATGCGATTGGAAATTTAGATTTATATAATGTAGTTAATGATGAATATCAAAAAAATTATCTGAATAAATTTGGAAAAAAATATTTTCATAATGATAGTGATTGGAAATTGTCCTATACATTAAAATAATATAATAATTTTTGCAACAATCTTTGTTGAAAATATGAGATGTGTTCATGTAGGCTTCTACTTGTCAAAAAATTTAAGGTAGAATTCCTTTATTTTCAAATTTATTGTAACTTTAATTTGTTATATCCAATAAATTTGAGATTCATTTATACTTTTCACTACTTTATGACCATCTTGATATAACTATTATTTTCATAAATGAAAACAATAAATTATTTTTGATATATTCTTCCTCTTAGAAATGTGTTTACTATTAAAATGAGAGATTAACACTTAAATACCATGAAAATTCTTGAAAATTTAAAAACAATAAAAAAGAAAATCCTCATTTTTCATGATTATACTCTTTATATTTTGTAGAGGAAAAGGAAAGAAAAGTAGGAATATGAAAAAAAGACACGCCACCAATAAATGAATAAGACTAGAAAGAGATTTCATGTGGTCGATACTATAGCATGTAACTATTGGTGATAAGGAAAATTATTTTGGAGAGAAATTATGTGTGGGAGAGAAAGACTAGTTAAACCAAAGAAATTACCAAGACACTACTAAGGGTTTGAGAGAAGAAGCTGAAATTATCAATGGGAGAGAAAGACTATTTGAACCCAAGAAAATACCAAGACACTACCAATTTTGGTAGAGGAGAAATCATGGTTAATATTTTATCAAATTTTTAGGACAATTAACCATGGACCTCAAGGATAACTGAAAAATATTTAGTTGGTCAGGAGGATCGTGGAAATTTTCACAAATTTATGGAAGGGTACACATAAGTATATGTGTGAATGAGTGATTGTATGTAAAGTGAATAGTAAAGGAAAAATATTATATGGAATTAAAAGTTGAGATTTTAATCTTTTGGGAAATAATTGTCACTATTGTTGTAGA
The DNA here is from genome assembly GCA_034641835.2 of Pinus albicaulis. Classification (NCBI taxonomy): domain Eukaryota; kingdom Viridiplantae; phylum Streptophyta; class Pinopsida; order Pinales; family Pinaceae; genus Pinus; species Pinus albicaulis. The sequence goes on from CM076573.1 coordinate 802,658,807, forward strand.
TGAATATGCTACACGAGAATAGTAGTATGCTGGGTTAACTTTGTGGTTTTAGATCAATACATTCCTTGTAATATTTACAAGTGAGAAGATAATGATGTGAGGATTCATATGAATTAAGTTAAAAAAATGTATTAAATATGAGACCAAATTAGTTACTGAAAAAAAAAAGAGAATTGAAGGATTGTACACATAAGATGTAGATATAACAATAAATTTAAGATTGGGGTTTTTGATAGGTTATAGGTGTGAACTAGTAAAAATTAGTATTACAATTCCAAACCTTAGGCATGAACAAGACAGGATGACGGCTAAGTAAAATAATCTTGTCCCTTAAATTAGAGGTTCATACGAGGTCTGGCCTATAAAACTTATGTAGACAATATGTTTAAATATATCAAAAAATAGTTATGTATTTGTACTATTATATCAAAATATTAATCTTAAAGAGGAAAAATATAAGAAAAAATCTTCCAAAAATAAAAATTTAAAATATAATTTCTTATACAATACAAGCAGATTTTTTTGCATTCAAGTATTCAATAGCAAATTGCATACTAGAAAGGGAAAACCCTATTGCATTAAATAACTACCCTAAACATTAAGGGAGAAAATTTTAGTAATAATCATGTTTCACAGTAAAATATCTCTAACAAAAAAATATAAGGCTTATGAACAAGAAATAATGAATGCAAGTTTGAAGTGAATAACACATAAAAAATATAAGTGGATAACATTCCTGACATGTAGTTGTAGATATTTCTTGTCACTACAAATTATGGAGAAATAAGTCCACGAATAAATCTTGACCTAAATTACATAATTTTATATTCGAAAAGGATGAATCTTTGTACGGTAAGAATACCCCATTATGAATATTAGATATTTTAATTACAAATATAGAGCCTTGATAAAACATTACACTCAACTCAAACATAAATGATAGGTTGATTATGGATTTAAGTCAGGAACCAATAAACCTAATGCATAATGTAATGGTACCATGCTGAGTGAGAAGGTTGTAGAGGATTGAAAATATATTAAGAAATAAAAATGGCTAAAATGAGCACCCTCAAGTAAAGCCGTGTGAACCCATGAAAGTCCTTTAAATATCAAATTCATATTGGAAAACTTATTTAAAAATGGAAAATTGCATAACAAGGGTCTGAAATATAATCCTTATCTATAGTCACCATATGGGTAACCAATCTTCTCTACATTCAAAACATGATTCCCTCGTAAGGAATTCCCTGTAGAAGTGAAACTCTCGATGGTGGAATGTATTAAAAATAAATTTGTCCAACAAAAGTACAACCAATTCAATGGTCTCCAAAACTTTAATCTTAAATTCTTTGGAATTCAAGTAAAAGTAGACGGAATCAATTAATGTGTTATCTAAAATTGACATGTAGTCAAAATTTGTTTTCGTTTAACCCAAATAGAGTTGACAGAGTTGGGTAAAGTATCTCATAGGAACAAGCCAATGAGTACCATAACCATCCTTCTTGAAGACCTTGGAGCATTCATTCAAACAAAGTGAATTATATTTATAGTGATATTCCACTCATAACTAAGTTTCAATATCCCTGGTTCTTGGTAGGATTCGAAGCTGGATTTTTGAGATTACTATATCTCAATGAAAAATGTAATGAAACCCTAATTTTTTGACTAGGTAGGGTAGTTACCCTAATACATGCCAACTTAATTTTATCGTTGTTTTCCAAAATGGCCTATATCATTGAATGTAAAGAGTCCGATAAGATTCCTTGAGGTTGATGGGGACCGAGACCACCGAGCATATTAGAGCATGAAGCCTTATTGATGAGGCAACCACAACAAATATTGTTGTTTCATTCCCACAAAATAATATAATGCATAAAGTATATTATGAAAGACATTTTAACACAACACATGAGTTTAGGCATATCAGCATGATTCATTCAATAAAAATTAATAGGGTATATATATATAAGTCATGTTGACAGTCATAAGTCTACATTTTCATTTATTAAATTAAACGGTTGTCAACATGAAGGATGAGGGTTCATCTCTTTTAAGAATACGAAAGTTACTACCTGCTGAGGATCAATGCATAAAAAAATGAATATTTATTACATATGTGTATAAGCAAAATAGATATAATTAAAATAAATAGAAAAAAATAATAAGATATGTAAGTATGCAAATAGATAACTTAGGGTAATATAGTCAAAAAGAAAAAATTTAATGGACAAATTGAGAGACAGGAACAATTCTCAAGAAATTCACCATGCTATATTTCATTATATATATATATATATATATATTTCTTTTAGAAAAAAAACAACAATGTAAAGTGAACTGGTGGGAATACCTTACAGAGTGAACAGAAGTACAAAAGTAGGTAAAGAAAGATCTAGAAAAGGGTTGAATTTGAAATTATGAGAAGACTTATTGTCATGTTTATTATTTTTTTTTAAAAAGTAAATAAAAATTTAAATTTTATTGTGCAAATGTAGGTAAATTAGAAATATTTCACATTAAAAATAAGGGATATGTTACATATGGTACTAGATCCAAGTTGGAAAATTGTGGTTTATGAGTGTGACTACAACTAGAATCATACACTATAAATTTATTTACAGGATGAGGAAGAAGGTAAATCATATATGTCATGTATACAAGGAAAGAATTTGTAAAGCATTTATGTACTATGAGTACGTGATAGAATTTTATTAGGTGAACTATTTAATATTCATATAATTGTTTGTGTGAGAATACCCTTACTATAGGAATTTCTATCCAAGAGTCAACAGAGTTCTAATGAATAGATGAAGTAGTATTAACTGCTAACTAGCAGATTATATTCCATGATTGTTTAAAAAACTAATAGACAAGGGTGATTAAAAACAAGTGGAGTTAAGAAAAACAAACATACTTAAGTGAGAAAATGTGTATTGGAATAGATGTATAAAGTATAATTACCTTCCTTATTAGGTTAATAATTCAATAACATTAGATGCATATGCTTAGCAGGTAAGTAAAAATGTTGTATGTCAAATCGTGTAAACGTATGCAATTACTCACATGATAATTACTTGTTGATATGATAAATGTTTCATGTGTTCATGGAGTTGTGTACGTTTTAGGTGAATTTGAGTTACATGTGTTTCTCTTTGCAGTACTTTTAATAGTTGGGAGAAACTTTGAATTGCATAAAAAAAAATATAAAGTAAGGACCCACCCAACATTTACCCACTTATTTACATGATAATTACTTGTTGATATGATAAATGTTTCATGTGTTCATGGAGTTGTGGATGTTTTAGGTGGATTTGAGTTACGAGCGTTACTCTTTGCAGTACTCTTAATAGTTGGGAGAAACTTTGAATTGCATTAAAAAAATATAATGTAAGGACCCACCCAACATTTACCCACTTCAACCTAATCACCGGGGTAAATATTTGATGAGCTCTTAAATTTCTATAACATTAATCGCTCAACCTCCTGTTGTTGTTTGTATTATTTCATTCCTAGTTTTTACTCCCATGTGAACGGAATGGTGGCCTTAGCTTTCGGCGGTGCAGGGTTGCATAAGGACGACCATGGGGTGAAAACGACGTATTTTTCCTCCCTAGTTTGTCCCCCCATGCGAACAGAAGGGAATGGTGGCCTCATATTTTAGTGGTACAGGGTTTTAGAAGGGCGACCATCGGGTGAGCACGACGAAGACATGGGGTTGACCAAAACGAAGATAAGGAGATGACCATGAATACAAATTTGCAATTAAATCTTGTGATTTTTGATTTATTAATTTACTGTCCATATTAGGCGATTTTTACAAACAAAAAAAAATCATTTACATTCATATAGACTACAAAGATCTTGCCCACTTGTGTTGTATTACACAGAGTGACTCAAGCCAATTAGGGAAACTGGGGGGCTCTATATATAGGACGCTGAAATACACAATTTAAGAGAAATTATAAATACCGAGATCAGGATGCCGACACAAGAAGGAGGCAGATTCATGGAAATCAAAACAAGAGCTCAGAAATGGACATTGCAATACCCCATTATGGGAAAAATTAGAGCAGAAGCCGGTGAGAGAGAGGAGGTTATATTGGGAGAAAAAGAAGCCAAAATTGTGTTCAAATTTTGTGTGCGAAAATCGAGCCTATAGGGTACTGTGATCCATACTTCTGAACCCCCCTGTAGCAATAGTTACTTGAAGTCACTTATTCACAAGAATACTCCTTTTCCTTTTTCAAGCAACTAGAATCAAGCAACTTCTTCTAAAAACATCCTCTTTGTTGTGTTCACCGCATTGTTAGCCTCCTGCAACCTTGCACCTCCAAAATCTGAGGTTTCCATTCCTTTCCATTCGCGTAGGAGGAAAAACCAGGAACAAAAAAATAGGTTGCATTCACCCCATGTTCGCCCTTCTACAACCCTGCACCCCAAAAATTTGAGGCCGCCATTCTGTTCACGTGTGAGGACAAACCAAGAATGCAAAAATACAAACTATAGAAGGAGGTAGAGCAATGAAGGTTATAGAAATTAAAATTTCATTTGAGAGGGTTTTCAAATTGAAACCCACATCCTTTGTGAACCTCCATGGGAAGATGTCAGAAGACAATGATTAATGGAGTAGGGGGAGTGAGTTGGCAGAGGGGAGTAGGGTGGCAGAGGTGTTGGGAGTGGTGGTCGGATGCAGGAGTAGTGGGGAGCTACCTAGCGGAGGTATCTGACATTTGGTAGAGAGTTCCACTAGAGAAACAAAAGAAGAAAGCTGGCATCGGGCATGTCCCATCACCACAAACCTTCATCACAAGTCTTCGGGAGATTCTGCTATCAGAATCCTCCATTTCGTAGAATAGAATACTCTTTCTAAATAAATTATGACTTCTCTGAAAATATAAATTCATCTAAATTATAATATAATTATTATAATATTGTAATTTAATATAAATTTATTATAGATATAATTATTATAACAACCATAAATAAAACTTAATTTTTATTGAACGAGAAATGGAAATTATTGTCTATCATTTTTTCTCTATCTAAAGATTCCGCATATTTTCATAGAAAAAGAAGATAAAAAGGTTATTGCTATTCCGCAGTTGTTCAAAAAAATTAGTTATTATATTTTTTATGTTGCACCGCTTTTCAAGGAAAATTTTGGACATGTATCTTTTTTAAAGTTTGATGATTTGGTTTCGTTGTTATTTTTTCAAGAGGAGGAAATTACCTAAGTGGGTTCAAATATTTCCTCTCTTTCGCTATTCTTTCCGGAAGAATGAGTTTTATCGATATTTAATCACTTAGTGAGGATTGAAGCCACTCCGAGTCATTGCGCGAGAACATGAAAACTGGAAATCATTTCACGAGTACGACTTCTTCAATTATACTTTGAAGACAGTCTGCTACATTTTCGAGATTAAAAGAACGAAAACTGTTTTCAGTTATCTTATCATCACGGTTGAGCCAAGTCTCTTCCTTGATATTTGTTTTAGACTTTTGCTATATAATTATTGATGTCAAATTTATTTATAAACTCTACTATGTATTATTTCTCTACAAATGTGTGAGTCTAAATAATTTGGCCATTTTTTATATTTTTTAAATTATGATTAGTTCAACTCCGAAAGACACTGCTTAGCATTTGAAGAGCGCCATGTAATTTAGATAAATTAAGGAAAATAATTTGAATGCCTATTTGATATACATTTGGGATGTCCTTCTCCAAAACATGAAGATATAAACAAATTTTTCACTGCCCCTTCAATATTCATTTGAACCCATTACCAAATCTCACATATGCCAATTCCATACCAAAACAATACAATTTTTTTTTATCTGTAAACATCAATAACATTCGTTATCACTTGGAAACATCTTAGTTTGAAGGGCCACTTGAATAATAATAATAATAATAAAGTTATAATTTTATTCATATTTATGATTTTTGTTTTACTATTATTATGTTCTCAAAGCAACTTGACTTGTATCATGAGTATATGTTTTGATGTTTATTAACTTAATTGATATTGTTGGACTAATTATAATGTTAATTTGAAATAAACCTATGATTTTTTATTTTTATGTTTGTTTTTTAATTTTTATAATGTGAAATATATGATGAGATATAGGTTTTCCATGCTAATTGTTTTTACCAATAATACTTAATTTATAGGGTTACACTTGTTCCCATGAAAATAAAAATCTTGCTCTTTATTGGAATGAATTGTTAAGTTAGGATTTCATTTTTATTGAAATGATTTGATACATTAGGATTTCATTTCCATTTTTGTGAAGCCTATTAATTTATTTTTTAAATAAATTTATCCAAATACAACTCTGGATGATTATTGATGTTTAGAAATTTAGAATATAAAAAATAATATTAACATCCAATAAATTTAGCATAATTATTATATCAAATAAAAAAATGATTTCCCATAACTGTTATATAAAATTAAAAATAAAAGCATACCACCTCCATCAAAATCCCTACAACTAGAGTCCTTAAGCCATGGCACCCAAATCTCATAGCACTTAAGCCATGGCACACAAATCTCTACAACTAGGCCCAAATAACAAAGTATCTCCTTCAAAGCTCTACAACTGGGGCCCTCAAGAAATAGTTGTTGAAGTAAATTGGGAATCGTTGGAATAAAGTATGATTACCTAGAAGAGGATTTGTGTATATCATGATTTTCTTCTCTTAGAGAATAAAATAGGGATCTGTGCCTATCCATAGTAGGAGGATGGTTCCAGAGGAGGTAGGCGTCGTAAATACATATATCCAGTGGATAGTTTTCAATGAGGTGTGATAAGAGAGAAAAATATATAATTGTTTAATGAACTTGAAAAATGGCTATATATTGCAGTTTTTAATCTGGGTCAGTTTGTGTGTAGCATTCTTCTTGGTTGTGTGAGTGGTTTGAGTCTGAGTTTGACATGGATATTAGAATCAAGGAAAATTGTTTACAGATGTTGGGTTCACGCATTGCATATGGTATGAATCGCATTTCATTTATTTGATTTATATGGGATACCAATTGTATTTGATTTCACTATCTTTTTATATGCTATATTATTTAGCCATTTACACCAAAAATACAAAACAGGTCGCAGGTCACTGATGTTGCGGAGAAATGAATCAATTATAGTAGTCATTGAGGTGGCTGGAGAAATGAAAAAATTACTAATAATCGCAATTCCAATTCCAGGTATGGTCCTGCATCTCTACTTTCAATCAATTTAAGCATGGCCCATAAGCCATTTTATTGAATTTTTATTGGATTCAAATCTCAAGGGAGTGAACAATAATTATAATTCCACGAATATAAATAAAATATTTTCCAACAATTAAATGTTATCACACATAGTGGAGGATTATGATAATGATGGAAATCATGCAAATTACAATGATGATAGAGCTTGGAGATGAGCGATATACCACCACCGCAGAAGATCAACTCATCTCGTAGAGGCTGTTACAAATGAAATGGATTTAAATTGGGATTCGCGAAAGGTTGATGGAAGAAAAATTTCATTGAAAAATATTATATTGGTTCATTTAAAAAGATCTTCTTGTTGAAGACATCAAACATGTTAAATCATCATTATCTTTAAGCTTATTTTCCTTAATGAATTTGATTTTTTTATAAATTAATGGAGGAGTCTTCTATTCTATGAAATGGACGATTCAGATAGCAGAATACAAAAAATAATTTTAGTGATTCTTTTATAAATAAATGGAAGAGCCTTCTATTATACTAAATGGAGGATTTCGACAGCAAAAATCAGCGAAGACTTTTGGTGATGGGACATGAATGACGCCCAACCTTCATCTTCCATTCCTTCGACGGACCCCTCTACCAAATGTGAGATGGCAGAGTAGAGACAGTTATAAAAAAAATGGGATATAAGGCCCATAATATAATAGTCTGAAACCATTTTGTTTTGTTTTAATTGTATCACTTTGTTCAACCATCAAGTATCTTATGCATGTTCTCTTACAAATATACTATTTAGTATTGTCTTTAAAACTTAATTTTATTTAAATTTTATTTTTGAGAAATAACTTTCTATTCTATCTTAAGCATAAACATGATTTTACACTGTTTATATATATAAAAAAATTTATTTACTATGATTCCTTTCCACTTATATTTTAAATAAATCGTTATCAAGATCTCACTTATGTATCCAATAAGCCTATGCATATTTGTATCTTTGTTAATTATTTTAAATGTATTTATCATACCCCTACACTTTTATTTAATTTCTTTTAATTTTATATAATAATTGATATATATGTAGATATAGACTAAATAAATTACAATGTAGAATTTAAAATTTTGATAAAAGAGATAAGTATTTGAGATATAGATATGGGTGATATCTATTATGCCCACCACATGAGTTATTCTAGAGTATTGAAACATTCATTGACAATTCTTTTTGTTTGAATTACGGCATCCATGGTATGAGCAACATGATTCCATATTTTACATACAAGCTTATGCTTGTCCTTGGGAATATAAACATTAAAAAAAAAAAAAACTACTTAAGGAATATTCTATGCTCTGAATTGAACATTTTACTAAATATTTCATTTCTTAATAGTATGAAATCATATATATTACTAGTTATAAAAAGTTCTTTTTGAATTTTTTATTTTGTCTTTCGAATTTAAGTTTACGTGAGGGCATGAAATGTGATTATCATCATGTATGTCTATGGTATACAATAGGTCATATAATATTTTTCCTATAGAATTAAAACGTTGTTAAGATGAAGTGTTTCTTTAAAAGAAAATATGAATAGGTACCTAAAAGATTTTCAATTTATTCTAATCTAGAATACATCCAAAACCAACCTTTATATTTTATTTTTATTTCATAAAAAAAATAATAATAATAATATTTGTAACATGTTCTTGCATATAATAACATGATGGTTTATTCCCATTAAGGTTTATATTTTTTCATTGACAACATACTACACATCTTATGAAAACATAAGATGTAGGTTACATTCTAAAAACTAGCTAATATCATTCATATTTTTTGGTTCGTAAAGAGTCCTATGTAATTTTTCCAGTAGGGAGAAGGTCCTACTAAGATGGAGACTATATAACTAAAGTGAGTATCTTTTAAAGTTTAATTTTGATTTCCTAAACAATAAAAAAAAAAAATTAAAATTGTGCTTGAACATATAAAAGGTGATATTTTATTTTTCTAAAATAAGAATCATGATGGTTTATACGTTAAGATAAATGTAAATTATCTATATTAGATACCAATAAAAATATTATGTGGTTGTTATGTAAGATATCCTTGAATATTTGAGTCCTAGAGGAAGAGAATGTTCTGAATATGAGCATTTCACTAAATGAAAACACTGGCATAAGTAAGGCCAAATGTTTTCTCATGTATAACATATCCACAACCAAATATTCAGTACATTTTTATATTTCTTAAACTCTTCTTAAAATATTTCTTAAGTTGGCTTGGACATACCTACATGATTCTTTATTCCCATCAAAAACCCTTTTAATCTCATTAATGATATATGAAACCTGTAATTCAAACTTAATAGTTTTACCAAGTTATTGGAATGAGAATGAAAAGCTCTCGATTTATTGAAATGACTTGTTAAATTAAGATTTCATTGTTATAAGAATGATTGGTTAAGTTAGAATTTCATTTTCATTTTTGTGAAACTAATTTCTTTTCTTTTTTTAATTATCCAATACTACAGTTCATGATTGACGTTTAACAATTTAAAATTTAAAATCTAATATTAACATCCAATATATTTAAAATAATTATTATAAAAAATAAGATCTCCCATAACCATTATTAAAACAATAAATAAAAACATACCACCTCCATCAAAATCACTACAACGAGAGCGCTTAACCCATGGCACACGACACAAATGTCTGGGCAGTTAAGCACTACAAAGCATTTCCCTCAAAGCTCTACAAAAGCCCAGACCCATGCTTAATAGCGAATTGAAGTAACTTGCGAAGCGTTGGAATAAAGCTTGATTATCTAGAAGGGATCTGTTCCTATCCAGAGTCGGTGGAACCTTCCAGAGGAGACATGCGTCGGAAATACATATATCCGGAGGACGGTTTCGGACGAGGGCCAAAAATATATAGCCGTTGAATGAACTTGGAAAATGGCTATATATTTTAGTTTTGAGTCTGGGTCGATTTGTGTGTAGCATTCTGATTGGTTGTGTGAGTGGTTTGAGTGTGACTTTGACGAGGAGATTACAGATGTTGGGTTCATCCATCGTATTTCATTTATCTGCTCTATATGGACTAGCAATTGTATTTGATTGCACTGTCTTTTTATATGCAATTGGATTTGTAGCAGGTCACTGATGTTACGGAGAAATGAATCAATTATACCGGTCATCGAGGTCGCTGAAGAAATGAAATAATTACTACGAATTCCCATTCCAGGTATGGTCTTGAATCTCTCATTTCAATCTATTTAAACCCATTTTTATTGGATTTAAATCTTTGGAGCCTCCTGAATATTTTAAACAAATTTTATGTGTCCGCCATTTTTATTATTTATTTATTTAGATTTGATTATTCATATCATTGCTTATGTACACTTGTCTTTTTCTCTAGGCGGAACCTAACGGTATCCAAATTCCCATTCCCCATCCTTTGCTTGATGGTTGTGAGTTCAACTAGTGGGTTTCTGGTTTAACTCACCCATTCACCCATCTCTGCATTGTTAATTCCACATATATATAGAAATCAGGAATCACGATACCCAATTGCAATTATAAATATAAATGAAATCATGAAGGTGTTGCATATATAGAAATGAATTTTTTCGCTGTAGCTTCGGCTCTAATGCCTAGTCTTCTTTGCTTTTGTTGTTTATGTGTGTTGTGTTAAATATCTTCGCTCTGTGATGTAAGCTATATAAATAGTTTGATAGAAATCAAGAATCCCCAATTCCAAATATATATAGAAATTAAATCAAGACCCCCAATTCGAACTATACATATAAATGAAATCATGAAGGTGCGGCATATATAGAAAAATTTTCCTCCGTTGCAATTTTTCGCTGTTGCTTCGGCTCTGATGCGGAGTGTTCTCTAATTTTGTTTCTGTGTTAAATTTGTACGCCCTGACGTCAATATATGTCTCGCCATGTGTGATAATTGTGTTTAAATAAAAAAATCATTGCGTTGAATGGGATCTGCCACATCTATGTTAGGGAGATTTCTTTCTTTTTTCTCAATAGTTTATTTATTTTCTTTGATTTAGATCTGGATTGATCACATTTGAAATTTAAATTTAGATTTAGATTTGTGCTTTTAAATTTTCCCTTTCCGTGCATATATTAGATCCGGATTCGATGGTACAGTGGAAACATGTTTTCATAATCTGGTCATGTTTTTTTGTGATAGTTTATTTTTTTCCCTCTAATTTTCTTTCAAAAGATTTTGGGGTTTAATATTGCTGTGGGTTCAGCAAAAGCAGACATATGTGATTAAGAGTTTAATCCTTGTCTAATTTTATTAGACGATAGGTTAAAGCGAACGACGAACAAGGTAACCGCAACAATAAGATTCGGCCATTTGGGTATCCTTCCGAAAGATGACTATGTTATGTCGAACATCTAAGTTGCGTGTGGGAGGGTCATGTTGAAGTGGAAGGCAAAGCATCGCTGCCCTAAGAAAACGCGGTTAGATCGTTGCACGTATTGACTAATATTCTAAATCGATGCCAATTCCATTAGTTTCCATCAGCAATTGAATGCCAATGCTTCTGGAATAATGATTATAATTATCAAATAGTATCCCTTGGGAGAAATGACATATGCTCGTTTTCAACGGTTGTCATAACAATGACTAGAATCTGAACTATTTAATATGCATTGCATTGTTTTCGAATTGTTTTACAAGGATCTATGTATTTTATGAGGCAGCTGGAAAAAAATTATTGGAAAAAAATTATTGTAATTATCCTAGATTATAGGTTTTTCATAAAATTACAATTTTAATTTTATTTGAAGGCATTGATTTATTAATAGATGTATAGGTTTTTTTAAGCAATTGTTATAAATTATATTTTGTTTATCACATTAGTGTAATTTTGATTTTAGCTTAATGTTATGATTTATTTTATTTCTTCAAAATTATATTTGGGGAATATTTTAATTGTTTATATTTTCATTTGTCTACATTGTTTTTATAAGCTGTATGTATATTATTTTAGAATCTTTACTTATATGTATAAAATATATTATTTATTATTTCAGTGATTTTCATTTTATGTTTTTATTATTTATCTATAATGAACACATGATAGTATAGGTTTAAACATATTTCATATCTTTTTATCTTAGTATTTAGTTGTGTCTATATATTTGTATTTTTGAAATTTTATTTATATGTTTTAGTGCATTATTTTTAGTGTTATGATTATTTTTTCATTATTTTTAAATATATAAATAGTAAGTGAAAGCAAGAGAGAGGGATGGTGTGACAAGGAGACAAGAGTGAGAGGATAGGGTAGAAATAGAGAGGTTTAAAGAGAGATAGAGAGAGTGGGAGAGACTAAGAGAATAGGGTAGAAAGAGAGAGGGTGAGCGAGAGAAAGAGAGAGAGAGAGTGGCAGGAAGGGAGGAGAGAGAAGGGGAGGGGGCGAGAGAGAGAGAGAGAGAGAGAGGGAGGAGAGAGGGAGATAGAGAGAGCGCGTGCGAGAGAGAGAGAGATAGAGAGAGCGCGTGCACGAGAGAGAGAGAGACCGAGTGACTGAGAGAGAGTGAAGGAGAGGAAGAAGAAGAAGAGAGAGCGAGGGAGAGAGAGATAGAGTAGGAGAGTGGGGGGGGAGAGATAGACATGAAGGAGAGAGAGAGAGAGAGAGAGGGAGGGACAAACGAAGGAAGGGAGGGAGAGTGAGGTGGAGAGAGAGAGAGAGAGAGGGATACGGGGAGAGCGAGTGAATGAGAGAGAGAAAGTGAGAGGGATAGGAAGAGGGAGACAGGGAGAGAGAGCATGAGAAAGAGTGAGAGAGAGAGTGATAGGTAGAGAGAGAGAGTTAGATGGAGAGAGAGAGATGGAGAAGTAGAGGGAACGAGAGAGGGAGTGAGGTAGATAGAGAGGAAGAGGGGGAGGTGGAGAGACCGAGTGAGGGAGAGAGTGGGAGAGAGAGAAATGCAGAGAAGGAGAGAGAGAGAGTGGGAGGGAGATAGCGTGGGAGAGAGAGAGAGAGAGAGAGAGAACAGAGAAAGGGTGGGGAGAGAGAAGAATAAAGGGAGACAATGAGGGACATAAGTAGGAGAGAGTGAAGTATAGAGGGAGGGAGGGAGAGAGAGAGAGAGGGAGGGAGGGGGAGGAGGGGAGAGGAAGGGGGAGAGGGGGAGAGGAAGGGGGAGAGGGGGAGGGGGAGAGATAGAGTGAGTGCGAGTCAAAAGTAGGGAGTGGGAGAGGGAGGTAGGGTGGTGGGGGAGAGTGAGGGTCAAATATGGCAAGAGATAGTGATAGGGAGAGGGAGAGAGGAATAAAGAGAGAGATAGAGAGAGAGAGAGAGAGAGAGAGGGGTCTGGGAGAGAAGAATTGTGAGAGGGAGGGAGGTAGTGAGGGAGAGAGGGAGGGACAGCATGAGAAAGAGTCGGAGAGAGAATTAGAGCAAGGGACATGGAGCGTTAGAGGGCGAGGGGGAGAGAGGTAGAGGGAGAGGAACTCGGGGTGAGAGGGAGGGAGGGAGAGAGAGAGGGGGGGGAGGAGGGAGAGAGGGAAAGAGGGAAACACGGATAGATAGAGAAAGTGCAAGGGGGAGGGAGGGGGAGAGTGGAAGAGAGAGAGTGGGAGAGTTTGAGGGAGAGAGAGAATGGGGGAGGGGAGATAGAGGGAAATGGTGAGTAAGAGAGAGATCAGGAGTGGGGTATATGGAGGGGAGAGAGAGAGAGAGTGACTGAGAGAGAGTGAAGGAGAGGGAGAAGAAGAGGGAGTGAGGGGGGAGAGAGGGAGGAAGGAAATAAGGGAGGGAGAGTGAGGGGGAGAGAGAGAGAGAGAGAGATTGAGAGGGAGAGGGATAGCGGTAGAGTGAGCGAATGAGAGAGAGAAAGTGAGAGGGGTAGGAAGAGGGAGACAGGGAGAGAGAGCATGAGAATGAGTGAGAGAGAGAGTGAGAGGGGGAGAGAGAGAGAGTGAGAGGGGGAGAGAGAGAGAGTTAGAGGGAGAGAGATAGATGGAGAACTAGAGGGAACGAGAGAGGGAGTGAGGTAGATAGAGGGGAAGAGGGGGAGGTGGAGAGACTGAGTAGGGAGAGAGCGAGAGAGAGAGAGAGAGATACAAATAAAGAGAGAGAAAGAGAGTGGGAGGCAGATAGTGTGGGAATGCGAGGAAGGGAGAGAGAGAGAGAGAACAGAGAAAGGGTGGGGAGAGAGAAGAAGAGAGGGAGACAATGAGGGACATAAGTGGGAAAGAGTGAAGGAGAGAGAGAGAGAGAGAGAGAGAGAGAGAGGGAGGGGGGAGGGGGAGAGGAGGAGAGAGGGAGAAAGACAGATAGAGTGAGTGTGAGTCAGAAGTAGGGAGAGGGTGTGGGAGAGAGGGAGAGAGGGAGTGAGGTAGGATAGAGAGAGGGAGAGATAGGTTGAGAGAGAGAGAGAGAGAGAGAGAGAGAGGGAGAGGTAGAGAGAAAGAGGGGGATACGAAGTGAGGGAGATGGCAACAAAGAGATACAGAGAGAGATAAAGGGAGAGAGGGGGAAAGAGGGAGAGGGAAGAAGGGAAAGATAGATAGAGAGAAAGGGAGAGAGAGAGATAATGAAAGAGAGGGAGAGGGAGAGGGAGTGAGGGAGAGGGTGAGGTATAGACGGAGGGAGAGAGGGAGAGTGAGAGAGAGATAGAGGTAGAGGGTGAGAAAGAGATAGAGAGGTATAGAGATAGAGAGAGAGAGGGGGAGAGAGTGGGAGAGAGGGAGTCAGAGAGAGGGAACGAAGGATAGAGAGAGGGATGAAGAGAGTGGGAGGTAGGGAGAGAGAGAGAGAGAGAGAGAGAGAGAGAGAGAGTGGGGGCGAGAGAGAGGGTGGGAGAAAGAGAGAGAGAATGGATCAAGCATGCTTAACTCTAGAGTTTACCCCACAATCAAACCCACTTTCTTTTTTTTAAGCTCAGTATTTCTTCTTTTTCTATTAATATAAATAGAAAATTACAACCAGATCAGAAAGAGAGTTTCGTGGCCGCAACTTGCCCTGTGGGAAAGCACGTTGGCCACCTAACATTTTTGTAGCCCATCTAAGTACAATACAACAATTCTTTGCAGCCACAAAAGTAAAACTAATTATTTATATATATCCTATCTTCTACATTCCTATTTCCACAAGAAACAATAAATAATATCTTGTAAATTCATAATCATAAATAAAATTTGAAAATAGAGCTATTGTCATGACTAGTCGACGCCTCTTTAACAAAGCAAAATTCCACTTGTGCGAGGTCCATATCGGTGTTTTATGGGAGTTACGGCGGGGCTAGCCACACAAGGAAAATGATCTTCAACGAGGCTAACCCACCCTTCTTATTCGCGCAAAAAACTATATCTTATTGAATTCTTTTTTATAATTACGAATTCCTCGACAACGGTGGCCATACTCACAACAACATGTTCCATGGCCTTCTACGAATTCATTTCATCGACCGATAAAGGTAGAGAGTGTGTTTAAATTGTGTAAGTTTTCCATCGGTTTACGCGGGGAATTCGGGCAACAACTCATGTCAGTCTTCGTCCTCTATATACATTGTCTCTCCATGAAAATTCAAATTTTCCTCCTACTCCTCAATCAACTGTCAGATACCCTCCTTATTATTCTCCTGATAGGCTTCGACAACCTCTTTAATGTTTTTCCTAGAGGGTTTATGGCCTCTTGGCTTGTCGGTTGGAGAGTTGGATTGAACATCAGTCTGATGAAATTGAAACAGAGGTCGTCGGACAATAAGAATTCCACATAAATTTTGGAAACAAAATAATAGCCTTGGAAAATATCACTTGCACATAATATGCAATTGGTAAAATGTTTGGCAAATTTTTTGTTAAATTATTCAAATTATAATAATTCTATAGAGTCTCTATATAAAATTTTGGCAATTTTCACGTTAAAAAAAAATTACACTATAAAATTTGAGTGAATAATATTTAGAAAAGATGGAAATTAACGATTTTTTTGGGAAAAAGCAAGGGAAATTAGCCCACTTGTGAATATTAGCCCCTAGAATTTTCCCTCAAGACAACTCCATATACCCCTTAGTAGAATGGAGTTTCAAAACATATGAATAGGATGCTGAGGGAGAGAGATGTGACTATGCTCATTAGAGCTAGTTAAAATAAAAATTAATGGGTAGAAGAAGTTACTATTTCATGTTAGTTGATTAATAGGTCTCTCTCATTAGTTCCTATGGATAAACCTCCTACTTAGCTTTAGATGGCAAAAAAATACCCCACCTCAACATCTTCATAATTTTATTTGTGAAGCATATGCTCATGTGCGTATAAAGAGATGGGAAAAGTGCGATGACAAGGCTATGAAATGTATCCTCATGAGCTATGGCATTTGTGTGAAAAGCTACAAATTTTTGGATCGTGTGAGTAGATATTTTTGTATAACAATATTGTTATTCTCAAACAAGTTAAACCTTCTTCCATAATGGTTCAGTGAAAAGAGAACGAGAAGAAGTCAACGGTTTATCTACCACATAAGATAAGAAAAATATAATCCAAAAATATGAATAAGAAGTTCATGATGGTCTTAATGAGGAGGAGGGTTCAAAGAGTTCAAAAGGGGAGGAAGAAAGTCCACCTCAAAATTGAAGGAGGTCAAATTGAAAAATAACGTAGCTAAATAGGTATGATTACAGTCTATTAACTTCATATGTACATTTTCTTTATTTTCTAATATCAATAAGCTTATACTGATGAAAGAGTCAATGGTGATTAATGATAACAGGTCTTTGAGATTATCCATGAATGAGGAAATGAATAAACTTAGAAATAATGATACATATGACTTGGTACCAATGCCTAATGGATGAAAACCCATTAGATATAAATTTGTGCTAAAAAAAGAATCGTTTAGATAGTGATGTTATTCTTAGGTCTAGGGGATAATATGGTACAAAAAGTTTGATTCCTTTGAAATGGGATTGGGAATTTTGAGATACAAATCAGATCATTATGTGTATTACAAACATGATGGTGGTAATTTATTTGTTATCACTTTATATGTAGAAGATATGTTATTATTTATTAATAGTAAGAATGTTTTTTATGATATGAAGTCTTAGCTTGTACCACAATTTGATATGCATGAATTTGGGGATATAAAATATATCTTAAGAATTGAGATCAAGAGACAGAGAAAATATAATGCCTTCATTGAGCTAAAAATTTAATAATTATGTAAAATATGTGCTACAACATTTTCCCATGGCAGGTTTCAAACCGTTTAATGCTATTATTTATGTAGGAACTAAACTTTCAATTGAGAAATGTCCTTCAACACCTATAGGTACAATGGAAATGCATTATATACGTTATGCTATTGTAGTTGGTAGCTTGGTCTACACATTGGTTTGTACTAGACTAGAAATTTTCCATGTAGTGGAAGTTGTGAGTCTATTCACGGCTATTATTGGACATTAACATAAGGCCACAATGAAGAGGGTCTTCAAGTATTTGCAAGGTAATTTTATATATTAATTTTTCTATCATAGTTATGTTTTAAGGAAACCACACTTGGCATATAGAAATGGTATGTGGATTCTTATTGGGTAGGGCATATAATTTGGAGATCTACAAGCATTTGTGAGATTCCATTATTTGATGCAACAATAAGTTGGATAAACAAGAAACAAGCAGCTGTTTCATTTCGACTATATGAGTAAAGTATATGATAACTACTCATGGATGTAAGGACAAAATTTAACTTATGAGATCATGTTCAAAAGTAGGGCTAACTTAGAGAACTATTATAGTTCAATCATAATAAAAATTTCATTTGTTTAACAAACAACCTAACGTTTCATTCAAAGATAAATCATGTATGTGTATATATAGACACTAGAGACATGTGACAATTTACATAATGTTGTAAATGCATTGATGAAACCATCACAAGTAAGTTCAAGTGGTGTTGTGAGTGTATGGGCCTTATAGTCCTTAGAATTTAGCTCACAATTTCCCTTATATTATTGCAAGGTGTGAGTGGCAGAGCATTAGGATAGGTGTGTTATACACCTTTCAATCCCTTAGTGGAGTAGGTAGGCATTGATAGTGATAGGAAATAAGTCTTAAGTTACCAAAAATAAATATGATGTAGTGGTAGGGAACAAATGCATGTCAAAATAGGCAATGAATCCTAAGAATAAAAAATGACTTTATTGTTAAGATTTCAAAATATTTGTGTAATTTTTATTTAACTTTTGAAAACTCTCATTGAGATCACACATATTTTTTATGTATTGTAACAATGTAGTTATTAAATGATACATTGAGCATGCTTTATAGTGTGGGGTTTTTAACCAAAATATGTTTTTCCAAGAAATTTTATGTGATGGTTTGTTATTGCATTTATATGCTTTTTATTATCATAGATTTGTTTCAAGTTTTTTTGCACATTATTTTCTCATCCCATAGGGAAGGAAATATATTCATAAAATCTACTTTCTTTCATAGATGATTAAGGATGAATTAAATTGAGAATATAATTGGGGGACATCAATATACAAATACAAAGTATAAAGAGGATGTATATATATCATCCAAATAATTGTTAATGGTTTATGTCATGGCATAACCATTATAGCTCAGAAACCCTATTGAATAAATATTTTCCCTGAAGAAACATCACACTTAAACAATAAACTGTCATATAGGGAGATATCACAAAAATAAATATATTTGTACCATGTTGTTACCCTTAATCTGATGAAGGCCATGTACAAATGGGCAATGAAACTATATATATATATATATATATATATATATATATATATATATATATATATATATATATATATATATATATATATATATATATATATATATATTCATTCCTCATCATTGAGACAATTAAACATTTTTCTTTCATAAACAATTCAAATTAACAATTTCAATAAAATAATAATGATCTATAAAAATTTGAGAAATATTAACAAAATATGTGATATATTATTGAAGTGATAGAACATACAAGTATACCAATTTCCAAAATAAATTAAAAAATTTCAATAGCATGTATAAATATTCATCACAAGGAAAGGATAAAAACATTAATAAAGTAGTATTTAATAATAATGAAGAAATTTCTCACTTATAAAAACATAATAAGAAATTATTTATACAATAAAAAATATATGTAATATAAAATCTAATTAAAATAAATTTTATTTAAGTTAAGGGATATATTGAAATTTAACTTAGTAGAAATCCAAATTTATTTAACAATTAAATCACATTTGTAGATTGAATGCTAACAAAACTTCATATATCTTGTTGATCCAATAAATATTAACACTTTTTTTATATATATTTAAATATTCATAAATTAATATAACTTAAATGTGAAAACACAAATTTCAAATTAAAATTTTTATGAGCTAAGAATTTGAAAACAAAACCATTTTTATAACTTGATCCAATTTTCCATAAGACAATACTATTCACAGCTTCAAAAAATTTGATAGATAAAAGTTCATCTTCACTGCAAAGATGTATGACTTTTTCTATATATAATTTTATCAACTAAGATTTTAATCCATTTTAACTAAGGTAAATACATTGCTAGTTAAAAGATGCACCTTAATTATTCAACAATTTAAGATATATCTTCACAAATAGTTAAGTGATAATTTATTTATTTATTAATTTTAATAATAATGTGAATTTTTTTAATTTAGAATATGTTTTTAATATATCAATAAATTTAATAAACTTAAAACATATATAAAAATATTAAAACATTTAAATTATATAACTCCTACCATTTAAATTTATCATTTTGAAATATATTTATTAAATTTCAACAAAATCAACCTATCTTTTGACTAACAAAATCTCCGCTACCACATATGTATGTAAACAAAATGCTCACACAAACTTACTTTGTCCAATGCATAGCCTATTCAAGATCTGAATTAAAAGTTAACTGCAATCACCAACTTAAAGGTTTTCAATCAACACCTCAAAGTTTTTTTTTTTAATTTGGGAGATCACACCAGATCATTTGATTTCACAAACATCTTTCTCACAGTGACTTCATAAAATTAAAAACTAGAAATTCAAAAAGTCTTTATTATATTGGAGATATTTGGTAAATCAAGAATAACATGTTATGGATTGTCCTTGATGTATTATCATTAATCAAACATGTCTCTACAATAACGAACAGTGACTACCAAAACTGTAAAAAGATCCGTTATTTCTTAAATGGCTAATGAACGAAGTAATAAAAATATAAAATGCTCTCTTATCTAGAAAATAATAACCTCCACATAACTCACACTTATAATGTATACTTATAATATCAAATAAATAAAGAATAAGTTACAAATCAGAAATATATATATATATATATATATATATATATATATATATATATATATATATATAAAAGCTGCCTACAATAGATCTTTGTAAAGTAAAATCAACAAGCCAAGAAAGGGATGAAGAAAGTGGAAAATAGAGAGGGGAAGAATGGAAATGAAGCAGTGCCCATTGCCAAACTTGGTGTTGTTGCCTTCACCTCTGCGGCTTCTGTTGCCCCACCAAAATCATCATAACTACTAAAAAAGTTGTAAATGTGTAGTTGCTAAGGGTGCCATTGTTGTTCACACCCACAAGGTTTCTTTCCCTTAACATTGATTTCATATCGAAAATTAGGGGCCCAACTACACTTTGAAATATTGGGTTGGATATAGGTTTTGAAATATTGGGCTCGATATAGGTTTTGAATTATTTTCATACTTAATGAAGGGTTAGGTATTGGTGAATGCATTAGAATTGGAGGGTGAGGCCACAAATAGGAGGAAGAGTGATCGTAGACCGAAAAAGCTTTATCAAGTTCGAATTCCAATTTGGATTTGAATTTTATAGAATAGGATAAAAATTCCAATGAAGAAAAAATAATTTGGAAAAAAAATAGAACGAAAATAATTTCTAATAACTCTATATAATATAACAACCTTACAAATACAATTCACTCCCAAAAAACTAAAAAAATCCAGTCTTACTCTTCCTTCAAAGAATTAAAATGTGAAAAGTCTCACATGGCTTTTTAACATAAAACTTATTTGTTCAAAATTATCATTTAATAAATAAATATATATTTAGAAAATTAACATTTTAAACATATCTATTTATTTATGTAGTCAAAATAAAATTATATTTAGAAAATGAGTGGTAATCTAGTTTCACCTATTATTTATTTTTTTAGTTTTTTCTTGACTTTCCAGTTCTCCAAAAAAGATTGACTTTCTAGTTCTCCAAAAAAGATTGATCACAATTTTTTCTATTTTCCTTTATTTTCTTGCACAGTAATCCTAACCAAAACGATCTTTTCCTAAATCTGATGAACTAGAGAGTTAAGGGATCACCTAACTTGCCTCGCCTTCAATTCATTCCCAACTAGAAATTTAAGGGATAACCTAACTTGCCTCGCCTTTTAACTTGTGGCAAATATTCTCATATGTTAAAGTATTGCTTTTATTGAGGATGGCCTCTAATGAAGAAAATTGTGAACGATCTAATAACTGATTACACTAGAGAAAAATATTGTTTCATTGTAAAAAAACTCAGTTTCATTGTTAAAAAAAAAATTCTTATTTCAAAATTGTTTTTGCTCTTTTTTTAATCATTAATTAAAATTTTATTTTAAATTTTTTCTAATTACAAATCACATTTTAAATAAATAATTTTTTTATATGTTTTTTTTTATATAAATAAAATATCCTATGTTTAAAGATAGATAATTGTATATTTTCAATCACAATAATATATTCATATTAGATATTTATAAATATATAAAATTTCTATATTAAACATCATATTGTGTTTTAGATTATTAATAAATTAAAATAACATATAAGATAATTTTTTAATAGTGAATGTTTCTTTAATTATATTAAAGAACAAAATTTTAAACATAACATTTCTGGATAGAATTCTAAAATCCCAAAAGAAAAATCTAAATTCCAACCCTACTCCAAAACATTGATAGTTTACCCACACAGCCACCACTTATGAAAAAAAAAAACTAAAGCAACCCACACGTGACTTACTAACATTTGTGCAACACGTGACTTACAAACATTGAGGGGAGGGTAGTGGAGAGCAGCGTAGACAAAGACAACGAACGTTGAGTGGAGCGCGTGGAACGGATATGGAGCGGAGTGGAGCGCGTGCTTTTCGGTTAGGGCTGCAACTTGTGTTTTTCCATCAAACATAAAATAAAAAAGGATGAAGAGATAAAAAACCAGGGCAACGGCCAACGAATAAAGCATTATATGCAGACTCTTTGGTTACCTCTTAAAATGAGGTAATTTTAGTTTTTATTTTTTTATTTCAAGCTAATTTTTGCTGAATTCGAACTCATTCATGCTAGGTTTGTGATAGACGGAAAGATTTGAAATCAACGATAATTTCCGTTGTGTTATATTTGTGATTTTGAATGGCTTTTCTTAATGTATGTTTTGTGTTAATTTGTTTTTATTTATTTATTATTTTTTTGGTTTAATGTGATAGGAATATTACTATTAAGGTAAGGCTGAATTTTTGTTTAGTGTTGAATCAATATTATCACATGGCAAAGTTGACTTTTATATTTTTTTATTAGTGTTTTTTTTTTTTTTTTAATTTAAATATTTTATTAATTGATTTGGAAATGTAGTTAACACTGAAGTACTATTTTTAATTTTAATTTTTTTTAATAAGTTTAAATTCAAATTTAAATTTTAGAAATTCATTTCTCATTAACACTAAAATATGTTTTGCACATGCAAAATATATTAAATTCATGAAAATATGTTGCTTTGACTATTTTCTATTTCTTATTATTTGATTACTAATAGTTTTTGGCTAAAAAAATATAATACCAAAGTGAATAAAAATTTATATTTCAATTTATTTTCTTTATATGTATGTTTGATTTAAAAAAGTGGTAATTGGTCAAAATTTTGGTTGTCTCTTATAATTTATTATTTTTTTATTTGATAATTTTCAATGTCTATTACAACCGGTTTTTTAATTTCTTCTTCTACTCGTCATCTATTCTTTAAATTTCTTCCTTTTTATACTGACTATTATAAATACATCTATTTTTTTGTAAAATGAATATTATGAAATTTTTTTTATTTTTTTCCTATCACTCAATGCCCGTAGCATTCATTTAAACTTCCTTTTAGAAGAAGTCTTATTCATTTAAACTTCCTTTTAGAAGAAGTCTTACTGGAGAGTGGCTTCGCCAATGTAAGTAGCATTCGTTTAGACTTCCTTTTAGAAGAAGTATTATTAGATAGTGGCTTCACCGTCTACAACTTCTTGAGAGAGGGTGTTTCGTTCCCCACTAGCTCACTCTACGTCTATCACTCAATGCATAAATGGTTATATAATCAGTTTTAGTGGTTGAAATGATCTCAAAGATATTAAAAAGATTGTAATTATTTTTTATTCATGATAATGTCTATTTATTTATTTATGTATTCTTTGTATTTATATTCATATTTTGCAGATGAACTTTTGTTTCATATTCATATCACAATTTACATTATATTTCTTTATTAAAAAATCTTACCTATGTAATTGAAAAATATTAGTAATTGACAAATATCAGTAAAAGGAGATGTTATTTTACGGAAAATCTCTAATATTTGACAATTGTGATTTGAATCCCCCAAAGGTTGTTTCAATATCCTAACATTTTTCTTAATACTTTTTTAGTTAAAAATTTTGTTTTAATAGGTTTCTAATATGAAGATAGGCCACTCGTAAAATAATTTCTGTCACTGGGTCATGTAAAATTATAGTTATCAAGTTTGAATTTGAATTTGGATTAGAATTACATGATAAGAAAAAAATTTCTAATGAAAAATTTTCTGTTTGGAAAATTTTCTATATATATGAATTTCTGGTTAGTCCTCTAACTATGAATTTTTTATTATATTTTTTTCTAATTTATTTTAAAATTTGAATAGTTTTGAATAACTCTAAATAATATAGTAAATTTGGAAAAACAATTCAATAATTAAAAAAAGTCCACATTTTCTCTTCCCTCCAAAAGTTTTAAATATTTTTTAATAACTCTAGATAATATAACAACTTTAGAACTGTAGTTCAACAAAAACAACAAAAAGAAAATCCACATTTTCTCTTCCTCTGCAATTTAAATTTCACATAATATTTTGTATTCAAAATTTATTTTTCCCAAATTCTTATTTAATAGATAAATACAAAAATCATTGTTTTAAATTTATTAATTTAGAAATTGTGAAAAAAAATAAAAAATAAAAAATGGAAAATTTCCAACTTACCATTATTTCTATTTATTTTTTGAACTTTTAAATACACATAATTATCTATACCTATTTGAGGTCTAACCAGAAAGTCTAGCACTCCTAACACATAAAACAATTATGCATTATGGGTAATACTCTCATTATGGACGGGCTGGAATGAAAAACACTGTGTACGAATCAAATTTCATCGAATAATTCGCCATTCGAATTGTATTGACGAATTTCCAAATGTTTTCCTCTGAATTGTTTAAATTTGGTAGCTATGCATATGTCACAACCATAAGAAAAATACACATAAAAATAAATATTCAGCTTAACATTTTTACTCTTACCAGGCCTACTAGAGTTTCTAACCTTGACTTATATCATTGGGTTATAATTCCTATATTTTTCATATATGATGTAAAAAGGTCAAACCATACTCTTTGATTAATTCCATTGTTTTAACCTTAGCTCATAATTCCCATACACATATGCGTTTAATAATTCTACAGAGAATAAGTAATAGCTCTACCCCATATATTAATCAGTACAATCACATTATTTATACCATTAACCACACTTATATCTCGAATTTGGTTTTCATTGCAATGTATACCAACTTAAATTATTTGTTTGAAACTATATTTATGATTTTGGTTTAATTGTATATGTGCGCTGGTATATTAATTGGTATTCCACATTAAATTATTGACTAATGCAATCCATAGTTGATTTGTCTTGAGATTTGTAATTTTCTGGCCATTCTGGATAACCACAGGATGACAATTGTCCCGCACTTGATATTCATCGATGGTTTGAAATCGTTCAATTTCTTGCCCTCCCTCCATTAGATGGTTCAGGTTATTACATGGATGGTTAGGGTAACCACCCGCCCCATCCCTTGCCTGCCAAGCTCATTTCTTCCACCGTTGCATGATGCCGGATTCAGGTTAGCAACCTGGTTACACTTGTGATGGTTTCTGGAGTGTTCTAACCACAGGAAACGTGTTCTTCTCTGAATCATTTTCTTTCAGTTGAATGGAGGAAAAAGAGTTCGGCCATGGAAGACCCGACCGTAATAGGTGACAAATCTTATAGCACTTATTCCTCTTCTTGAATTTTCTTATGTTTTCAATTTAATACTTTGTGAAACAAATTCTCTTTATTTAATATTCAGGTTCGATAAGGCCTTTAACCCCATTGTATCCTTTTTTTTATTTGGTTTCAGGTTCTAGTACGACAAGACCATAATCAAGGGTCAAGTCGGCTTAGCTTCTCCTCAATCGGTGCACAGTTAAGCCCTAGTGACCATTTCTCATTTCATTTTTTTTAGATGGAAGTCTCCACTCTGCTGACAGTTATTCCCTTCTTATCACATGGTTGCAATTGAACTTAGTTACAGCTACATGCGGGGTTTACTAGGTTTTCCAAAATTCATTAAGGAAGGGCATTTCCAAGCGTTTTATGCTCAGAATAGTCCATCTAGTCTTATTTGTAGACCTTAGCGTTTATATTTTTTTGTTTAAAAAGGCCTATTTACTCTTGGCCTACTGGCCTTTATGCTTAGTACCTAATTTAACTGGAGACTCTTTAATTATTTATTGTCATGTGTCAACATAGAGCTAGTTTCTCTTGTTTGTACTTAGATTAATGGAAATGAATCTTTCTAAAAGTTTTGGATACAAATATTTTGTCTGTTCCACATTGTAATTTTAATCTTCCTAAAATGCATGTAAGGTTCAATTTGCAAGACTATATTTATACCTCCTTCTAAGATTATCAAGTTTTTGTATATGACTATTTGGTACTTCTGTTTGTAAATGATAGACTCCGCTATGAAGCTTCAGATTTAAATATTATGTTCTTTTCTTTCTCTACATAATTATGTTAGCTTACTTTTTTTGAAAATTAATTTAGAGTTCACTTCATTACTGCATCTTAGCTTGCTTTTTCTCTTATTAATATTAATGTATGCGAAAACAACCCTTTGTCAATATGGCCAAAGGACCATCACCCCTGCCCTGTCACCATGGGGCTCAGCGTTAAAACTCTGGGCATTGACAAACTAACTTCCCAGTATTTATTTTCTACCTATTCATTAGTTCTTAAGATTTTTCTTTTATCATATATTGTATATGTAATATAATAAATACAACAATTTCATGCCTAAAAGAAAAAGGACATCATTCTCCTTATTGGGTTCTTGTTTGTATTATGTTGTATGTACATTTTTCTCAGTATGTTTCTTCTATATTATCAACATCCATCTCTACCTTCTAGTTAAGAAGTTAGAGTTTGATGTGCTATTCATTCTCGACAGAAATGTATAATAAAAATAGATTTATTAAACTATTAATTAAACACTTACTTCTAGCTTCTATATCTTGACCTGTAAGATAAACAAATAAAAAAATTATATTTTTATTTTTCTTCCAATTAACTGACGGATCCGCCGAACCTTGAGAGAGGCAATCATGTCCTCTGCTCCCCCCATGCTCTTCACGAGAGCCTTAGGTAGTAGACAAAGTTTATTAGAAGATATGCCTTAGGATCTCAATCCAGTCTATGCTTCTCTTGGGTTTCTGACCTCCACTGGTTTCCTCACCAGCTCTGGAAAACTCAATGCAACATACTATTGTTAAACACCATCATTCTTTATTGAACGTAACCCCTTCCCTTACTCAGGATTTTCCTTTTATCCTTCTAGGAAAGTAACTGTCACAACTACCTCTACCTTTTACCCCGGGATCTTGGAATTATTTACCATTTAGTTAATCCATTTTGCTCAAGAAAATTTATCAATTATTTATAAAATATACTCAAGTATTATTAACGAAAAACATTATTCATTACATAATTCAAATGTATCATAAAAATTCTATCAACCGTAATTTAAAATGAAAACAGGGTGTTACATCTTCCCCCTCTAAGGAAAACACTGTCCTCGGGGTTATTTGATCATTGAGAAAATTTAAAGATACGCTTCTCAAATAATATTTTCATCCTCCCTCGTAGCCTCCTCGGGGCTAAAGTGTTTCCACTTCACTTTAACTTGGGGGATAACTCGCCTCCAGACCGTTATTTCTCTCTGATCGAGAATACATTGAGATTCTACTAGAAAATCATCATCTAGCAATCATGAATTACCTATATACTTTTTGAATGTATCACATGTTTAGGGTCATGTATGTATTGATTCAATAGAGATACATGGAATACATTATGTACCAATATATGACTAGGCAAAGCTAGTGGATAAGCCGCTGACCCTATCCTTTTCAAAATTTAGAATGGTCTATAATACTTGGGAGCCAATTTGGCACAAGTATTCTACCTCAAATTACTCTTCTTTGGTTTAATTCTTACATATACATGGTCACGCACCACAAATTCCCCAAGATCCTTTTTCGGTTGGCATAAATCTATTTTCTGTCTTGGGCCACTTTTAAATTCTGCCTAATCTTTCGTAACTCACATTTCATTTCCTCCCACATGTTTGGTCCAACAATCATCTTGGTTTCCTAACTGCTCCAATTTATGGGAGTCTGACATTGTCTTCCATACAATGCTTCAGAACAACTCATCTTGAGGGATTCTTGATATTCATTATTATAGGAAAACTCAACTAAATGCAGATAATCTTCCCACTATGTAGGTTGTTGCATTATGTACATGCGCAACATATCCTTCAAAACTTGATTCACCCTCTATGTTTGCCTATCTGTTTGGGGAATGTAAGTGGTGTTAAAATGAATTTGTATTCCCAATCTGGTGAATAATGTCTTCCAAAATGCTGATGTAAATTTTACATCTCCATCTGAGATAACAATTCATGGAATATTGTGCAGTCTAAAAATTTCTTTCATGAAGACATCAACAATATTTATTGTTTTGTATGTTAACTGGACAGGTATGAAATGAGCTACCTTGTTGAGTCTATCCACCACCAACATGATTGAGTCATTGTGCCTTTTATTTTTCAGTAACTTGGTGATGAAATCAAGTGAAATGACCTCCCATTTCAATCAAGTACAAGGATCAGCTCAATCAATCCTGCTGGATGATGTTGTTATACCTTGACTTGCTGGCACTCCAAGCACTTGGTGAGGTATTCATAAATGTCTTTACACATTCTTGAGTAGAAATAATATTTCCTGATTTCTAGTAACACATTTGATATACAGACGTCTTGCATAGGAACTCTGATGATATTCATCCAAAATACCCCCTTTAAGCTCATTTGATTTTGAATATATATCTTCTTTTGGTATATCAAGATTTCTTTATGATTAAGCTCATAATCTGTTTGCTTCCCTTGATTTTTGCCTTCTCTTGCTTGTTGCCATAGGAATTGATATCCAGGGTCCTTCCTTGCTACCTCCACAATATGTTCCTGGAACTTAGTTTCAACTTGTTTAAAATAGATTTCTTAGATGCAATGCAATTTTCTTCTTAAAGAATCAACAACACAATTCTCCATGCCTTTTAAATGTTGAATATCAAAATCAAATTCACTTAAAAATGCATTCCTCCTTGCTTGTTGAGCATTTAAATCAAATTGTTTAAAATAGATAGTTAAACTGTTATGGTCAGTTATTTGCACAAACCTTTTTCCGAGCAAGTAATCTCTCCACACTCTCAAGGAATCCACTACTGCAGTTAATTCTAAATCATAGGCAGAATACCTCTTCTCATGATCCTTAAAATTTTTGGATTCATATGCTTTGACCTTACCTTCTTGCGTCAAAACTGCTCCTACCCCTTCCTTCAGGCATGAATGTTGTTAGCTCCCTTATTGTTGTTATTGTAACCCCCTTATTGTTATTGTTGTACCCCTGTAACCCCCATATTGTTATTATTGTGCCATCACATTATTATTATTAGGTTGGCTAGCATTACATTGTGGCCCCACTTGGAGTACATTGTGGCCCTATGGACTCCTATATATACAAAGGAGGTTTTGTCATTTGTATCATCCAAGAATTGTTCATTCATGTAATGTATTGGAGGTTCCCCCTTAGAAGTGGCTTATTTATAAGGCATTGATAGCTCTTTTCTTCTATTTTTGGAGCTGGTGTCATAACATTTGGTACGAGAGCTTTGGATTCTAGGGTTTCGCTGCTCCAAACAGGTCATCGTCACATTTTTCGCTATAATTTTTTTCTACAAAGGTTCAGAAGCTGAAATTTTTACGGTGCGAAGTAAAAATCTTGAGAAACTTCTTCGCAAAATTTTAGAGCTTGGTTCACAATAGTTTCGTAGATATGGTCTGTGCAAGTTAAGTCTTTTTCACACTCCCGAATTTCATCGCAAAGAGGTGATCATGGGAAAATCTTCATAACTCTCTCTCTCTCTGAACATCAGATTAGAATTCTATAAAAAGGGCTGGAAGTACATAGACTATAGTTTCCTATCTATCAATTTCAGAGCCGAAGGAGTAAACAGTGACACGTGACAAGTCATACAAGTTCACTCTACTGAACCAGTCCATAATTGGGTCATTGTGGAAGATTGGACATAAATTTATCGTGAAGAATCCAAATCAGGTCAGACCTGTGGCATTCAAAAGAAGATTCAGAGGGCTACCTCAAGGCCAAATTTCAGGTATTGAAGATCCGAAATCAAAGAGATAATTCAATTTCAATATTGAGCTCCTCAAAAGCAAGAAAAAGGTGTGTATTTTCTTTCCGAATTGCATAAGTCTTGTTTGAAGAATCAATTTGAATTAATTCTAAGGGAATATTGTAGAATATATATGAATGTTGGGTTCTAAACTGCCCCCTAAAAATGATTCAACACCCATTAAACCTTCAGAAAGCTCTACTATGGCTCATGAAGATGAAGAAATGCAACATGACATATCAAAATTACAAGAGAAAATGCAACAAATTTCGCTCTCGCAAAGAGCAACAAAAAATGACATGGAAGTTTTGAAGAAAGACGTGGAAAATAATATGGATGGTTTGAAGAAAGGCGTGGAATCTAAGATGGATGGTTTGAAGAATGGTATGGAAGCTAAGATGGATGACATGGAAGCTGGCATGGAATCTAAGATGGATGACATGGAAGCTAAGATCGATGAAAAAATGGAAAACATGAAGAATGATATAAAAGCAGACATGGAAGGTTTGAAAAAGTTGATACAAGAAATATTTCCCAATGGTGAAAAGATAGTAGAGGAAACTCATGATGAGAACAAACTAAATGTTAATCGTGATTTCATAAACTCAAATGTTGGATGGAAGAACCACCATATTCCAAAAATGGATATGAGGAAGTTTGATGAAAAGGATCTCGTAACATGGATACTACAAATGGAGCAATATTTTGATCTCAATAATGTGCAAAACACACAAAAGGTACACATTGCAACTTTACATTTAGAACAAAATATATTTGTATGGTATCGATGGCTTTTCTCCTGTAAAAAAATTGTCACTTGGTCAATTTTTACAGAGGAAATGATAGCACAATATGAGGATACAAAGAGCAAAACCGTCTTTAGCCAATTGACAAATCTCAAACAAAAGGGTTTAGTGGGGGAGCACATTGAGGACTTCCAAAAATTGAATATAAGGGTAACTGATATTCCAGAGGAACACAGGATTGATGTCTTCATAGGGACTTTAAAGGATAACATCCAACATGAATTTCAAGTTTGGGAACCTGATTCCTTGGAGAAGGCATTTAGGTTGGCAAGAAAAATTGAATGTAAAATTATGGCAACAAGGAAGCATACCACTTACATCTATAAATATGGAAGTGTTCCTACTCCTAGACTTCCACAACCTACAAGGTTGACACCACAAAAATTGGAAGAAAAAAGAGCAAAAGGGATTTCTTACAGTTGTGATAACAAATACACTAAAGGTCATAAGTGCACTGAGAAGAAATTATTTTACATAGATTGTGAAGAGGAGGAAGAAAATGAACAAGAAACTTTAAAAGAAGAGGATTTACACCAGGAAGCAACCCTAGAGGAAGAATAAATGAGTCCGACCATATCATGTAATGCATTGGCAGGAATTACCACTCCTCAGACTCTCAAGATAGAAGGACATATGAAGAAGAAAAAGGTAATAGTGTTAATTGATTCGGGTAGTACCCATAATTTTATTCATTATAAGGTAGCCAAGGAATTGTATTGTTTCTTATACCCAGCACAAGAATGTTAAGCGATGGTTGCAAATGGAGGAACTATAAATTTCTCGGGAAAATTCCATAATATCAAGCTAGCCATGGGGGAATATGTATTGAATAGTCCAATGCTTTCCATCCCAATGAGAGGTGTTGATGTTGTACTAGGAGTATAATGGTTACAACCTTTAGGGACGCTAGCTTTTAATTTTCAAGAAATTTAATTTTTTTCGGAAGGAAAGGAAATCGAATTACAGGGTATTGCAGGGAAGCCAGGAAAGATAATAAGCTCTAATGTCATGACAAAGCTTCTGAAGAAAGAACAACGAGGCATAATTTCACAATTCTTCTCACTAGAAGTTCCAACATCAAAATCATCTATTTCTCTAGATCTCCAAGAAGTCTTGGACAATCATTCCACGGTGTTTTATACTCCCAAAGGAATCCGACCTATTCGTGATCATGATCATGCTATTCATTTGATTCCAGGAAGTGTTCCTCCAAACATCAGGCCTTACAGATATCCTTATTTCCAAAAGAGAGAAATTGAATGTATGATTGCAAAAATGTTAAAGGCTGGTATAATTCAACCTAGTAAAAGTTATTTCTCTGTCCCAGTCGTATTGGTGCACAAGAAATATGGATCATGGTGCATGTGTCTGGATTATAGGGAGCTCAATAAGCTCACTATTAAAGATAAATTTCCCATTCCTGTGATTGATGAATTATTGGATGAATTACATGGATAAATTTATTTTACCAAGTTAGATCTTCGTTCTGGATATCATCAAATTATAATGAAGACTAAAGATATTCCGAAAATAGCATTTCGAACTCATGAGGGTCATTATGAATTTTTGGTCATGCCTTTTTCTCTTACCAATGCACCTTCTAAATTTCAAGGGTTGATGAATTCCATTTTCAAACCCTTTCTTAGAAAATTTGTGTTAGTATTTTTTGATGATATACTAATATACAACAGGTCTTGGAAGGATCATGTTCAACATGTTGATAGGGTGCTCAAACTATTGGAGGAGAAACAATTATATGCAAAAACATCCAAATATTTCTTTGGAGTACAAGAGATGGAATATCTGGGTCATATTGTATCTGACAAGGGTGTTAAGGTAGAGCCTAACAAAATTAAATCCATTAAGGAATGGAAAGTCCCGACAACCATAATGAAGTTGCATGGATTTCTCGGGTTAATAGGGTATTGTCGCAAATTTGTTAAGAATTATGGGAGAATAGCAACACCTTTAACAACATTATTGAAGAAAGATGCATTTTCATGGACTCGTGAAGCAACTAAGGCCTTTGAACATCTTAAAGAGGCAATGTGCATAGCACCAGTCTTAGCTATGCCAGACTTCACAAAAACCTTTATTGTGGAATGTGATGCCTCACGAAATGGAATTGGTGTTGTTTTAATGAAAGAAGAAAGACCGATTACTTTTGAAAGTCATTCAATCAACAGAAAGTGTTTACAAAAGGCTATTTATGAGAAGGAAATGTTGGCAATACTACATGCACTAAAGAAATGGAGACCTTAGCTAATGGGATGACACTTCAAGGTAAAAATTGATCATGATAGTCTTAACACTTTTTAGAACAAAGACTATCTTTAGAGGAGAAGAAAAAATGGGTCACAAAGATGTTGGGTTATGAATTTGAAATAATCTACAAAAAAGGGAAGCTAAATGTTGTTGCAGATGCACTCTCAAGAAAGGATGAAGAGGTGAAAACACTGCTTTGTGCCATTTCTATTATCCAACCAGATTCGACAACTGAAGCAAGGGATGAATGGAAGAAGGACAAAGAAGTGTGGATACTCATTTAAAATTTGCAGCAAGATCCTAGTACATCTGATACATTTAGTTGGAAAAATGATTCCTTGTGGTACAAAGATTGCTTATATACTAGCAAGAATTCCCAACTCAAACAAAAGATTCTTTTGGAATTGCACACTTCTCCTTTAGGACACTCAGTATTTTTAAAAACTTACCATAGGGTGAAGAAATAATTTTTTTGGGATGGCCTTAAATCTGATATTCTAAAGTTTGTGTCGGAATGTTTGGTTTTCCAGCAAAATAAATTTGAGACAATTAAGACCCCGAGTCTTCTACAACCTTTATCCATTCCAAGTCAATGTTGGGAGGATATTTCAATGGATTTTATCACATGTTTACCTAAGTCTGAAGGAAGGAGTGTCATCATGGTTGTAGTTGATAGACTTACCAAGTATGCACACTTTTGTGCATTATCTCATCCATTTAAAGCAAGTACAGTTAGTACTGCAATTATGGAAACAATTCAAAAGCTACATGGAAACCCGAAGATTATTGTAAGTGACAGAGATCCCATTTTTACAGAAAATTTTTGGACATAATTATTTTCTTGTTTGGGGACTCAACTAGCTCATAGCTCATCTTATCATCCTCAATCCGATGGTCAAACATAGATAGTGAATAAATTTTTGGAAGGATATGTTCGTTGTTTTGTATCTGATAAGCAAGCACAATGGGTCAAGTGGTTACCTCTCGCTGAATGGTGGTATAACACTTCCTTCCATACTGCAGCAAAAATGACCCCATTTATGGCACTTTACGGATATCTTCCACCTTCCATCACATCTTCTTTAAGGGAAAATTATAGGGTTCAAGTAGTGGAGGATCACATCGAGCATCAACAAGAAGTTCTCCAACTCTTAAAGGATAACCTAAATTTGGCACAAAATCAAATGAAATAATAGGCAGATCAACATTGTAGTGAGAGTAGTTTTGATGTGAGAGACTGGGTATTTTTACGACTACAACCATACAAAAAAATTTCCCTCCAGAAAGCTAAGAAGGATAATAAATTATCGCCAAAGTACTATGGTCCTTACAAGGTGTTGCAAAAGATTAGTACTATGGCATACAAATTGGAGCTTCCTGCTTCTTCGCCAGTGCATCCAGTTTTCCATGTTTCATGCTTAAAAGAGGTTATAGGGGACAAACTTCCAGTTCGAACAATATTGCGAGAACTTGATGAAGAAGGAAAAAACATATTGGAACCTGAAGCAGTCACGAAAAAAAAAACTTGAAAACTACAAAATCGATCCATTTCAGAGTATCTCATCAAATAGAAGAACTTACCCACTGAAGTTTCTACATGGGAGGATGAGAATTTTATACAAAAGCATCTAGAGCTACTCAAGCGTTGAGGACAACACTTTTTTGAAGGAGAGGAGCATGTTAGGTCCTTTATTGTTGTACCCCTGTAACCCCCATATTGTTATTATTGTGCCCTAACAATTGGCTAGGATTACATTGTGGCCCCACTTGGAGTAAATTGTGGCCCCATGGACTCCTATATATAGAAAGGAGGTTTTTCCATTTGTATCATCCAAGAATTGTTCATTCATGTAATGTATTGGAGGTTTCCCTCTCGAAGTGGCTTATTTCTAAGGCGTTGATATCTCATTTCTTCTATTTTTGGAGTTGTTTTCATAACAAATGCATACTTAGAATTCCTTACCTGGGTCTTCTACTTTCAGTACAATGGAAATAGTTAGTAGTTCTTTCAATCATTCAAAATTGTTTTGACATTCTTTTTCCACTTAAAGACTCGTCCCTTCCACTACAAAGAGGTAATAGGAAACGCTATTTTAGAGAAACCGTTAATGAACTGTCAGTAATAACCAACTAAACCCATGAATGAATTTATTTCTACCACATCCTTAAGAAATTTCCATTCCATAATATTTTTTATATTTTCAGGGTCCATAGAAATCCCCTCAGCAAATATCATGTGTCCCAGATACTGAATCTGCTCATTGTAGAAGTCACATTTACTAAATTTGGCGTAGAGATGGTGTTCCTGTAACATTTTCAACACTATCTATAAATTTTTTGTGTCTTCCTCCATATTATTAGAATATATTAGTATACCGTCAATAAATATTTAAAAAAAAATATCCAAAAATGGGTGGCAGATACCATGCATCATGCTCATGAACGTTGCTGGTGCATTGGTGAACCTAGATGGTAACACCAAATATTCATAATTTTTGTTCCAGGTACAGAAATATGTTTTGGATATGTCCTAATCCTTAATATGTATTTTTTGATACCCCGACCTTAGATAATTCTATAAAAATATTGTTGCCCCCTTCACCTAATCAAATAGATCATCTATGTGTGGCAATGGGTACTTGTTTTTTATAATCAATTTATTGATATCTTGGAGACACACTTGGGCGAATAAATCCTTTTTCTATTCATTCTTGCAGCTGCATTTTTAATTTTCTCAATTCATGCACACTCGTTTTGTATGGTGCTCGTGACACAGGTTCTTCCCCAAGTATTAGTTCTAGTGTGAAATCAATATCTTTCTTCAGTGGTAATATTAGGATATTTTCAAGGAACACATCCATTAATTCCCGTATAATAGGAATATTTTCCATCATAAGGGTCTTATCCTTGGAATTAGATAACCCCACCTAAATTTCATAGAGTTGACACTCCTTTCTAATGCATTTACCCAACTGGGATGTAGTAATGGGGCTCAAACTTCTGATTTTTTAGTTTAGAAGTTTCAACTTTGCAGGGGTTTATATAGCTCAAACATAGACCATGGTCAACCAAATGGAAATAGATTGCATTTGCAGCTTACTTTCTAGTTCTATCATAGTTGGCTATAAATTTTCTTATCGATCTTCTAGAGAAGCATTGATCTTGGGTGTGTTTCACGCCACATCTCCCACTGTAGATTCCTCTTGTAGGTTGGTTGTCACGTCATTTCTCCCTTGATGAGGAAAATTCTTAAAATAATGTGCCTCCCCACATCCCTAATGTTGCAATGTTGGTTTCTCTGATTGTCCAAGGTCTGGCCTACTAGAAGCCTTAGTATGTCGCTCTTCAACTGCCCATTTGGGTTTTTGTTAATTTTTCCCAATCTGCCTATTTGTTGAATTCCTGAGATCATTTTTATAGTTTCCTGGTCTATTGTTTTTAAAATTTTAGGGGCCTTTCTTCCCTTTATTACGTGGCCAGCTTTTGCCAACTTCTCCCTTTGACTTGGTCTACAGATAACAAATATGTTCTTTTCTTATTACTTCATGTCCATAGTTTTTGGGTTCACAAACTCAATTACTTCCTTCATGTAAGCATGTAAACTGCTCAATAACTATTGTACCTTTTCCTTTTCACCTGTTAAATATGGAACATATCTTAACAAGGATGTAAATTTAATGATAAATTCATCCATAGGAATTTTTCCCAATTTTAAATCATGAAACCCTCGCAATTTATCATCATAAAACCATTCAGTTAAGTACTTGTCCTGGAAAAAATGTTGGAACTCATCCCAAGTCACATTTTTGTTTTCAATTCCAAGCACATTCTTTACCTATTCCCACAATAATGAAGCCTTTTCCAGCAATTTATATATAGTTGGGCGAGCTTTGAGTTTACTATTATATTCATAAACTTGGAAATACTTATTCATACTTATTAGCGAAGCTGCTGCCACTTCTTCAGCCTCTCCATCAAATGTAGGAGGCTTGATTTTCTAGAATTCACCCTGTAATTCCATATTTTTTCCTTTAGCTATTGTTGATATGAAATAATACTAGATTAAACTTCATTATAAGTTCTACTCTTATTACTCCATTGGGTATGACTCCCTTTTGGATTATCATAAACTTGTTGTTTTTGCTCTCCTCCGTGGGTGTCCCTCTCCGGACTCAGCTGTGTTGTGTGATGGTTTTTATTTTCTTAGAGACTTTTCAGTATCCTTTCTTTCTCTCCCAATAGCCTTTCATTATCTCTTCATACTCAAGTCATCTATGTCTGAATTTGTTGCACCATATCCAACAATATATTCATCTGATGGTGTTTCTCCTCCAGAAATCTACTGGTTTATTGGTGTTGATCTAGGCTTAGCTGCACCCACATTTTTGGGTTGAACTCACGATTAAACACATTATGTTCTTCCCCTGTATTTATTACAATTTTGTGACTGGAACCCCTGCTGATTGTAATTTCTTACTACTCTTCTTATCACTCTCTCTCTTTGTGCACAATTTAAAAAAAATGAAAACAAAATGAAAACATCCACGCTATCTTAATGGCCCATATGGCCCCAGCATATAACCATGCTCTGATACCACTGGTCACAACCATAAGAAAAATACACATATAAATAGAAATATTCATCTTAAAATTTTTACTCTTACCAAGCCTACTGTAGTTTATAACCTTGAGTTATATCATTGGGTAATAATTCCTATGTTTTTCATATATGATGTAAAGAGATCAAACCATACTCTTTGGTTTATTACATTGTTTTAACCTTAGGTCATGATTCTAATTCTCATACACATTTAATAATTCTACACAAAATAAGTAATATATTTTCCCCATACATTAATATTTACAATCACATTATTTATACCATTAACCATACTTATATCTGAAATTTGGTTTTCATTGCAATGTGTACAGACTTAGATTATTTTTTTGAAAATATAATTATGATTTCGGTTTAATTATATCAGTACACTCACATATTAATCGATACTCCATTCTTGATTAATGGAATCGATAGTGGATTTGTCTTGACATTTGGATTTTTTTGGCCATTTGTCATAACCACGGGCCGACAATTGTCCCACACTCGATCTCAATCAATGGTTAGAATATGTTGAGTTTTTTTCCTTGCATTGGAAAATTCATATTATGGCAGGGATGGTTAGGGTAACCACCCACTCCATCCCTTGGCCCCTGGCTCATTTCTTTCGCCCTTGCATGTTTTCAGATTCAACTCTACAACCTGGTTGTGCTTTTGATGGTTGTTGGAGTATTCTAACCACATTGAATGTGTTCTCTACTCCCTAGCAATGGAATTTCTATAATCATTCTCATTACGTAGGTTTGAGGTAATTTCATTTCGATTATG
Organism: Pinus albicaulis; assembly: GCA_034641835.2. Classification (NCBI taxonomy): domain Eukaryota; kingdom Viridiplantae; phylum Streptophyta; class Pinopsida; order Pinales; family Pinaceae; genus Pinus; species Pinus albicaulis. The sequence goes on from CM076573.1 coordinate 802,697,407, forward strand.
ATGAGGGTTTCGGTCAATTTTTAATGCTTTCTGTGCTTTTTTTTAGATGTTAGATGTAGTCTTTTCTCCTAGCTTAATGTACTGATTCATTTTGTTCACAAGTGATAAGACTTTTTGTTATGATTTATATTTGTTGTTGAGTTCCACCAAAGTTTTATTAGCTCACCCTTACAGGTTTTTTAATGTATCTCTTTGTTTCCCTTGAGTGATAACTTTCTATGGAAAGAGCTATGAAACCCTCTGAATCATTTTTTTCAGTTGAATGGAGGAAAATTAGTTTAGCCATGGCAGACTTGAGCAGAACAAGTAACAAATCTTATAGCAATAATTCCTCTTCTCGCTTTTGGTTACATTTTTAATTTAATACTTTGTGCAGTGAATTCTTTAGCTTTACTCTTGAGGTTCTATAAAGCCTTTAAAACCACTATATTATTTTTACTTATTTCAAGTTCTGATTCGACAGGACCATAATCAAGGGTTGGGTTGGCTTAGCTTCTCCACAATGGGTGCATAGATGTAACACCTCTCCCGTTAATTTTTTATTTTATTTTATTTATTTATTTATTTATTTATTTTCGAACATATTTTCTATTTTCATAATTCTGAAGTATACATATATAATTATATATACACTCACTCTTTACCTTAATTTAAACTTTACAATGATATCTTTTAAATAAATTTAACTACAAGGTTAAATTTATTTGATATCCACTTAACGAAAATCCCAATTAACCATTGAGGTATCTTTCCGTAAAAGACTACCCATAAAAATATTTCTTAATTAAATCAAAATACTTGACTTTAAATCCCTCACCTCCTCTTGATAAAATATCTCCTCCAAATTGGTTGTTAAAATTTCCCATTTAAATTTTCAACCATCCAATTATAACCCAACTTTACATATGGATTTTCATTGAAATTTTATAACAACCATTTATGAATAGGTCCAAATTGTATATACTACATTTACAATTATTGATTAACTCAATGACATTAGAAACCCTCTATATGTAAATATTAACTCTACTTTCAATAATTAAATATTTACCTCTATACGTAAATATTAATCCAACTTTCAATATTGAATATTTATATGAAATATTGACTTATACTTAAATAAGTGGCTTTACCATTAACCCTATACTTATCACAGGGAAGGATTAATCCAAACTTATATTTAATACTCATACCCCATTCTTGCTTATTCTTGTTATCATGAATTTTCAAGTTTCGACGTTATTGCACAAGGTAAGATAAATCTGGATATTTAACTTTACTAAGGTATATGTATATATACCAGTTGTAACTTTTAAACATCCAAACGAATGTTAATTCCTTTATTAAACTCATTATCCCTATCGAATAATCGTATATTTTCAATACAATGATTATAATGAACCATATATATTTAAATGTTATCCTTGTTAAATGGACTATAAAGTCAATTCAGTTTAACATAGATTCCCCACCAAATCTCGAGGTTCTGACATGAGATTGGGACTCGAGCCAAAGAGATTTGCGAGTACTCTTTAATGAAATTAAAATCTTACATTCCTTACTGTTGAGTGGACTTGTTACAAATGTAAAGTGGTTAAACACGCAAGGCGTAAGGGTTATTGTTAATTTTCGAACTCGTGGTATTTTGTTGTGGTTAGATATCATTAATGACAGTAAAGCAATGAGTATGTTATCTCATCCGAATTCATTCGTCTCGAGACTTTCGTTGCTCGCATTTACTGTGATCTATGAACTCGGCAGATCTCGCCACCTGTAGGGTGGAGATGATCTAGGGTTTCCATTCCTGCAATTTGCATTTAAGCTAGGAAATCAATGAGGAAAGAGCTCATTCCTTCCCTAACTTCTTCAGAAACTCTCCCATTTCGGCGTTCAGCTGGTGCTACGAAGATTTCTCTTTCAGCTTATTTCGTTGCACGAATCTAAGGTAATGTCATATTTCTTATTCAAATTTCTCTGCTTCAATTTACGTTTGAAAACTCAGAGGTTTGTGAATAAAGTTATGGGCTCGCTTACCAACTGTGTTTGATTTACCTTATCATTTTCTATCCACGATTTTGTTATTTTTCAGCTACACTTTCTTCTTCTTTTTTTCAATTCGTAGTTAGGCTAAGCTCTGATATACTGGGTTTTAGTTTCGAACTACGAATTGGGTTTTCGTTTCTTCAGATTCTGGGACAAGTAGCTTATGAGGTAATCAGGCGATTTCCCATTTCATTTCCTATAACTATTTCGATTCATTTGAATAGAGTCTCCACTACTTCTATATACATTTTATTTACTTGAGTTTACCCACCTATATCATTTGACTTCTTATTCTTCGAGAACGATTTTGGTATTCCGTTCTACGCATATACATAATTTCTAAACTTTACAGGATAGTATTTGATTCATATTTTACAATTTGGGTTTTATTCTCCATAGGAAAGAATTGAAATTCGCACTAGTAAAAAGGGGAAGTGAGAGTTCTGAAATTTATTCATTCGTTTTTGTATTCGTAATTATACACTAATCTTGGATATTTCTATTCTGAATGCAGGTATGTAAGGGACTTTCCCTTCTCTTATTCGATTGTTTTTATTTCTTTTCTAATAACATATTAATATAGCTACCATTAATATGGAGCTCTTCTTCCTTTCCAGGTTGGTGGTTCTGCCCTTAGGTGATCTTTCCGATTTTTCCTCTTGTGTAAAAAATTGGGCACCGTCTTTCTCATTTTCTTAAGATTGCTCGCAATCACTTTTCCTCAACAAATTTTTATAGACAGTTGTTGAACCTATAATAATCTTGATAATTTGAACATTCTAACTTTTCCAGTTCTTTAAAACATAATGCTAACTATATTTTATAAATTTTCCTTAAATTCATTTAATATGAGGTCACAGTTTCCACGACCTCTCTTTTCTCATATATATAGTTATCTAGTTATATATATATATATATATATATATATATATATATATATATATATATATATATCTTTCACTAACATCAGTTTCTCATAGGTGTACATTTTCACATGCCTTTCCAGATTTTATGTATCGATTTTATAGTTTCTCTTCTGGTAACTTCCGCTAATTTATTCTAGAATTCAACATGATATTTCCCTTGTCCTTACCAGTTTATTTAAATTCGAATACCACTGCGAAATTTGCCAGTGCAAAATCTGTTGTTTAGTAACTACTGGTTCCTCATGTTTTTATCTTTACTTTTCTAATCTAGGAAGTTCATGAATCTAAAAGAATATTATCGAAAAGGAAAATTATATAACGATAACTATGGTACCTCTCAAAAGCCCCAAGGGTTAGCTCAATTGGTTGAGTCCCCGCTTGGAAGTACTCCCAGATTGAGAGGTCACAGGATCAAATCTCCTAGACGCCCGTGGGGTTAGGCCTCAGTGTTAGGCCGATAGTAGATCCCTTTGGGAGGATTTACTGTGATTCATTAAGACCGTGGATGTAGCTAGTACATGTGTGCGGGCACATAGGAACGTGAACCACTATGAAAAAAAAAAAAACTATGGTACCTCTCAATAAAAATTTCTTTTCTGTTGAATAAGATTGATCATAATTCAATATAAAAGATAATATATTGAAATGCATGAAGGTTCGGTTCTTCATTAAATCTTCGCATTGTCTTTAGCTAAAGGGTTTGGATTTGATTTATTTTTACCATTAATTGTATATATATATATATATGCATTTCAGTTTTGCAATATATATATATATATATATATATATATATATATATATATATATAAGTTTCCTTATAGTTCTGCATGAAATATATATATATTACAGATTGTATCTGTTAGTCCCATGTATCATTGTTGCTTACTTTTTTTGATAAATTTCTTATAAAGATGTAAGGTGTAGAATATGGTTCTGGTTATAAAATGATCTCATTTAATTCAGAATAAATGTCACATATACAGTAACTAAATTTTTCAACCTTTTTTTTTTACTTAAGTGCTTTCTCAGACTTTTATTTATTTTAACTAGAACAGGTGCAATTTTCTGTATAGCATATTTCTGTAGATATACATGCTATTCAAAAATTTTGGATATTCATTGATTCTCTCATGCAGATAAAATTTTTGAATCACATAAGCATATTAAAGTGATATAAGATTTTTCTGGGAGCCCTATATCTCTAGATTTAAACCAATACCAGGTTTAGAGATTCTGGTTGATATTTCTCAGAAACTTTATTCCTACAACCATACATTTTTTTCTTTTAAGAAACATTACTTCCGATAAGATCTGTTAAATGTAAGCAATTACATTTCTACAGCATAAGAATGTAAATACTTTCAAGCCTAATAAAATTTTAATATTTCATAATACAAATCTTCAACAACAATTTATTAGTTAGGTGTACATACCACTTCTTTCTATGACCAGTCCTCCCAACCTTAGAGTTATTCTATATCCAAAACTCACCCCCAAGTTGAGATCCTCCCAGGACAGACTACCTTCAACCCGTTATGGAATAGATTACTTAAGCCATGCTTTCCCTAAGCCTGTTTCCAAATTCTGCGTCCAGGATTTTTAGGATGTTTTCTTCCTATTTTTTCCTAGGCTTCTCTCAATGAAGTAATTTAAAGATGATTTCTCTACTTTTCCAGATTTTTCACCTCTTCTCAATTACTTTCATCTTCATTGGGGAATTTAGGTTTTTCCTCTTTAATCTAATTTAGCATTATTCCTTTCAAGACTTTTTGAAAGGTTTTGGGAAAGTCTTAACCTTATCCATATCCTCATGGATCAGGCTTATGATCTTCAATCTCATCTGGTTATAATTCACACATAATTACTCCACTTAATTTTCATTAATAAATTAAAATTAAATTAATCCATTCTCTAGTTCTCCATTGGGGTCCACTTCCCCTTTGGAATTTTTCCAAATTCCAATTAAAAGCATAGAACTAGGGGTGTTACAATAGGTAAGCCACGGTGACCATTGCGCATTTAATTTTATTTATTTTTAGATGGAAGTCTCCACTCCGCTGAGGGTTATGCCCTCCTTGTCATAGGGCTACAAGTTACCGTAGTTATGCGTGGCCGCAGTATTTTCCTGGTTTTCCAACATTCATTAAGGATGAGAATTTACAAGTGTTTTACGCTTATACTAGTCCATCCAATCTTATCTCAAGACCTTAGTGTTTATAGTTTCTGTTTAAAAAGGGACATTTACTCTAAACCTGCCATCATTTACACCCAATACCTAATTTAACTTAAGGCTCTATAAATATTTATTTTCTTGTTTTAACACAGACCTAGTTTCTCTTGTTTATACTTAGATTAATGGAAATGAGTCTTTTTAAAAGGTTCAGATACAAATATTTTCTTTGGTCCATGTTGTATTTTTAATCATCTTACATTCCATGCAAGGTTCGAATTGCAAGGCTATCTTTCTACCTCCTTCTGAGGTTATCAAGTTTTCATATATGATTATTTTGGACTTCTGCTTGTAAATGATGGACTCCACTATGAAGCTTAAAATTTAAATATTATGTTATTTTCTTTATGTACATAATTCTGTTTTCTTACTTGTTTTGTCAGTTAATTAGGAGATTAGTTCATTACTGTATCTTAGCTTACTTATTCTCTGATTTAATATTAATATATGCGATAGCAAGCCTCCGTTAGTATGGCTAGACGACTAGGATCCCTTCCTTGTCACCAAGGGGCTTGACACCAAACCTCTATGCATTGACAAACTGTCTTCTGAGTAGTTATTTTCTACCTATTCCTTAGTTCTTAAGATTTTTCTTTCACATATATTGTATCTATAATAGAATTAAAACAATAATCTAATCCCTAAATGAAAAAGGATATCATTCTCCTTATTGGGTTATTGTCTGTATTATGTTGTATGTACATTTTTCTCATTACACAATTTAGACTATAGAAATTCACATTATTCTTTAGGACATGACAAATTGTAATATGTTTCATCTAGATTTTAATAATCCATCTCTACCTTCTAGTTAAGAAGGTAGAGTTTTTTGTGTTATTCATTCTCAAAAGAAAGGTATAATAATAGTCGTGTTATTAAACTAAGCATTAAACACATCCCTCTAGCTTCTATCTCTTAACCTATAATATAAACAACTAAAATAGTTATCTCTTTATTTTCCTTCCAATTAAATGATGGTTCTGCCCAACCTTGAGAGAGGAAATCACGTCCTCTTCTCCCTCCGTTCTACTCACTAGAGCCTTCAATAGTAGAAAAAATTATTAGAAGATATGCCTTGGGATCTCAATCAAGTCTATGCTTCTCTTGGGTTTATGAGCTCCACTAGTTTCCTCACCAAATCTGGACAACTCAATGCAACATGTTCTTATTAAACCCCATCATTCTTGATGAACAAATCCCTTTTCTTACTCAGGATTTTCCTTGTCTCCTTCTAGGAATGCAATTGTCATAATTTTGTCTACCTTTTACCCCGGGATCTTGGAATTATTTACCATTAAGTTAATCCATTTTACTTTGGACAAATTATCAATTATTTATAAAATAAACTCAAGTATTATTAAGGAATAACCTTATTTGTTACATAATTAAAATGTATCATAAAAATTCTATCCGCCATAATTTAAAATAAAAATACGGTTTTACAGCATAAAATGTTTAGTTCTATAAATTTTGATACATAATATAGTTTCGAACCAGCAATGAAAGGAATTAGCGGCAGATGGCTCGAGCTGGCTAGCTTGGGAAGGTATGTGTGGATGATTTAATGAGCATAATGCCAAGATCATAACTAAAGGCTCTCATTTGTGTTTAACAGTTAGATGGTGTGCTTTTTATTCATATTAATTAAGATTATCTATAATTAACACCATCATCTGTTTTAGGATCCAATAAGATCGATGATGATTATTTTAGCTATCTATGTGATTTAGAATTTATGTTTGTCTAATATACTTGAGTATTATTATTGTGAATGTCTATCATATTTGTCCGTTATGTTGGTGTGATATTAATTGTAGACATTTTCATATGTTTTAGGTTTAACAATATTGGTTGATACTATTTCATTAATATATGTGATTGGAAATTATATTTATATAATGTAGTTAATTATGATTATAAAAAAAAAATTATTTGAACAAATTTAATAAAAAAAAAAATTTCACACTGATAGTGATTGGAAATTTTCCTATATATTAAATTACTATAATAATTTTTGCAACAATTTCTATTGAAAATCTGAGATATGTTCATGTATGCTTCTACTTTTCAACAAATTTAAGGTAGAATTCCTTTGTTTTCAAATTTATTGTAACTTTAATTTCTTATATCCAATAAGTTAAGATTCATTTATATTTTTCTCTACTTTATGATCAATGATTTTCTTTTCTGTGTGACCAGGATGGAATTTTCAAACAAGCAGTACCTAAAATTTCATTACTAGTAATATGTAATTTATTGTAATTTCATTACTATGTAATATGTAAATTCTTAATTATTAGGATACATGCAAATTTAAATGAATATAATATTCTCAAATTTTATCCTCAACAACATATCGTGAAAAGTATAATGAAAATGGAAATGCGATAAGTATGAGATTTACATAGAATTTTGTATTGTTAATGATTGCTCTCTATTAATTTTTTGCTACCCATATCCATTGAAGTAGAATGTTGATAAAGTAACCTACCTAATATATCCCTTATTTTTAACACCCATGAAAACTTATTATGAGTATTTGTTTTTGTTTGCTGCCCGAATAAAAGTAAGACATGTTATGAACAGGTTCATATAACTATTATTTTCATAAATGGAAACAATAAATTAATTTTTATATATTATTCCTCTTAGAGATGTGTTAACTATTAAAATGAGAGATTAACACTTAAATACCATGAAAAGTTTTGAAAAATTAGAAAAAAGGAAGAAAATCCTCCTTTTTCATGATTATTACTCTTTATTTTTTGTAGACGAAAAACAAGGAAAAGTAGGAATATGAAAAAAAGGCACACCACCAATAAATGAAGAATACTAGAGAGAAATTTCATGTGGTGGATACTATAGCATGAAACTATTGGTGAAAATGAAAAATATTTTGGAGAGAAATTACACGTGGGAGAGAAAGACTAGTTAAACGCATGAAATTACCAAGACACTGCTAAGGGTTTGAGAGAAGTAATCGAAATTATCTATGGCACAGAAAGACTAGTTGAACCCAAGCAATCACCAAGACACTACTAATGTTTGGAGAGGAGAAATAATGGTTAATATTTTAGCAACTTTTCAGGAAAATTTACCATGGAGCTCAAGGATAACTGACAAAGATTTAGTTGGTCAGGAGGATCATTGACATTTTCACATATTTATGGAAGGGTCCAGATAAGTATGTGTGAATGAGTGATTGTATGTAAAGTGAATAGTAAAGGAAAAATATTATATGGAATTAAAAGTTGAGATTTTAATCTTTTGGGAAATAATTGTTCCTATTGTTATAGATGAATATGCTAAACGAGAATAGCAGTATGTTGGGTTAACTTTGTGGTTGTAGGTCAACACATTCCTTATAATCTTTAGAGGTGAGAAGAGAATGATGTGACGAGTCATGAATTAAGTGAAATAAAATATATTAAATATGAGACCAAATTAGTTACTGAAAAATAAAAAGAGAATTAAATGATTGTACACATAATATGTAGATATAACAATAGACTTATGATTGGCTTTTTTCATAGGTTATAGGTGTGAACTAGTAAAATTATTATTACAATTCTTTCTTTAGGCCTGAGAAAGAAAGGATTAAGATTAAGTATACATATAATATCAAATAAATATAGAATAAGTTACAAACCAGAAGTAAATAGTAGAAATAGATTTATGTAAAGTAAAATTAACAATCCAGCAAAGGGATGAAGGGGACGATGAAAGTGGCAAATAGAGAGGGGAAGAAGGGAAATGAAGTAGTCTCGACCTCCATTGCCGAAATCGGTGTTGTTTCCTTCATCTTTGCAGCTTCTGTTGCCCCCACCATTATCATCAGAGTAAAAAAATTGTAAACTAAAATCAACAATCCATGAAAGTGATGAAGGGGATGACGACAATGGAAAAACAGAGAGGGGAAGAAGGGAAATGAAGCAGCGCCAACCTCCATTGCTGAACTCGGTGTTGTTGCCTTCATCTCTGTCTTTTCTGTTGCCCCACCTTTATCATCACAATGACTAAAAAGGTTGTAAATGTGTAGTTGCCTAATTGTGCCATTGTTGCTCACATCCACAAGGTTTCTCTCCATGTACATTTGGAATGTAACAATAGTCAAGTGTTTTATAATTATCTCGGCAGAGAGTTAAGTTCAAATGGAGAAGGATTTCATTTCAAAAATTAGGCGCGCAACTCTAGTTTTAAATATTGGGCACAATATAGGTTTTGAATTATTTTTGTACTTAATGAAGTGTGTAGGAACTTACGAATGCGCTAGCGTTGGAGGGTGAGTCCACAAATAGGAGGAGGAGTGGCCGCAACTCGAGAAGCGTTGGAGGGTGGTGCTGACAGGAGGTGATCCTGATGGTGGGAGGAGACCATATTTATCGAGTTTGAATTCTAATTTGGATTCGAATTCAAAAGGATATGATAAAAATTCGAATGAAAAAAATTAATTTGAATAAAATTGGAATAAAAAAAATAATTTGGAAAAAATGGATAGTATACATCTTAATTTGAATATATATACTTTCTTTTTCTCTAACAATTATATATTCTATTCATTTTTTTCTAATTCATATTAAAATTTGAATAATTTCTAATAACTCTAGATCATATAAAAAGCTTACAAATATGATTCACTCCCAAAAAAACTAAAAAAATATAGTCTTACTCTTCCCTCCAAGAATTGAAATCTGAAAAGTCCCACATGGCCTTTTAACATAAAACTTATTTGTTCAAAATTATCATTTAATAAATAAATATATATTTAGAAAATCACCTTTCTAAAATTATTTATTTATTTATGTAGTCAAAATAAAATTATATTTAGAAAATGAGTAATAATCTAGTTTCACTTTCTAGCCGTCCAAAATAAGACTGAAATTAAAAAAAAAAATTCCAATTTCACAATTGTTTCTATTTTCGTTTATTTTCCTACACACTAATCCTAACCAAAATGATCCTTTCCTAAATCCAAAACATATCTGAGGGTTTCATTTCATTCCATTCCAAACTAGAAAGTCAAGGGATCACCTAACTTTCCTAGCCTTCAATTCATTCCAGACTAGAAGGTCAAGGGATCACCTAACTTGCGTCCATTCCAAACTAGAAAGTCAAGGGATCACCTAACTTTCCTAGCCTTCAATTCATTCCAGATTAGAAGGTCAAGGGATCACCTAATTTGCGTGGCCTTTTAACTTCTCGCAAATATTCTCATATGTTAAAGTATTGCTTTCATTGAGGATGGCCTCCAATGAAAAAAATTGTGAACTAAGTGATCAAGATCCAAGTTTCAAGGATTCCTTCATAACTGATTACAAAGGGGGAAAAAGATAATGTTTTGTTGTAAATATATTCATATTAAGGTAAAAACTAGTGAAATTTTTTTATTGCAAAATTGTATTATTTTTTTATCTATCATGATCGTGGTTTACCATATTACAACATAACTTATTACACCAGAGAAAAAATATTGTTTCATTGTAAGAAAACCTACTTTCATTGTAAAAAAAAAAATCTTATTGCAAAATTATTTTTTTGTTTTTTTAATAATTAATTAAAAATTTACTTTAAATTTTTTTAATCACAAATCACATTTTAAATAAAGAATTTTTTTATATGTTTTTTTTTTTTTTAATAAATAAAATATCCATGTTCTAAGATAGATAATTGTAAATTTTCAATTACAACAATATATTTATAAATATATTTATAATAGATATTTATAGATATATAAAATTTCTATATAAAACATTATATTGTGTTTTAGATTTTAGATAATAAAATATTATTAATCAGTTAAATTATGATGTCAGATTTAATAAGTTATTTATATGTTAAGGTCATTTTTTTTTTTAAATGATAAATATATGAAGTTTTTTTACCAATTTTTTTTAATAGTAAAAATTTAATTTATTATCTTATCATCATTTCTGAAGAATAAAATTTTAGAAATAACAATCCTTAATAAAACTGTAAAATCCCAAAACTATATATATATATATATACCAACCCAACCCCAAAACATAGATAGTCTACCCACAAAACCACACACAACTTATGAAAAAAAAAATCTAAAGCAACCCACACGTGACTTACTAACATTACTGCAACACGTGACTGACTAACATTAGGGCAATAGGTGACTGTCTAATATTGATGGCAGGGGAGTGGAGAGCAGCATAGACAAAGACAACGAACGTTGAGTGGAGCGCGTGGAACGGATATGTAGGAGAGTGGAGCGCGTGAGAGATTTGATTACTAATAATTCTGGGTTAAAAAAGTATAATTCCAAGGTGAATAAAAGTCTAAGTTTCAATTTATATTTTTTTTATGTGTGTTTGATTTAAAAAAATGGTGGTTGCTCAGAATTTTGGTTGTGTGTTGTAATTTATTATTTCTTTATTTGATTTTTTTCAATGTATAGTATAACTGTTTTTTTAAATTTTCTCCTTTACTCATCATTTATTTTTAATTTTTTTTCATTTACTCATCATTTATTTTTTTCATATTGAATATTATAAATACATCTATTTTTTGTATGTTGAATATTATGAAGAAAAATTATTTAAATTAATAATTTTTTTCCTATCACTCTTAAAAGAAGTTTTCCTGGAGAGTGGCTTCACCAGTGTACCCATCATTCATTTAGACTTCCCTTTAGAAGAAGTCTTATTGGATAGTGGCTTCACCATATAAAACTTCTTGAGAGGGCGTTTTTCTCCACATTAACTCACTCTCATATTCATATCACAATTTACATTATATTTCTTTCATAAAAAAATCTTATCTCTATAACTATGCTTAATTTTATTTTTGACAGATATCAATAAAAATTAATTTATTTTTGGTAGGTATCAATAAAAAGAGATATTATTTTACAACGAAATTAATATTCTACAATTGTGATTTGAATCGCCCATAGGTTGTTTCAATATCGTAGACCCAACAACTTATCATCTCTCTGTCAAGTAAAATCATTTTCTTCACTAGGTGACTTAAAATTAGGTGACTTAAAATTATAGTTATCAAATTTGAAATCATTTTCTTCACTGGGTCAAGTAAATATTCAGATTCGAATTTGACCCTTCGGATGAAAAATTTTCAATTTGAAAAAAAATCAATAATACACATTTTAAATATTTAGATATATATATATACATTTTATCCTCTAACTATGGAGTTTTATTTTTATTTTATTTTAAAATTTAAATAATTTTGAATAACTCTAAATAATATAATAACTTTGGAAATACAATTTAATAATAAAAAAATAATCCATGTTTTCTCTTCCCTCCAAAAGTTTTAAATATTTTTTAATAATTCTAGATAATATAACAACTTTAGAACTGTAGCTAAACAAAAACAGAAAGAAAAAAAAAAGAAATCCACATTTTCTCTTCCTTCTCAAATTTAAATTTAACATGAATTTTCAGATTCAAAATTTATTTTTGCCAAATCTTTATTTAGTAGATAAATAAAAAAATTACTATTTTAAATTTGTTAATTTAGAATTTGTAAAAATAAAAAGACAAGTAAGAATAAAAGATGGAAATTTTCCAATTTACCATTATTTCTATTTATTTTTTAAACTTTTGAACGCACATAATTATTTATATATGTTCCTCCCTTAAACTTATATTCCGGCCAATTCTAAGTAAATCCATCCCTTCACACAACCAAAAGATACCTATTTGAGGTATAATCAGAAAGCCCAACACTCCTAACACATAAAAAAAATTGCTTTATGGGTAATACTCTCATTATGGATGGGCTCGAATGAACAACACCCTGGACGAATCAAATTTCATCGAATAATTCACCATTCGAATCGTATTGATGAATTTCGAAATGTTTTCCTTTGAATCGTTTGAATTTGGTAGCTATGCATATGTCACAACCATAAGACAAATACTAGTTATGCATATGTCACAACCATAAGAAAAATACACATATAAAATAAATATTTAACTTAAACATTTTACTCTTACCAAGCCTACTATAGTTTCTAACCTTGACATATATCATTGGGTTATAATTCCTATGTTTTTCATATATGACTTAAAAAGGTCAAACCATACTCTTTGATTAATTCCATTGTTTTAACCTTAGGTCATAATTCTAATACTCATACATGTTTAATAATTCTATACATAAAAAGTAATAGCTCTACCCCATACATTAATCGGTACACCACATTACATTCTTGATTAATGCAATCCATAGTTGATCTGTCTCTAGATTTGGAATTTGCTAGCCGTTCAGTGTAACCACGGGCTGACAGTTGTCTCGCACTTGATCTCCATCCATAGTTTGATGTCATTCATTTGTTTTCCATGCATCAGCTGGTTCAGGTTATGGCATGGATGGTTAGGGTAACCACCCACCCCAACCCTTACCTCGGCTCATTTCTTCCACTATTTCATGCTGCCGGATTCATGTTAGCAACCTGGTTACACTTGTGATGGTTTCTAGAGTATTATAACTACAAATAACATGTTCTCTTCTCCCCAGAAATGGTATTTATATAACCCTTCTCATTAGACAGGTTTGAAGAATTTTCCTTTCAATTATGATCAGGGTTTTGGTTGGCTTTTCATGCCTTCTGTGCTTATGTCTAGGTGTTAGATGAAGTCTTTGCTCCTAGCTTAATGTACCGATTCATTTTTTTCACAGGTGATAAGCCTTTCTATTATGATATATATTTCCTGGTTAGTTCTACCAAAGTTCTAATAACTGACCCTAATAGGGTTTTTAATATATCTCTTTACTTCTCTTCAATGATAACTTTCTATTGAAAGTGCTATGAAATCCTTCTGAATTGTTTTCTTTTAGTTGATAGGTGGAAAGAGAGTTTGGCCATGGCAGACCCGACCGGAATAGGTAGCAAATCTTATATCACTAATTCCTCTTCTTGCATTTGGTTATGTTTTTAATTTAATACTTTGTGCATCGAATTCTCTATATTTACTCTTCAGGTTTGATAAGTCCTTTAACCACATTGTATCCTTTTTTTAATTTGATTTTAGGTTCTAATAGTTCAAGACCAAAATCAAGGGTCAGGTCAGCTTAGCTTCTCCTCAATGGGTTCACAAGTAAGCCTTGGTTACCATTCCACGCGTTGTTTTATTTTCTTTTAGATGGAATTCTCCACTCCCCTGAGGGTTATTCCCTCCTTTTCAGAGGGCTGCAAGTGACCTTAGCTATGCCTGGATGCAGGGTTTTCTTTGTTTTCCAACTTTCATTAAGGATGGGAATTTTGAAGCGTTTTATGCTTAGACTAGTCCATCTAGTCTTATCTATAGACCCTAGTGTTTATACTTTTTATTTAAAAATGGCTATTTACTCTAGGGTTGATGGAATTTATGCCCAGTACCTAATTTAACTGGAGACTCTGTAATTATTTATTGTCCCATGTTAACACAGAGCTAGTTTCTCTTGTTTATACTTAGATTAATGTAAATGAGTCCTTTTAAAAATTTTGGATACAAATATTTTCTCTATTCCATGTTGCGATTTTAATCTTCCTACAATGCATGCAAGCTTCGAATTGCGAGACTATCTTTCTACCTCATTCTGAGATTATCAAATTTTTGTATATGATTATTTGAGACTTCTATTTGTAAATGATGAACTCTGATATGAAGCTTCATATTTGAATATTATGTTCTTTTCTTTCTGTGCATAATTCTTTTAGCTTACTTTTTTTGTTAGTTAATTCTGAGCTCAGTTCATTACTGCATCTTAGCTTACTTTTTCTCTAATTTAATATTAATGTATGAAAAAATAACCCTATCTCAATATGGCCAGAGGACGATCACCCTTGCTCTGTCACCATGGGGCTCGACGTTAAACCTCTGGGCATTGACAAATTGTCTTCCCAATATTTATTTTCTACCTATTCCTCAGTGCTTAATATTTGTCTTTTATCATATAATGTATTTGTAATAGAATAAATACAACAATTTCATGCCTAAAGGACAAAGGACATCATTCCCCTTATTGGGCTCCTGTCTGAATTACGTTGTATGTACATTTTTTTTAGTATGTTTCTTCTAGATTATCACAATCCATCTCTACCTGCTAGTTAAGAAGTTAGAGTTTGATGTGCTATTCATTATCAACATAAAGGTATAATAATAATCGAGTTATTAAACTAATAATTAAACACTTCCTTATAGCTTCTATCTCTTAACCTGAAAGATAATCAAATAAAATACTTATCTTTGTATTTTTCTTCCAATTAACTGACAGTTCCGCCCAAACTTGAGAGAGGAAATCATGTCCTCTGCTCCCCTTGCATTCCTCATGAGAGCCTTAGGTAGTAGAAAAAGTTTATTAGAATATAGGCTTCAAGATCTCAATCCAGTCTATTCTTCTCTTAGGTTTCTTAGCTCCATTGGTTTCCTCAATAGCTCTGGACAACTCAATGCAACATGTTGTTGTTAAACCCCATCATTTTTCTAAACAAAACCCCTTCCCTAACTCAGGATTTTCCTATTATCCTTCTAGAAAGGTGTCACAACTACCTTTACCTTTTACCCTGAGATTTTGGAATTATTTACCATTTAGTTAATCCAGTTTAATAAGGAAAATTTATCAATTATTTATAAAATAAAACAAGTCTTATTAACGAATAATATTATTCCTTACATAATTCAAATGTATCATAAAAATTCTATCAACCATAAGTTAAAATAAAAATAGGGTGTTACATATTCTCCCTCTAACGCAAACATTGTCCTCAGTGTTATTTTAGCATTGAGAACATTTCAGGATATTCTTCTCGAATAATATTTTCATCGTCCTAGGTAGCCTCCTCGAGGCTAAAGTGCGTCCATTTCACTTTAACTTGGGGGATGACCCGCCTCTGGAGCGTTATTTCTCTCAGATCGAGAATACATTGAGGTTCTACTAGAAACTTGCCATCTAGTTCTACCTGTAGGCAACAAATATTATAATTAGTTCGATAATTAATATTACTTATTTAAAAACCATAATGAAATCACGAATTACACGTATACTTTGTGAATGTATCACATTTTTAGGGTCATGTATGTATCGCTTCAACAGAGATACATGGAACACATTATGTACTAATATATGACAAGATAGAGCCAGTGGATAAGCCACTAGCCATATCCTTTCCAAAATATAGAATGGTCCGCAATATCTAGGAGCCAATTTTGCACAAGTATTCCACCTCAAAGTATTCTTCTTTGGATTAATTCTTACATATAGATGGTCACCCACTAGAAATTCATGGAAATTCCTTTTTCTATCTACATATATCTTTTTTCTATCTTGGCCAACTTTTAAATTTTGCCTAATATTTCGTACCTCACGTTCCATTTCCTCCCGCATGTTTTGTCCATGCATCATTTTGGTTCTTGGACAGATCTAATTTATGGGATTCCTACATTGTCTTTCGTACAATGCTTCAAAATGAATCATCTTGAGGGATTATTGATATCCGATATTATAGGAAAAATTGACTAAATGTAGATAATATTCCCACTTTGTAGGTTGTTGCATTACGTACATGTGCAACATATCCTCCATAACTTGATTCACCCTCTCTATTTTCCCATCTGTTTTGGGATTGTAAGTGGTACTAAACTAAATTTTTCTTCCCAATCTGGTGAATAATTTCTTCCAGAAAGCTGATGTAAATTTTACATCTTGATTTGAGATAACAATTAATGGAATATTGAGCAGTCTAAATATTTATTTCATGAAGATGTCAACAATTTCTACTATTTCTTTTGTTAACTAGACATGTATGAAATGAGCTACGTTGATGAGTTTATCCACCACCACCATGATTGATTCATTGTGCCTTTTATTTCTTGGTAACCTGGTGATGAAATCACGTTAAATGACCTCCCATTTCATTTCAAGTACGAGGATAGGCTAAAGAAATCCTACTGGATGTTGGTGTTATACCTTGACTTTCTAGGAATCCAAGCACTTGGTGAGGTATCTAGAAATGTATATACGCATTCGTGACCATAAATAATCTTTCCTTATTACTGATAACATCTTTTGATATATGAGATATCATGCATAGGAAATCTGCTGATATTAATCCAGAATCACCCCTTTTAAGCTCATTTGATTTGGAATACATGTCTTCTTTCCCTATATCAAGAATTTTTTATCATTAAGCTAATAATATTATTGCTTCCCTTTATTTTCACCTTCTCTTGCTTATTTCCATAGGAATTGATACTCAAGGTCCTTCCTTGCTGCCTCCACAATATGTTCCTAGAACTTAGATTCAACTTGGTTAAAATAGACTTCATATATGCAACACAATTTTCTTCTTAAAGGATCAACAACATGGTTCTCCTTACCATTTAAATGTTGAATATCAAAATCAAATTCACTTAAAACTGCATTCCATCTTGCTTGGTGAGAATTTAAGCCAATTTTTAAAATAGCTAGTTAAACTATTATGGTTTTTTCTTATCAAAAACCTATTTCCCAGCAAGCAATGTCTCCACACTCTCAAGGGATGCACTAGGCAGAATACCTCTTCTCATGATCCTTAAACTTTCAGGATTCGTATGCTTTGACCTTACCTTCTTGGGTCAAAATTTCTCCTATGCCTTCCTTACACACATGAGTATATATTTCAAATTCCTTACTTGGGTCTACTACTTTTAGTATAGGGGCGAAAATGTGAAGCTGGGTTACACTTTTGTGAGAATCAGGGGAGGAAATTTTTTTTCGGCAATAGTTCGGCCAAAATTTATGAGAAAGTTTGACCAAACTCATTCTTTCGTTTAGATTGATGGCTCCCTGACAACATGGGCAAACAAATTTTTTTTCGGAGATGGGAAAATCGGCAACAAAAGTTCGGTCGAACTTTTACTCTTAAAATAGTTTGGCCAAACTATTTCTTATAAATATATCACCTGTGAATTTTATTTGTTTCCCGCGTCTGTGTTTATTTGCTCTGTTTCTTCATGCGTTTTTGTCTTTATGCTCTGTTCATTGAATTTTTGCAGCGCTGCTGCTAGTCTGGGGCTGCTTCCGCTCCGTTGGTGATTATTTGCAGTGACGTCAAGCGAAGTACCAGGTAAGCAGCTCTTTCTGTTGCTAATTCTCCACCTATGCATGGAAGTTTAAATCAAGTTGAAATGTAATTCTGGGTTTATTTGGCTCTGGATGGCACAGTGTATAAGCCATGTTTTTTTTCTCTTGTGCAGCTTCTCTGTTTTATGATTGTAGACTAAGTATAATTAAACATTTTTAGCACAGTATATAAGCCATTTTTTTTTCCTCTCGTACAGATTCTCTATTTTATGATTGCAGATGAAGTATAATTAATTTTTTTTAGCTATGGAATGTTGTCTCAGTGTATAGCTATTTTTTTGTTTTTTGATGGATAAGGAAGGCCCTGATCTCTGCTCAATTAATATAAGAATGGTCTTTCAGTAATGATCTGTTACAATGGTCTTTCCCTTGATCTATGCCACGAGCTGGTCATCCGTAGGTAGCTTGAGATCATCCTGGATCTGCCTAGATTCAGTCAACAGGCTAACAAAACCATCCCCATAAATGTCGATTAGCTAATAATCAGTGTGAAAAAATTCTTACTGTTCCTATGGATTCATCAATTTCATCCGCTCTAGCTGATTCTCCACCTGTGCATGGAATTTTACCACCCCTGTTAAGATGATGTCATTACTGAGCCTTCTCTCGATTCCTCAATGCTGGAATGTGCAACCTTTAGTATTTTTTATAATCACTCATGCTGTGGATAGACTGTAGCTAGTTACTGAGCCTTCTCTCGATTTATCAACGCTAGAATGTGCAACCTTTAGTATTTTTTTTAATCACTCATGGTGTGGATAGACTGTAGCTAAATGGCCATAACTATGCTTTAAATTTCATTACCTTTTGCTATAAGGTGTATGTTGAATTTCTGGTAGTATGTTATGAATTCAGTTGCTACAGTTGTTACTGTTCCTGTGGATCCATCAATTTCATCTGCTCTAGCTGATTCTCCACCTGTGTATGGAATTTTACCACCACCGTTAAGCTTGTGCCATTACTGAGCCTTCTCTCAATTCCTCAATGCTGGAATGTGAAACCTTTACTATTTTTTATAATCGCTCATGGTGTGGATAGACTGTAGCTAAACGGCCATAATTAGGCATATAAGGGTGAAGGGAACTTTGTTTTACAAGAAGAATGATTGAACTAGAATGATCTACTGATGTAATGTGACTACATATTGTCTTTTTCAAATGTATTTCTGTATGAGGCAGAATCTGATCTTTTATACTTGATAGCCTATTATGGGTATATCAAGAGGATTTTGTACTTGAACTGTTATCAATATATAAAACATGATTTTTTATCCTTTGAAAAAAGAGTTGAAATCATTCTAAATTCACATATGTTCAGTGGTGTCACTGTTTCACTTCCGATATTATGTTGCTTACCTTGATGAACAGGTGGAGCTCTGCTGGGAGGCCTCTTTGTTTTTTGACTCTTTTCTCATACTGTCAAAGGTCGTTATATGTTATATGGGCTATATTGTATATTTATTAGACTACATATATTCATATAGAACTTGCAAATAGTATGATGGAAACCAAACATAATAATGTATTAGGACATCACAACTTGCTAATTAGTTATTAGAGTACATATCTTCATATAGAACTTGAAAATAGCATGATGGAAATTTGAAATTGCAAATAGTATGATGGAAATGTGGATCTCATGAATCTTCATGATTAATGCTTCTAGAAACCAGACATAATAATGTATTAGGACATGCTCCTTTAGGCTTGGTGGAATTACCTTTGTTTTTTATTTCTCTCTTACACACACACATATATATGAAGAGATGATCCCATTTTCTTTTTTATTGATATATCAAATGTCATTTAAATACAATATTTATCATAATGTATAATTATTCATTCCATATTATTCATAAAATTTTTCATTAAAAAATGAACCCTTTAAATGATGAACCTAGTTAATGCTTCTTCCTCATGAAGAGGACTACTTGATCTTTCAATTTGAATTTGATGATGGTCCTTTGTTATCTTTCTTGACTACTTAAAATTATTGACACAATCATATGCTTCTTATTACTCTTTTTATTCCTTCCTTATATTGTATTCTCACCCTTAGATATTGTGTACTCTCCCACATAGATATTGCACTCAATTTTGATGGTCCTTTGTTATCTCTCTTCACTAATTCAAATTATCAAATTATTGACACAATAATATAGATATTGCACTCAATTTTGATGTTCCTTTGTTATCTTTCTTTACTTCAAATTATTGACACTTGATCGTATAGATATCATATACATATTGCACTCAATTTTGATGGTCCTTTGTTATCTTTATTTATTTCAAATTATTGACACTTGATCATATATATATCATATAGATATTGCACTCAATTTTGATGGTCCTTTGTTATCTTTCTTGACTACTTCAAATTATTAACACAAACATATTCTTTTTGATACTATTTTTATTCCTTCCTTATATCTATTCTCCCCCTTAGATATTGTGTAATCTCCCACATAGATATTGCACTCAGTTTCATAGGCTCTTCTTTTGAAGTCAAATATATTGTATTCCCCCCCTTAGATATTATGTACTCTCCCACATATATATTGCACTCAATTTCATAGGCTCTTCTTTTGAAGTCAAATATATTGTATTCTCCCCCTTAGATATTGTGTACTCTCCCACATGGATATTGCACTCAATTTCATAGGCTCTTCTTTTGAAGTCAAATAAGTGACAATAAAAGCTATCCCTAATTTGTTTCTCACATTTTCAAATGGTTCTCTAACAGGATAATTTACAAGAACTATTCCTAATTTGTTTCTCACATATTAAAATGCTTCTCTAACAAGAGGCTGTGGGTATGTATTCCATCTTCGCTATTTTCTCAAAGAGTTATTGTGTGAGGAAGTGTACTTTATGATCATATGTAAATAGTGATTGAAGGAAGTATAATATTTTTTTTTTGAAATTATTATTACACTTCTATTGAAACACTTAATAGATATATAGATTTACCTTAATATATTTTAGAGCCCATTTCATCCAAAACACTCAAAAAGTGCATTCCACTTATACTCACTTAAAAAGAAATTTACCTTAATATCTTGTACAACCCCTTTCATCCAAAACAGTAAAAAAGAAGTAACTACTATGTATTCCACTTCTACTCTAGATATAGAAAGTAATGACTCTTTCTTGCTTAACCATTAAACCAAAGACTCTTCTAAGTAGAATTATACATTGTCCACTTGTACTTTTCACAAGCCTAGTTGAATCTCCATATGTTGTTAATGTAAATTTCTCACAAGTAAATTTGTCAATGTAAATTTCTTAACTTCTACAAGTTCTATAGGCAGAGTCTGTAAAGGGCCAGGTAACCTCTAGATCTCATCTTTTATGAAAGGTGACATATCTAGTAAATTCCCCTACAGTCAATGTCTAAAATAGATCTAAATAGAAGTTCTTCATTTTAATATCCATAAAACACAACAACTTTAAGGTAAACTATGTACATGTGTCATTTCTCCCACAAACTAAAGGCTTCCTCCCATTAATTTTAGATGTGAATTCTAGACCATAAACTTTTTAAGTCAAACTTTAAGATAAACCATACACATGTCATTTACCTCATGATCTTGTGTCATTTCTCCCATGCATTTGCAATAAATGTCAATTTATTTTTTGAGAGTGCAAGCTTCTGTGATCCATAACATATTAGATATAAATCTTCCGGGAAAATCACATGAGAATTTTAGGAATGACGCGTTTCGAACTACCAACTGTAGTTCATCCTGATGATGAACTATAGTTGGTAGTTCAAAATGCGTTGTTCCTAAAATTCTCATGTGATATTTCCTGGAAGATTTATATCTAATAATTTATTTTTTATTGAATTTGTTTTTTCAGGGATAAGAAAACCATTAAATATGGTTGAAAAATGGAAATTATGCATAGAAGTTTCTTGCTATCCCAATCCAGGGAAAGTAGTGATTACATATGTGCTTTCCAATATTGTGACTAACAAAGTTGTCCAAAGGAAAATGAATATACCGGGAAGAACAAAAAACAACGAGGCATATTATATTTGATTGATAGAAGGCTTGGGAACAACGATGGAGTATGGATCAAATAGAATTGTAGTTTTCACCAATTCTAAACTTGTGTGCAACCAGATGAATGGCGTGTGCCAAGTTAAGAAGGAGAGGCTAAAATAACTACATGGAATAGCGAACAATATTGTTTGCCAATTTCAATTTTTTAGTATAAGGCATTATACATATGTGAATAAAATGTTTGCTGATCTATTGCGTGGGGCAATGCCAATTCAAGATTCATCTATCAAAGATGAATTAGAATTATACAGAGAAATGCCAATGCAAGATTCATCTCTCAAAGATGAATTGGTTTTGAGATGCTCTTCTTCAAAAATTCAAGATTCATCTCTCAAATATGAATTAGTGTTGAGGCGCTCTCCTTCAAAATTTATTGATGGACATTGTAACATATTTTGGATGTGTGTGTGTTGTGTACTTATAAATGCATATTTTTTAATGACCATGTGATTTTTTCAATTATATACCAAGTGTGCTCCCACCACACCATGTAAAGTGAAACTTGGTGAACTTCACATTTGCAACAAGTGGTGAAATTCACATTTTTATAAAATTAAATTGTGGGGACTTCAACAATTTTTTTTTTAAATTCAGTTTGTTTAAATGCAGTTTCACTTCTTTTTTAATGACCATGTGTTTTTTTCAATTTTATACCAAGTGTGCTCCCACCATGTAAAGCACAATTTGGTGAAGTTATCATTTCTATAATTTTATTTTTTCTTAAATTGAGTTTCACACATCAATTAGTGCTTTGAAAGTTGTGTTCTACATAATTGTGTACGCTAAAATACATTAATTTTCTGAAATTTATTTTGTGTAAATGTCCACCAATATATATATATATATATATATATATATATATATATATATATATATATATATATATATATATATATATATATCATGGAGGATGAATTTATTGAAGATAAAAAGTTCCATTAAAAATTGAGATATATATATCTATATCTTGAGTTATTTTAAATTTTTTGAATTTTAGGTTGTTGGAGATTTTCATTTGGAGCCTCTCTTAGGAGATGTCCCAAATTCACCTGCAGAAGTATTCAATTTTTCACTTATATATATATATATATATATATATATATATGGTTTTTTAATTTAGTTATAATTTATAAATTTTTGTTTATTTAAGTTTTATTATAAATTGAGATCTCGATCTTGAGTTATTTATACTTTTAAAATTTTGAATTTTAGGTTCCTATAGAATATTTCTTTAATCCATGGACTCTAGCGACGGAGATAGGAACATCCACACCATTTCAACCATTTGAATAAGTTGTCTAATTTTTTTTTTTAATATTATTGAAAATAAGTTTATATATGTACATGTGCATTTTCATCTGAATTTTTTTAATATATATATATATATATATATATATATATATATATATATATATATACATGTATATTGTATAGTTTACTGTTGGAGATGTTCCCATGGGGGAATTCGTCACAGGTGAACAAATGGAGAGGGAACCTCATGAGGTATTGCATGATTTTTTTTTTTTTACATGAAGTTATATATATTCTCATTGATTTTTAAAACATCAAATTTTATTGTTAAATTACATGTGAATTGTGTACAGGTTTCCCATGCTTCGCATGATAGTGCGCGGATTGAGACCCTGATAGGAAAGACGCTACATCCATCTCTATTTGATGGACATGATTTGTAGATTTGATTTCAAGATTTAGATAGTCATACATTTATTTTTTTATATATTATCTAGATGCATTGTCATATCTATATATATATATATATATATATATATATATATATATATATATATATATATATATATAACTTGATACAGTTTGATAGTTGTGAGATCTACAATTTTTGGACATATTTTATTACAGTGTTAATATAATTTTTTTTGTTCCAAAAAGTTAAGTTTTGGATGATTTTAGTACTTTTGGCATGTGAATGTGAAGTAATGTTGTTATATATAATTTTTTTGGTTTTTAAAACTTTTAAGTTTTGGATAATTGAACTACTAGTAATGTTGTCATCTATAAATTAATGTTTTGCTTCTGAACTACATTTGGCATGTTATGTAATGATGTGTTATAATTTTTTTTGTTTTTAAAATTTAAGTTTTGGATGCTTGAAGTACATTTGGCATGTGAAGTAATGTTGTGATCTATAATTTTTTGTTAAATTAAAAGTTAAGTTTTCGATGGTTTCAATCTACATTTGGCATGTGATATAATGTTAAATGTTTTTATTGGATAGTTGAACTATAATTGGCATGGCATGTGAAGTAATGTTATGTATGATATAATCAAAAAGTTTTTAAAACTCAAGTTTTGGATGGTTTCAATCTACATTTGGCATGTGATATTTAATGTTAAATGTTTAATGTTTTTATTGGATAGTCAAGAACTACAATTGGCATGGCATGTGAAGTAATACGTGCATGTGAAGTAATGTTGTGATCTATAATTTTGGATGGTTTCAATCTACATTTGGCATGTGATATAATGTTAAATGTTTTTATTGGATAGTTGAACTATAATTGACATGGCATGTGAAGTAATGTTGCACGATATATAGTCAAAAAGTTTTTAAAACTTAAGTTTTGGATGGTTTCAATCTACATTTGGCACATGTGATATAATGTTAAATGTTTTTATTGGATAGTTTAACTATAATTGGCATGGCATGTGAGGTAATGTTGCACGATATATAATCAAAAAGTTTTTAAAACTTAAGTTTTGGATGGTTTCAATCTACATTTGGCACATGTGATATAATATTAAATGTTTTTATTGGATAGTTGAACTACAATTGGATGGCATGTCAAGTAATGTTGTGATATAATCAAAAAAAATTTAAAACCCAAGTTTTGGATGGTTGAAGTACATTAATCATGTGAAGTAATGTTGTGATATAATCAAAAAGTTTTTAAAACTAAGTTTTGGATACCATTTTAATCTACATTTAATGTAAATCCCTTTAATTTTGATTTAATGTTAAATGTTTTAAATGTAAATCCATTTAATTTTGATTTAATGTTAAATGTTTTAAATGTTTTGATATAATGTTAAATGTTTTGATCTAAGTTTTGGATGGTTTCAATCTACATTTGGCCTATGGAAGACTCCCATGCGTAGACATCGGATGCGTTGCAGAAGGGGAGGTGGGGGTAGGGGTGGAGGGGGCAGGAGTGCTGGTTCTCGCCCGCCTCTTTCAATACATGACACATGTATCCACCCTCCTCCGGCAAGCATTGTCACACAATTTCACTTCACCAGCGCTGTGGTGAGAACTCGAATTACGACGACCATTTCTGTCTTTTTTTAGGAGAAGCCGCAAGATGAAGGTGCCTCTAGTTCTAGGAAGCAGCAGAGAAAGTCCACCATCCTAACCCATCAGCCCTAAGACACCAAAAAGTTGGCATATCTTCCAGTCAAATCCGACTCGACGAGCTCTAGCAGCGATGGCGCAAGCAGCGACAGCTCGGCCTATGTGGAGAAAAAGCTCAAAGATGACTCTAGCTCCTCTTCCACTTCAGAGAGCTCCTCCCAGCACTCCAAGGGAGTAGATGATGATCCGGAGGATTAAAGTTGTCCAATTGTGGAGGATAATCCTCCTACACACATCGATAGCTAGCCTGATGTCAGGTCCTCTTTAGCTTTTTTGAACTTTTGTCATGTTTTGCAATCACTGTGCTTCTGAACACTCTATGTCTGTTGGTTTCCCGATATTGGGCAACATCTTCTGGGCTGGTTTCCCAGTTATGGGCAGACCCTTTTCTGTTTTTTTTATTTAGACCCCTTTCTCAGGTCCCTTTTTCTAAGTTCTGGATGGTTTCAATCTACATTTGGCATATGGAAGACTCCCATGTGAAGTATCATTTTGATTTAATCAAAAAGAGTAAAGAAGTAGTTATATGTAAATACCTTTAATTTTGATTTAATGTTAAATGTTAAATGTTTTGATCTAAAAACTGGACATGTATTCAGTTTGTGTATGTATCCAGTACGTCCAACATTTTTCATCAATGCACATAGAAAAACTAGTTCCAGTTAATTGCATTCTAGAACATATATATTGAGTACGTGAATCATTTTTCATCAATGCACATAGTAAAACTACTTGAAAAATTAATTGCATTCTAGAACATATATATATATCCAATACATGTAACATTTTTCATCAATGCACATGTATAGAAAAACTACTTTCAGTTGATACTAGAGCACGTGCATGTACCAAAACAATTTGTACATGTGCAAACACTTGCACAAATAACATAAGAAACTCAATTTTTAGTTGAGTACTGGAAGTTCTAAAACATATTTAATCCAAAGAGAATAAATTGTTGGACAATTCACTCAAAAAAATTCTAATGGAATTCCATCTTCAATAATCCGTTCATGATCGGATTTTGACATTTTCTATCTCTTAATTTTTGATTTTTTCTTTGATTGAACTTCTATCAACTTTATGCATGCTGCACACACCAAGTGATTATATTGACAACTTATGGAATCAGGTTCATAGTCTTCAAAGTAAACAAAGTCTCCACTTTGATGAGTTTGTCTGAAAAAATAACCTTTCAGTATAATAGACACTCTGTCATACTGAAATCCGTGATCATTATAGTCTTGTAATAATTTCATTTTTCGTTTAGTGCAACGCATCAAATAATACTTCACATTTTCATCGTTGTCAATAGGTGCAATTACAGCAAAAACATCTCCTGCACAATAAAATAAATTTAACATTTAATTATGCATATTTAAATTTATTTCTAGATCTTTAAATCATTAGAAAGAAATTCAAATGTTACCTTCTCTAACAAGATCAGAAACTCGATCACCATCGGATGATATTGTAGTTTCCTCTGATTGCATTTCTTCAAACATTGCAACAGACATTTTTCCCTTTGTATTTAGCTCTGTATGTTTCCAATCGTTTACATACATTTTGTTTTCACAAACGTCATTGGATGTTGTGTTGTCTATGCAAACATGACAAAAACAAGAATATTTTCTTTTATCCAATGCAAACACATTTCTGGATGACTTTGTTTTAATTGAATGCAATTTTCTAGTCCCTTTTATTGTTTCAACATCATTTCCAATTGATCTATCTACGTCTTCGATCCCAATATGCCAGAAAAACCTTTATATGGAAAATTCAAAAAATAATGTAAATATGATATCAAAATACAATAAAATATAATCATTGCACGATAAAATTAGATTTCCAATAAAAATTAAATTGAATGTACCTTCGCACTTCCCTTGATGGGTTAGTCTCATGGCTTAAAGTAGTGATGCACCATTGAAAAACTTATTTCACGTCCACAAGTCGGCTTGCAGAGGGGTTCATTTGATATCTTCGAAGTGCTCGTTTTATGCATGCCCCTGCACCGTCATGTTCTCCTTTTCCATGGCCAGTCTCAAAGAAATTCCAACAATGTTTAATGCAGGTTTTCTTATGAAGACAACACAACCAAAAGAATGATCATGCAGATTTGAATTGACCTGCGCATCCATCTGACCATATCCAATGTTCATTGAATGTTATTCCACGATTTTTCAAGGAATCATAAATTTTTCCAAAACAATGTTGTACAAAATATGTATCATGTGTATGATCGTCATTGATATAAAAGTGATATTCTTTAATGATATGTCGATTTTCACTCGTGCTTTCTATATGATCGACATTTTGTTCAGCATGTCTATATAGAATATGGACAAGCATGGAGACTTGGTCAGAATGATAGTATTCACTCTGAATTTCTTTTTGTGGAACAAATGTGTAGTTTTCTGCAAAATCAATTACTGACAAAATGGTCCCTGGTGGAAAAACTTCACGAGATTTTTTGAATTGCAAGTCTTTCCATCGAGCTCTATGGGAATGTTTGGTGTATTTGTAAATTTCTACCTCAAACTTTCTCAAAAAGTCTATCACAAAAATTTCGTCTTCTAGTAATTCAATTCTTTTAACACTATTTGCACCTTGAATCGATGTATCGATATATTCATATCTCTTCCATTTCACTTTCATGTTGGAAAATGATTGATAATTTATATCAATACGATATTTGTTTTGAAATTTAGTCAAATTTCCACAATCATCGCATTTTTTACCACCAACACATTTCTTTTTGTAAAATAGTTCATCGCTTTCTCTTTCACATAGAATTTGAGATATGAAATCAAGGATAGTGGAAGGAGGAGGTGAATTCTTCCATAATGTTCTACCGAAATCAAGGAATGTGTCATAATATAACTCAAATTCCACATGATAACGACAACAACAAGTGTCGCGTATGGTGATAG
This sequence comes from Pinus albicaulis, assembly GCA_034641835.2. Classification (NCBI taxonomy): domain Eukaryota; kingdom Viridiplantae; phylum Streptophyta; class Pinopsida; order Pinales; family Pinaceae; genus Pinus; species Pinus albicaulis. The sequence continues at coordinate 802,726,091 of CM076573.1, forward strand.
GTTTTACATACCATGGTTTTTGTTGAACAAAAGCACTGATTGAAACATGAATTTCATGATTCTCTTCTTTGAACTTGTTGAATAACTCTATCTGAGTGGTTTCCAAGAAATATTTTTCATGTTCTTCGTACTGATTTCATGCTATTCTTCTTCGCATCACATGCCTTGCAGTTGGCGAAACACGCGAATTGTTCTTCCAATATTCATATATTATTTTTTTAACATTTTCTCCAAGTCTATCTTTGTATGGTTGCCTACAAATAACTCTCCAACAAGCGAGTTCATCATTTACATCTATTTGCAACCGAAATTTCCGATGTTTGTGCAAATTTTTTTGCGACGTTACTAATGCTCGTGCCATAGATGTTACCAAATGATTCTCTTTAGTACTTGATGAAACCACTGCCATATGTATTCCTCTACGTACAATTGAAACATTTTTCTGTCTAGATCTCCTAATTGAATTTATAGCACTACTTATATTTTGTATCACATTTTCCTTCATTTTTTTATCTTTGGTTGATTTTCGAATACCCAATAGTGTCGTAGCTTCTTTTAATTTCCTTAATGATAGGAGACCTTTCAACATTTGAGCTTGAACTGTCACCTGCTCCTTTATGAAATACATTTCAAAAATGCGGTTAACATGATATCGTATATAATGGTTAGGTTTTTTATCTCCATATGTGTGACTGTCAACATTTTCTAACATCTCATCATCGACACTGATTTCATCTGTACATATTCGAATAAATAGTACATAATAAGTTTACATATTAAATAAATAACTAAATTAATAAATATATGTATAACATTCCAATAATACGTGCATGTGTTCAATATATATATATATATATATATATATATATATATATATATATATATATATATATATATATATATATATACCTTGTGATTCAATTTCTTCACTTGAATTTCTTTCAATATTTTCACCATCTTCAATCATTGGTTCAATATCTCTTTCACTTTCTCTTTCAAAATTTTGTATCTCATCATCAATGTTTTGAGGAATATCTCTCTCTATTTACATTGCAAAATATTTTTCAAATTAGTCCATCAAATAAAAATTAAGCCTCACATTTTACACTAAGAAAATTTTAAATATATCAATAGATCATAATATTTACATTTACATACCTGCTTCAATTTCTAGTTGAGGTTGATTTTCCCCTTCAATATTTGAGAGTGCTTCTATCTTTCTTTTGCGAGATTGTCTCGTCTCTTCTCTACATTCCTCAGGGTCTCTTTTTCGATCATATTTTCTCTCACAATTCCTTCGATTTACCATGATAATAGAGTATGAAGTTCAAAAAATTTCATTCAAAAATTTAGACAATAACTCAATTAGAAAAAGCATCACAAAGATTTAATTTAAAAAGAACTCATTTTAAAAATTTTGCAAAAAATACATACCCCAATCCAAAACATTGACTTTAAAAAATCTGAGAAAAAAATGTCTTATAAAAATGAAACAAAGTTCAAAATATTTACTTCAACTCAAAACACATACTCTAAAAAAATGTCACTTCAAAAAATGCCTTCAACTTTTAAAAAAAACATCACTTAAAAAAATACTTCTAAAAAATGTCTTTTCGAAATTAAGTCCAAATCCATACTTTCAAAAAAAATGAAGCACAAAAAATATCTAAAAAATGCATTACATACCTCCAAGAAATTTACTTTGAATGTACATCCAAGAAAATTCCTTAAACCCAAAACAATTCTTTGCAAAATCAGACTGCCTCCATGAAACGTCCTCCAATAAAAGTCTTTAAACCCAAAACAATTCTTTGCAAAATCAGACCGCCTCCAAGAATTCGAAATGAAGCCCAAATCTACACTTTCAAAAAAAAATGAAGAACAAAAAACATCCAAAAAAATGTATCACATACCTCCAAGAAATGTCCTTTGAATGTACGCCCAAGAAAATTCCTTAAACCCAAAACAATTCTTTTCAAAATCAGACTGCCTCCAAGAAATGTCTTCCAAGAAAAGTCCTTAAACCCAAAACAATCTTTGCAAAATTAGACCACCTCTAAGAAATGCCTTAAACCCAAATCTCCAAGAAAATTCTTTAAACCCAAACCAAGACCTTTGTAAAATCAGACCAAATGTATGAAATGTGTGAAAATTATGAATGATTTCGTAGCAATTTATATTGCCGCGAAATGGTTTTTTGGAGGAGTTCCACGAAATTTTCTGGCTAATGGAAAAGTAGGCAGAAGATCGGCCGAAATTTGAAAAATTGTTCGGTCGAACTATTAAGGCATGAGACTTAATGACTTGTCTGCGCAAAAAATAGTTTGGCCGAACTTTTTATAAAATTTTGGCCAAACTAACGCGTTACCAGTTACACAGATCCAAGTTCTGAATACATTTCAACAACTTTGAACTGATTAAACTCCATGAAACATTTTGAATTAACTGTCGAAACCAAGACAAGCATTTTCAGAATTGAATATACTTTCAGGAAATATAACTTTTATGGAATTTCATAAATATTTACTAATTTTAATTAATTTTGTAATAAAATGGGTGCAAACAATTTCTGAGGGTCATTATCATTCAGTGAAATCAAAATTTTGTATCTCCCAAAATACATTGTAAAAAACTTTGAAGAAATTATGGGGCATTACATTGGTTCGCCGTCTCTAATGGGTAGCTTTTATATTTTTAGTTTATAACTTATATATTAAGAAATTTCTTGCGTCACGAAACATACTCAAAATATGCAATTTTTTCATATTGGACTAGTTCAAAAAATTCTAGTAATTATGATATGCATCCATTGGCTTTGTAAATATGACGAAACCGAAGTAGAATCTGTCGATATTGTTGTAACACATTTTGTTTTCTTAAAAACACAAATTTTCAAAGAATACAACATTGCGTATTAACATGGTTTCTTATGAATCCTTTGATTGTTAAAAAACACACACTCAAAGAAACGCTAAGTTGACATATCAAATGTGCATAAAACAATTCCAAAAAACAAGTAATAGAAAGCTAACAAAATTTTTGACAACTTTTATTTTTATTGCAAAATGAAATTCTAAACACAAAAATTGTTATAGTTTGTAGAATGTTGAAGAACTGAAAAAATGAAAGTTTTTTCTCAAAAAAGGGCAAAAAGTGTAACCCAACTTCAGTAGTTAGTATTTCTTTCAATCCTTCAAAGCTGTTTTGACATTATTGATTCTACTTAAAGACTCGTCCCTTCTACTATAGAGAGGTAATAAGAAAGTTTATTTTCGAGAAACCATTACTGAGCCACCAGCAATAACTAGCTAAACCCATGAATGAATGTATGTCTTCCACATTCTTAAGAACTTTCCATTCCATAATCATTTTTATCTTTTAAGGGTCTACAAAAATCCCCTCACCAGATATCATGTGTCCCAAATACTGAATCTGCTCCTTGTAGAAGTCACTTTTACTAAATTTGGCATAGGTATGGTGTTCCCGTAACATTTTCAGGACTATGCATAAATGTTCCATGTTTTCTTCCATATTCTTAGAATATATTAGTATATCGTCAATCAATATTACAACAAATTTATCAAAAAATGGGTGGAAGATACCATGCATCAAGCTCATGAACGTTTTTGGTGCATTGGTTAACGTAGATGGTAAGACCACAAATTCATAATATTCGTACCAGGTACCGAAAGATGTTTTGGATATGTCCTCATCCTTAATATATATTTGGTTATACCCTGACCGTAAATAAATCTTGGAAAATATTGTTGCCCCCTTCACCTGATCAAATATATCATCTATGTGTGGCAATGGGTACTTTTTTTTTACACTCAATTTATTGAGCTTTTGGTAATCCATGCACATTCACATAGTATCATTATTTCTATTAACAAACATCACTGGTGCTCCTTAAGTAGTTACACTTGGCCTAATATATCCTTTTTCCATTGATTCTTGCAGCTACATTTTTAATTTTGTCAATTTAGGCACACTCATTCTGTATGGTGCACGTGACACAGGTGGTGTCACGTGTACTATTTCTATTATGAAATCAATATCTCTCTTTTGTGGTAATCCTAGGATATTTTCATGGAACACATCCATTCATTTTGTATCTTACCTTCCAGTTCTATCATAGTTGGCTAGAAATCTGCTTTTCGATATTCGAGAGTAGCATTGATCTTGGGTATGTTTCGCGCCATATCTCCCACTAAAGATGCCTCTTACAGCTTGGTTTTCACTTCATTTCTCCCTCGATGAGGAAAATTCTTAAAATAATGTGCCTCCCCATATCCCCAACATTGCAATGGTGGTTTCTAGGACTGTCTAAGGTCTGGCCTACTAGAAGCCTTAGTATGTCACTCTTCAGTTGCCCATTTAGGTTTTTGTTGATTTTTCCCAATCTGCCTATTTCTTGAATTCCTCGAAACATTTTTATAGTTTCCTTGTCTATTGTTTTTAAAATTCGAGGGGCCTTTCTGCACTTTCTTAGGTGGCCATATTCTTCCAGCTTCTCCCTTTACCTTGGTCTACTAATAGGACATCCGTGCTTTTCTTATTACCTCGTCCATAGTTTTTGGGTTCACAAACTCAATTTTTTCCTTCTTGTGAGCATGTAAACTGCTCAAGAACCGTTGTACCCTTTCCTTTTCATATTTTAAATATGGAATGTATCTTAACAACGACGTAAAGTTAGTGATAAATTCATCCATAAACATTTGTGCCAATTTTAAACCATGAAAATCTCATGATTTCTCATCATAAAATCATTCAGCTGAGTACTTGTCCGGGAAATACTGCTGAACTCATCCCAAGTCACATTCTGGTGTTCAATTCCACACACATTTTTCACCTATTCCTACCATAATGTAGCCTTTTCCCGCGATTGGTAGATAGATATTCGAGATTTTAGTTTATAGTTATATTCTTAGACTTTGGAATAATTATTCATATTTTTTATCCAAGATTCCGCCACGTCTTCAACCTCTCCATCAAATGTAGGAGGCTTGATTTTCTAGAATTCACCCTGTAATTCCATTTTTGTTTCTTCAGATCTTGTTGATCAGAAATATTACTAGATTCAGCTTCATTATAAGTTCTACTCTTATTAATCTATTGGGTATAACTCCCTTCTTGATTATCTTAAACTTGTTGTTGTTTCTATCCTTCTACATGGGTGTCCCTATCTTGACTGGTTTGTGCTATGTGATGTTTTTTATTTTTCGAGAGACTTTTAAATATCCTTTTTTACTCTCTCGTTAGCCTTTTATTATTGCTTCGTACTCAATTCATCTATTTCCTGAATTTTTTGCACCCTATCCAACAACCTATTCGTTTGATGGTGTTTCTCTTCTAGAAATATATTGGTTTATTGGTGTTGATCTATGCTTAGCTGCACATACATTTCTGAGTTGATCTTAGTATTAAACACGTTATGTTCTTCCCATATAGTTATTCAAATTTGGTGGCTGGAACCCATCCTCATTGTAATTTCTTACCAATCTTCTTATCACTCTCTCTATGTGTGCACAATTTAAAAAAAAAACCTGAAACAAAATGAAAACATCCACATTATCTTAATGGCCCATCTGGCCCCAACATTTAACCACGCTCTGATACAACTTGCCACAACTATAAGAAAAATACACATATAAAAAAATATATATTTAGCTTAACATTTTTACTCTTACCAAGCCTACTATAGTTTCTAACCTTGAATTATATCATTGGGTAACCTTAGGTCGTGATTCTAATACTCAAACGCGTTTAATAATTCTACAGAAAATAAGTAATATCTTTGCCCCATACATTAATATGTACAATCACATTATTTATACCATTAACCATACTTATTTCTATAATTTGGTTTTCATTGCAATGCATACAATCTTAGATTATTTGTTTGAAAATATATTTATGATTTTGTTTTAATTGTATCGGCACACTAGTCCATCTAGTCTTATCTGTAGACCTTAGCGTTTATAGTTTTTTTTTTGTTTTTAAGGGATATTTACTTTGGGCCTGCTGGTCTTTATGCCCAATAGCTAAGTTAACTGGAGTCTCTATAATTATTTATTGTCCTGTGTTAACAAGGTACTAGTTTTTCTTGTTTATACTCATATTAATGGAAATGAGTCCTTTTAAAAGGTTCAGATCTAATTTTTTTTCTCTTCCATGTTGTAATTTTAATCATGCTACATTGCATGGAAGGTTCGAATTGCAAGACTATCTTTCTACCTCCTTCTGAGCTTATCAAGTTTTTGCATATGATTATTTGGGACTTCTGTTTGTCAATGATGGAATCCACTATGAAGCTTCAAATTTAAATATTATGTTATTTTCTTTAGTACATAATTTTGTTAGCTTACCTGTTTTGTCAATTAATTCAAAGTTCATTTCATTACAACAACCCTTCATCAATACGGCGAGAGGACTAGGACCCCAGCCCTATCACCATGGGGTCGATGCTAAACCTTTGGGCATTGAAAAACTGTCTTCCCTGTAGTTATTTTCTACCAATTCCTTAGTTATTATGGTTTTTCATTTATGTGATCTAAAATTTATGTTTATCTAATATACTTGAGTTTATTATTGTGAATTTCTATCATATTTGTCCATTATGTTGGTGTGATATGAATTGTAGACATTTTCATATGTTTTAGGCTTAACAAGATTGGTTGATACTATTTTATTAATGTATGTGATTGGAAATTTAGATTTATATAATGTAGTTAATGATGATCATAAAAAAAATTGTTTGAAGAAATTTGATAAAAAAATATTTCCACAATGATAGTGATTGGAAATTATCCTATACATTAAATTACTATAATAATTATTGCAACAATTTTTGTTGAAAATATGAGATGTGTTCATGTATGCTTCTACTTGTCAACAAATTTAAGGTAGAATTCATTTATTTTCAAATTTATAGTAACTTTAATTTATTATATCCAATAAATTTGAGATTCATTTATATTTTTCTCTACTTTATGATCAATGATTTTCTAGTTTGCGTGAGTAGGATGGAATTTCAAAGCAAGAAGTACCTAGAATTTCATTATTAGTTTTCACACACTTAACAAAAAATGTTGAATATCTTAAAAAATTTGAAACTATTTTTGATAGGCAAATCACCATTGCTATAAAATTTTCAATAATATTCCATCCATTGGATAACATTATGGGATATACTATCTATATTTTTGGATTAATATTTTCAAATGTGTAAATTTTTAATCGTTAGGATACATGAAATTTGAAATAAATATAATATTCTCAAATGTTCTCCTCAACAACATATAGTGAAAGGTATAATGAACATGGAAATGTCATAAGTTTGAGATTTTCATTGAATTTTTCTATTGCTAATGGTTGCTCTAAATTATTTTTTTTCTACCCAAATCCATTGAAGTAGAATGTTTCTAAAATAATCTACTTAATATTTCCGTTATTGTTGCTAAAATAATATCAACCTACGGGGTTTCCAAGGTATATTGGTGTCTAATGATGTGATTGTTCATTGTTTCATTTTCATGATGTTAATTTCTTTCATGATGCAATGTTTATATTATCCATTAGGTGATTTACTAATTGAGTTAAAATGATCATGGTGATTTACTAATCAAGTTAAAATGATCACGTGATCGATGCATAGTTCTAGAAGGAAATTTAAGTTAATATGCTACAACAAGGACAATTAATGGTTGTGTAGCTCACTATGTTTTTACTAAATATCTATATAAGTGATGATGATGGTTATTCAAATGGTTTATGTGGAAATATATAAAGTAATTGATAAGATTACACATTCATAAATGTTGAGAAAAATTCCTAACTCCATGCATTTTCCTGCGAGGTTATCGGGGTATGTTATAGAATATGAAAAAAAGACACACCATCAATAAATGAAGAAGTCTAGAGATATTTCATGTGTTCAATACTATAGCATGAAACTATTGGTGATAAGGAAAAATATTTTGGAGAGAAATTACGTGTGGGAGAGAAAGTTTAGTTAAACCCAAGAGATTACCAAGACACCGCTAAGGGTTTGAGAGAAGAAATCAAAATTATCTATGGGAGAGAAAGACTATTTGAACCCAAGCAATTACCAAGACACTACTAATGTTTGGAGAGGAGAAATCATGGTTAATATTTTAGCAACTTTTTAGGACAATTAACCATGGAGCTCAAGGATAACTGACAAATATTTAGTTGGTTAGGAGGATCGTTGAAATTTTCATGTATTTATGGAACAGTACAGATAAGTATATGTGTGAATGGGTGATTGTATGTAAAGTGAATAGTAAGGGAAAAATATTATATGGAATTAAAAGTTTAGATTTTAAACTTTTGAGAAATAATTGTTACTATTGTTGTAGATGAATATGCTACACGAGAATAATAGTATGTTGGGTTAACTTTGTTGTTGTAGGTGAACACATTCCTTATAATCTTTAGAGGTGAGAAGTGAATAATGTGAGGAGTAATATAAATTAAGTGAAAAAAATGTATTAAATATGAGGCCAAATTAGTTACTGAAAAAGAAAAAGAAAATTGAAGGATTGTACACATAAGATGTAGATAAAAAAATAAAGTTAAAATTGTATTTTTTCATAGGTGATAGGTGTGAACTAGTAAAAATTAGTATTACAATTCCAAACCTTAGGCATGAACAAGAGAGGATGACGAATAAGTGAAATAGTGTGGTCCCTTAAATCAGAGGTTCATCGAGGTCTGGCCTATAAAATATTAATCTTATAGAGAGAAAATATATGAAAAAATATTCCAAAAATAAAAATTTAAAATACAGTTTCTAATACAATACAAGTGAAAAAAAATTGCATTCAAGTATTCAATAGCAAATTTCATACTAGAAAGGAAAGACCCTATTTCATTAAATAACTACCATAAACATTAAGGGAACAATTGTTTGTAATAATCATGTTTTCATAGTAAAATATCTATAACAAAAAAATATAAGGCTTATGAACAAGAAATAATGATTGCATGTTTGAAGTGAGTAACACATAAAAAATACAAGTGGATAACATTCCTGACATGTAGTTGTAGATATTTCTTGTCAGTACAAATTATGGAGAAATAAGTCCATGAAGAAATGTTGACCTAAATTACACAATTTTATATTAAAAAAGGATGAATCCTTGTACAATAATAATACCCCATTATGAATACTAGATATTTTAATTACAAATATAGAGGCATGATAAAACATTACACTCAACTCAAACATAGATGATAGGTTGATGATAAATTTAAGTCAAGAACCAATAAACCTAATGCATAATTTAATGGTACCAGGGTGAGTGAGAAGGCCATTGTGGCTTGAACATATGCTAATAAATGAAAATGGCTAAAATGAGCACCCTCAATTAAAGCCGTGTGAACCCATGAAAGTCCTTTAAATATCAAATTCATGGTTGAAAACTTATTTAAAAGTGGAAAATTACATAACAAGGGTCTCAAATATAATCCTTATCTATAGTCACCATATGGGTAACCAATCCTTTCTACATTCAAAACATGATTCCCTCGTAAGGAATTACCAGTAAAAGTGAAGCTCTCTATGGTGGAATGTATTAAAAATAAATATGTGTAAGAAAATTAGAGCCAATTCCATGGTCTGTAAACCTTTTAATCCTAAATTCTTTGGAATTCAAGTAGAAGTATATGGAATCAATTAATGTGTTATCTAAAATTGACATGTAGTCAAAAAAAAATTTCGTTTAACCCAAATAGAGTTGACAGAGTTGGGTAACGTATTTCATAGGAACAAGCCAATGAGTACCATAACCATCCTTCTTGAAGACATTGTAGCATTTATTTAAACAAAGTGAACTATATTTATAGTGATATTCCACTCATAACTAAGTTGCAATATCCCTGTTTCTTGGTAGGATTTGGAGCCGTATTTTTTAGATTACTTTATCTTAATGAAAAAATAAATGAAACACTAATTTCGTGACTAGGTAGGGTAGTTAACCTAATGCGTGCTAACTTAATTTTATCATTGTTTTCGGAAATGATCTATATCATTGTATCTAAAGAGTTTGATAAGGTTTCTTGAGGCTGATGGGGACCCTGACCACCAAGCATATTAGAGCATGAAGCCTTATTGACGAGGCAACCACAACAAATGGTGTTGTTTCATTCCCACAAAATAATGTAATGCATAAAGTATATTATGAAAGACATGTTACCACATGAGTTTATGCATATCAGCATGAGCCAATGGTTGTCAACATGAAGGATGGGGGTTCATCTCTGTTAATAATATGAGAGTTACTACCTGCTAAGGATCAATGCATACAAAAATGAATAAGATATCTAAGTATGCAAATAGGTAACTTAGGGTAACCTAGTCAACAAGAAAGAAAAAACCAAAAAGTTAATGGACAAATTGAGAGACAGGAACAATTCTCAAGAAATTTATCATGGTATATATATATATATATATATATATATATCTAGAGAGAGAGAGAGAGAGAGAGAGATTACTTTTAGAAAAAAAAACCAAAATGTAAAGTGAACTGGTGGAAATACTTTATAGAGTGAACATAATTATAGAAGTAATTAAAGAAAGAGTTAGAAAAGGGTTGAATTGGAAATTATGAGAAGACTTACAGTCATGTTCATTATTTTCTTTAAAAAAAATAAATGAAATTTAAATTTTACTATGCAAATTTAGGTAAATTAGAAATATTTCACATTAAAAAGAAGGGATATGTTACATATGGTACTAGATCCAAGTTGAAAAATTGTGGCCTATGAGTGTGACTACAACTAGAATCAGACACGGTAAAATTTATTTGCAGGATGAGGAAGAAGGTAAATCGTATATGTTATGTACAAAAGGAAAGAATTTGTAATGGATTTATGTACTATGAGTATGTGATAGAATTTTATTAGGTGAACTATGTTTGGATACTAAATTTTTGTGTGAGAATACCCTTACCTATAGGAATTGCTATCCGAGAGTGAATACAGTTCTAATGAATAGATGAAGTATTATTAACTGCTAACTAGCAGATTATATTCCATGATTGTTTAAACAACAAATAGACGAGGGAGATTAAAACAAGTGGAATTAAGAAAAACAAACATACTTAAGTGAGTAAATGTGTATTGGAATAGATGTATAAAGTATAGTTACCTTCCTTATTAGGTTAATAATTCAGTAACAATAGATGCATTTCTTAGTAGGTAAGTAAAAATGTTGTATGTCAAATTGTGTAAAAGTATGCAATTATGTACATGATAATTACATGTTTAGATGAGAAAGGTTTCATGTGTTCATGGAGTTGTGGATGTTGTAGGTGGATTTGAGGTACAAGCGTTACTCTTTGCAATTCTCTTAATAGTTGGGAGAAACTTTTAATTTCATAATATATATATATATATATATATAATGTAAGGACCCACCCAACATTTACCCACTTTAGGAGATAGTTGGGATTGAAAAACTCTCCCAATGGCTTGCGATAGGGTTTCTCTCAGCCTCGCTGTTGCAGCCACCACTGATACTCATACTAAAGATCTAGACACATATTTCTTCATCATCAAGGCTGGGGATAAGCTTGTGGCTGCAACGGCTTCAACTCCTTGCTGAGAGGAGGCCCCTTGTAGGTCGATTACTCCCAACGCCTTGTAGATGTTGCCATTGGTCACAGGGTTGCAGATGTTTTCGCTGCTGCCAACAAGGAAGAACATACTTCCACATACAACCATTCTTCTACGTCATTAGTACCATAGGAAGCGAGCGTTAACTTCAAGGACGAGATCCAGGACTAGTTTTGTAAAGTCGTTCACCACAACGCTGTTGAAGCCACCACATATGCCTTATTTCAGCGATGCCTCTCGAATATGCTCTATGGATGCACAGAGGAGTCTCAACCAACAGGAAAAAATCTGTCTCTAATCAACACTAGCACGCAGAATTATTTCCTCACCAGGAAAACTGATCAGGCTGAGGACATCAAAGACTAGGCTTCCACTTTGATACATGCCAGCCAATATTTCTTAGATCTACTCTCTCCCGCCTTTCAAATTCAGATCTCTCTCTTCTCGAGCAGATCCATGCTGCTTTGGATCTGCTCAACTGATAGAGTTCATAAGATCTTTCATGCCCTTGAGCAGAGGCTGGGGATTCCCACAACTCTTTAGAGACTTGTTTACGAAGGTAAACAACTTGATGCCTCTTTCCCCCTTTCATTCTACAACATTGAAAGAGATGCTACTTTAGTTTTTTCACTTTCTTTGAGAGGAGGAGCCACAGGAAATTCCTCTTTTTCTCCAGCCTTCTCCTATAAATATGTTTTCCATGCACAACCCAAGAAATATACCCAAACCCCTGAGGCCCCTAAGCCTTTTCTAGTTGATAAATTAGAGGATGTCCCCTCCATTGAGATCTCCCACCCACGTCTAGCAGATCAACTTCAAAAATTCGTAGAAACCGCCATCATATGCAGATTAAATGGATTATGGCCTCACAAAAAGGAATTCTATGAGTGCATCTACGCAACCTGGACCCACAACTATAAGATAAGCTTCTGCTCAAAGGGTTTCTTCATCGTACTATTTGATCAAATCAAAGATTATCAACAGGCCCAAACAAAAGGCTCATGGTTTTGGTGAACAATGGGGCTATTCATCGCCCTCTCATTCCCTGATTTTGACCCAGCTATAGTAGTCATTAATAAGACTCCTATCTAGATCAGGCTTCCCAATTTACCTGCCCATTTATGGCACCTTTTAGCCTACTGAGGAATAGGAAACTCTATGCGATGCTATCTAACTACATATCACTTTTGGGAGTCTCAAGGCCTATACACATACTATATAATATGTGTGGAAACAGACATAAGTAAAGGTCTCATTGACCAAATAAATCTCAAGGTTGGTGACTTCGTGTGGATGAAAATCCTAGATTATGAGAATACTGCCTTTCATTGCTGCCATTGTCACCAAACAGGGCACCTTTAGAATTCTTACCCCACATTCCTTGCAAAAAAAAAAAAGGAAACAATTTAAAATCCAAATCCAAAAGATGGATTCCTTGTAGTCTGCCTCCCATGGATGAATCTAAGTCCTTTATTTCAGAGGATGAGGAGAATAAGGTAGAAATAGAACATGCACAACATATGAACAATTTTTCGTCCGTCGTACCCGAGGATCCTCCAAACACGATGGTCACTTAGAAATGCACTCATGATACCTCCTCCTCTGACATAGATGAGGAGATTGCTTCCACGGTCAACACCAGTCTACAAGTGGTTATTTCCCATCCACGTCAAGCGGGATGGGTAAAAATTACCAAAAAGAAATGGAAGAAGCCTCGCATGGAGGCTTCTACCCATTCTAGGTAGAACCGAGCTCATTTCTTCTAGTTCTCTATGTCACGCTTCATAGCTCTTTTGCTTGTTTATTTTACTCTCCTCGGGACCGAGGTTGATAATTAATCATTTCTGGTTAGCCCGTTTCGTGCCTACCTTGGTCATAATCTCACCTTGTACTATATTTTTTCTTAATAGAATTAGTCTCATTCAAAAAAGAAGTAAAAAAAAAACATTTACCAATTTTAACCTACCCACCAGGGTAGATATTTGATGATAGTTACTCTGCGCAACCCAATTTCCAAGATGCACTTATGGAAAAAGGGCTCCACATGTCCAAAAATGACTACAAACACCGAGTGTCACATGATCAAATAGTTTTCAACCTACCTTGACCAAACACTATTTCCTTAAATTTAACACAACTTCCTATTTTTTTGTATATTTTTAGGTCCTAAACTTCCAAGGCCATTTTGAGGGCCTAAATGACATTTTAAGAGGAGAAGAAGAGACCAGAAAACTGCCAAAATATACTTCATAGATTATTTCTTCAACCTCCTTATGGATATATTCCAAACGAGGTATTATGATAGCATAATGAAGATTTCATGAAATAGTTACAACCGTGGGAAGTGGGTAGTCCAAATTATTCATTTATACAAACACTTTGTATAAATAGTACATGTAGGTCATGAATGCATATTTGTTCTTTGTTTCCATAAGTTCTTCAGAAAATACTAAAGAAGACTCACTGCCCTCTCTTACTGAGTTTCAAAAACATATATTGGATCATGCATTCATATAAATACCAACAACCTACCAACCATGGAATATATTTATAATAAGGGCACGCCATATAATGAAATATATACCATGCATGTAAATAGTATTTCACTAGAATGAAACAATGAAAACGAGTCATAAAATCACACATGAATTCAGAATATGCATTGATTGATATCATTAAGAAACAAATAATAATAAAATATGCATAATTCCAACCAAGTGAGGGAATTCCACATATCACCAGACCATAGATTAGTTGGAACCAAATATTTCTTTCATCCAATGACCCCAGTGCTATGTTCCAATCATGAATGTTGGATCACATTGGATAAACCAAAATAAGAATAACCAGGGATTCCAGAGGATAAACCAAAATAAAAATAACCAGGGAATCCAGAGGATAAACCACCTCCACTGTAAACCACAATAATTTCACCTTAATAAGTCCACATATCACTAACACCAAAACAACTAAAATTCCTTTTGACTTTATTCACCATGTACCCAAAGAAATTTTCCTCTTTTCACCCATATACCAATAATTCTAGGGGGGAAATGATCTCCACCCTTGACCTTTGGGAGTTTTCCTTAGACCACATCAAAAAAGATATAGTTATCTATGAAATTCCATAGACAACATAGAAACCAGTGTCAATCTAAGAAAATTCCATGTCAATGAAAATAAGTAGAAAAATAACCAAATGCATGTACAATGCATTTTCAAACCCCAAAAATGAAATCATACATGCAACCTATTACCTGCAATGTTCTCTTTATTGAGTTGTTTTTCCAACCTTATTCTCCATTTCCCAGAAATTCTTTTAATATTCTTCTTTCTTTTGAAAAAATTCTCTCTCTCTCTCAAGGGTTAAGTGAGAATGCCTCAAGGTATCTCTCTCATTTCCTTCATTTTCCATTGCATGCATATTATTGTATCTTCATATTCTTTTTCTCTTATTTTATTTTAATTCTTTGAATTAATTGTCATCTATTTCCTTTTTCATTTTTCCAATGCCAATAAAAACTTCTATAACCGTTAATTAACCACAAGCAATGCCCAATTTAATGATTTTTCATCCATTCAACTTTAAATATGTGACCCATGATTTTGGTTTAATTTATTTACATGTGAAATCAACACGAAGATGTTACAAATTCCTCCCCCTTGGGGGAACACCCTCATTGGTGTTTTTTGAAAATTATGACCAAAAAAACATAATCCTTATTAGATTTTTAGAAACACATAATATTGTAGTATTTACACTGATAAATTGTTGAAAACATGAAAAATATTCTACTTATTGGAGCTTTATAACACACCTTATTGTACTATTTACAATTCAAATATGCATATATAAATATATAAAAAACAAAGCTCCACTATAAAATACGAAAGGATATAGACACCACATTTGATCATCCATCTCCTATGTAGCATTATTGGGGCCAAAGTGCTTCAATTGCACTTTAACTTGCTATATTTCTTAGATTCAGAACATGAGTTTTTTTAGCTGCAATATGTATTATGGCTATGGCTAGAACTCTCCCTTTGTTTCCACATGCAATATAGACCAATCAATTACATGATAATCATCATGAAAAAATTTCTTAAGTAATGAAACATGGAAAGCATCATGAACCTTCACTGATGGGGGAAGTGCAATTTTTCATGCCATTGGTCCAATCCTCTTAAGGATCTCAAAAGGCCTGCAATACCAAGGTGTTAACTTGGAAAATATTATATTACTTCATTTAAATTAGATCTCATTGTTGAAGATAGAAAACATGTTAAAACTTAGGATGATTTCGTTAACTTTAAGCCTATTTTCCCAAATGAATCTGATTTTTTTATAAATAAATGGAAGATTCTTCTATTTTACAAAATGGGGGATTTCAACAACAAAATTTGGCAAAGAATTTCAGTGATGGGACATGCCTAATGCCCAACCTTCGTCTTTCATTCCTTCGGTTGACCTCATTACCAAATCCTGGCTAGCGAAGTATAGACTGTTATAAACAAATGGGATTTAAATTGTGAATCACGGAAAGTTGATGGAAGACAAAGTTTTATTGGCCTTGCTGTATGAGGATCTTCCTTAATGGATCTGATTTTTTTATAAATAATTTTAAGGGTCTTCTATTCTATGAAATGGAGGGTTTTGACAACAAACTCTAATGAAGACTTTTGGTGATGGGATATGCCTGATGTGCAACCTCCATCTTTCGTTCATTTGGTGGACCCCTCTACCAAATATCGATTTCCTCCAACATCTTGCTCCCCTCCGCTCCTACATCTAACCACCACTCTCAATGCCTCTGCCACCCCACTTCCCTCCACTACTCGACTCCACCTACTGCATTAATGGAAGTCCTCCAACATCTTCCAGCCAAAATCCATGAAGAATTGGGTTTGAATTTGAAAATATGCCCAAATGAAACTTAAATTTATGTAAACTTAATCGCTCAACCTCTTGCTATTGTTTGTATTTTTTCATTCCTGGTTTTTCCTCCCACGTGAACATAATAGCATCCTTAGCTTTCGGTGGTGCAGGGTTGTGGAAGGATGGCCATGGGGTGAAAAAGACTTATTTTTTCCTTCCTGGTTTGTTCCCCAAGTGAACGGAAGGGAATGGTGGCCTCATATTTCAGTAGTACAGGGTTGTAGAAGGGCGACCATGGGGTGAACATGACAAAGACATGGGGTTGACCAAGAAGAAGATAAGGAGATGACTGTGAATACATATTTGCAATTAAATCTTGTGATTTTTGATTTATTGGTTTAGTGTCCATATTAAGAAATTTTTACCAAAAAAAAATTCATTTACATTCATATAGACTACAAAGATATTGCCCGTATGTGTTGTATTTCTTAGAGGGACTCAAGCCAATCAGGACAACTGCAGGGCTCTACATGTAGGATGCTGAAATGCACAATAACAGAAAAATTATAAACACTGACATCAATACCCTGTCACGAGAAGGAGGCAGAGTCGTGGAAATCAAAATCAGAGCTCAGAAATGGCCATTGGAAGACTCATTCTGGGAAAAATCAGAGCAAAAGCTGGTGAGAGAGAGGAAGTAATATTGGGAGAAAAAGAAGCCAAAATTATGTTGAGATATCATGTGCTAAAAGTGAGCCTCTAGTGTATTGTTCTACATATTTCTGAACCCCCCTGTAGCAATAGTTACTCACTCACTTATTCATAGGAATACTCCTTTTCCTTTTTTAAATAGCTAGAATCAGGCAACTTATTCTACAAGCATCATCTTTCTTGTGTTCACCCCATTGTCGGCCTTCTGCAACCTTGCACCGCCGAAATATGAAGTCGTGGTTCCTTTCTATTCGCGTGGGAGGAAAAAATAGGAATGAAAAAATAGGTCGCATTTACCCCATTTTTTCCCTTTTACAACCCTGTAACCCCAAATTTTGAGGCCTCAATTCTATTTGATTGTGAGGACAAACCAGGAATGAAAAAATAAAAACAATAGTAGGAGGTAGAGAAATAAAGGTTATAGAAATTAAAATTTCATTTCAGAGGGTTTTCAAATTCAAACCCAAATCGTTCGTGAACCTCTGTAAGAGCAGGGTGGCAGAGGCGTTGGGAGTGGTGGTCGGACGCAGGAGTAGTGGGTAGCTAGCTAGCGGGGGTATCCTACATTTTGTATAGAGGTCCACTAGGGAAAAAGGAGATGGAAGTTGGCATCGGGCATATGCCATCACCGGAAACCTTCACCACAAGTCTTTGCTAGATTCTACTATCAGAATCCTCCATTTCATAGAATAGAATACTCTTTCTAAATAAATTATGACTTCTCTCAAAATATGACTTCATCTAAGTTATAATATAATTATTATAATATTTTAATTTAATATAAATTTATTATAAATATATTTTTTTTTCACAAAATCGGGTGCTGAGCAGTATTCAAAAAAGAGATTTAGGAGTCGAAGCTCCAGTTTTACAAGATAGTATTGGCAAGAGGTGGGCCAATTATAGATATGTTTGGTGCCAATTTATTTTTTACATCTAGCTTTCTTCACTATGAGAGAGGAAGAATTGGTGTAAACTCAACAAATTTTTCATTTCATATTTGATTTTTGAATGTGTGAGGAAATTGCTGCCCATTGAGGTCTTCACTCGTTTCAATATTTTGTGCTTGTGCCAAACTTTGACTTGACATAACAACATGGAGCTGATAAATGCTGTCTGGGAAGACAGAGGCAGATAGATGCGCAGATAGAGGCACATATAAAACAAACCTATGGGGCTGATAAACGTTGTCTGGGCAAACAGAGGCGCATAAGATATTGAGGTGCACTGTCTGGGTTGAACAGAGATCGATGGAATGATGGTTGAAAGTGGTCAATTGATGGTTGAAAGCGGTTGATTGATCACGAGAAAGGAAATGCACAGGAAGGGGCGCAGAGATTAAGGGAGCATCACAGAGTGAATAAGAGTTTGGTTCTGCAGAGATTACATCTGTGGGAAACATAGCAAAAGGAATTATAACTGTATTATAAGACTTTGCAATAGAGTTGGGCATGGGTTTTCGGAGTCTGAGAGCGGGGATCCGCTGTGAGATGAATATGCAAAGGAGTATAAATCTGTTCATGGCAAGAAACACTGTTGATCAGAGCCATTACATCGAAGGTTTCCAACAATATGAAGACATGCTCTATTTTCCCGTTCATCTGCTTATTTGTTGAGGGAGCGTAGAACATGGTAAAAGAGGTTTCCTTTCATCTGCTGGTCAAGAGAATGGTGTCACCCTATGATTTGCTGTAGAATCAATTTGGGGGCTTTCCTATTGTAGACCATCAAGCTGATTACAATGGCCGAGTCTCCAATAATTACTGTTGTGCTTATGCCAAGTCTCTGTAGCTGAAGCAGACCTTGATAGAGAGCTAATGCTTCTGCTCTGTTATTGGATAAAGTAGCCAGTCCCCATTCATATTCAATTAAAACATCACCATTACCATTGCAAATGATTCCTCCAGCCCCAGCCATTCCTAGGTTGGACTTGGAGGCGCCATCGAAAAAAAGATAATGAGTATTGCAGTTCCTGAGCCATCGTGCAAATTCCTCTTCTTTCATCCTGAGTTTCCAGCTATACTTGGAATTGGTTCTGCTACTAGGATTACTTCTATTTTGCGCTATGTTATTTCTATCTAGGAGATACCCTATGTAATTTCTTTCTTAAACATGAAGGTCTAGTGTGTTCAATTGCCCTTGACATTTCATGGATAGAGCTTCCAAATTGAGACTCCAAGCTTTGTTGTAGAGCTTTCTGATGCTGGTTTCTTTACCTTTGAAGACCATGCAGTTTCTTGCCAACCAGATGTTCCATAGAAGAGTACAGGGCAAGGCATTCCAAACCCTTCGAGCAATGTTATTTTTTTTTTTCCATAGGTAGCTTTTTTTCCATATGTGTAGTGCTTCAAAGATGCTAGTGCTAGTCGCCCAAGGGATATTGTGGCTTCGGAAAGCTTCCTTCCAGCAAGCTATGGCAAAAGGGAAATCTATGAAGAGATGTTGGATTGTCTCTTCATCAGATTGACAGTTTGGATAGCGAGATGGCCCGTTTATTCCTCGCTTTTTAAGGTTCTCAGAGGTGAGGACTTTCCCTCTTAGGAGGATCCATAGAAAGAATTTAATTTTTGGAAGAGACTTTGCCTTCCAAACTAGTCTCCATTGTGCCCAAATAGACATGGGAAAA
The DNA here is from genome assembly GCA_034641835.2 of Pinus albicaulis. Lineage (NCBI taxonomy): Eukaryota > Viridiplantae > Streptophyta > Pinopsida > Pinales > Pinaceae > Pinus > Pinus albicaulis. The sequence goes on from CM076573.1 coordinate 802,745,947, forward strand.
TTGATGTTGCAAATCTAATGATAGGCAGCTTTAATAGTATAGATAGTACCTAAAGGATCCCATCGAAAGTCATCAGCAATGAAGCGTTTTGAAGGTGCTATACCATGGAGATGGTCTTGTAGATTGATGAGGCTGATTTCTATATCTGCAGGAATGCGTGGGAAGGTCCAGCCTTTCTAGGTATGAGAGTGGGCATCCCATTGAGAGATCTGATCCAGTGTTTGAATCCTTATGCTGTTAAAGAAAGCTAGAATTTGCTGTGTACCAGACCATCGACTTATGGGCTGTTGCCCCATTATTTTATCATCCCCAATTCTAATGTGGCTGCCGCCTTTGGGCACTTTTGAAGTATTTTGTTCAGGAAATGGTATAGCTTTCTTAAACATCCTCCAGATTTTTGAGCATGCTCTATTAGGGAGCTCAGGTTCCAAAAGCTGATGCCTTGGGAAGCCAAGATTTTTTTTTTCTAGTACTATCTTCCACCAAGCATTGTTGCTAGTTATGAAACTCCAAACAAGTTTTCCAGCAAAGGCAAGGTTTAGAAGTTTATAAGATCTTATTCCTAGCCCTCCTTTCTCGTGTGGTTGAATGACCTGCTTCCAGCTTACCAATTTTTTATTTTTTTTTCTTTTCTCCCTCCTTGCCAAAGAAAGTGACGAAGGAGAGCATCCATATTATTATGAAAAATGGCAGGGGCTTGCATGAGTGTAAAGCAATACAAGGGTAGGGAAGAGAGACCTGCTTTAATAAGGATTAGGCGCCTTGTTGGATTAAGCCAAGAGGTGCCCCATTGCTCTACCTCCCTTTTCATCTTATCAATAATAACTTCCCAGGCTACATCTTTCAGGTTGCTGACACTCACTAGCATGCCCAGATAAGTAAAATGCTCCCAGTCCAGCTTACATGGAACTCCAAAAGTATTAGCAATCCTATGAAGAGTTTATGCTGAAGCGGTCCACCCATATATAAAACTCTTGTGGTAATTTATCAAACCTCCTGAATAGCGCATGTTTTTATCTAGGAGAGCTTTGAAATGGCTGGCTATGATATTTGAGGCTCCCCCCATTAATAGAGTATCATCATAAAACTGAGAATGGTTGATATTATTTACTCCATTATCAAATTTAATTCCAGTGATGAGGCCCATACGACGGTTGAAATCCAAAGCTCTGTTGAAGGATTCAGCCATCAGTATAAAAAGATAAGGTGAAAGTGGACAACCTTGTCTTAGTCCTCGAGTAGATTGGAAGGAGGGTCCAGGTCTACCATTAATAAGAGGGGAGATCCAAGGGCCTGTGATGCAGGCTTTAATAAGGTTGATGAAGGTTGTGGCAAATCCCATTTTTTCTAGAACAACAAATAGGAAGGAGTGCCTAACTCGGTCAAAGGCATTGGCTAAGTCTAACTTTAAGATGAAGCCTTTCTCATTTCTTTCTTGACTGGAATGTGTAGCCTCTTGGACAAGAAGGATGGAGTCCGAGATTTGTCTATTGGCCAAAAAACCCCCTTGATTTTCAAAAATGAGAGAGGGGAGGAGAGGTTTAAGGCATGTGGCCAAGATTTTAGTCAAGATTTTGTAAGATTAGTTACACAATGATATGGGTCGAAAACGAGAGAAAGACAAAGGTCAATTTTCTTTAGGAATAAGGGCAAGATGGGTGGCATTAGTAAACCCTCCTATTTTGCAATTGCGTTGAGTCCATATTAGCATCTTGAAAAGGTATTTTTTTAATTGTTCCCCAGTATGTTCTATAGAGTCAGATTGGGAAGCCATCTAGACCTGGGGCTTTATCTGGATGAAGCGCCCAAATGGCATTTTGTATTTCTTCTTTATTGATTTCTTTGGTCAAATCTGCATTGATATCCTCACTGATTCCTTTGGGCATGTGCTGTAGGAGATTTGAATAATCCTCTGTTTCCTTTATCTCTGTTAAAAGAGAGTTGTAATAGTCTGAGGCTGTTTGTTTGATAGCTTCTTGGGTTTTTTGAGGACGACCTTCCTCATCATTAATCATGGTGACATTATTTCTAACTTTCCTGACAGTTGCTTGCTTATAGAAGAAAGCATAATTTTTATCTCCTCCTTGAAGCCAAAGCTGTCTTGACTTTATTCTCCACTTCTGCTCTTCTTCTCTATTAACATGGTACAACTGATAATATAAATCACTTTCTAGTGTTTTATCCTCTTGGGAGAGCCCATTCTCCTCTATTTTTCTGTGATTTTCTTTCAATTTATTTTTTAGTTCAACTTTGGCATTTTCTGGTTCTTTATAATGCTTCTTCACCCATTCCTTCAAGGCATATTTTGTATTTTTTAGTTTACATTTCCAAATGAACCCCGGTGATCCTTCTATGTGATGCTGCCAGGCTGCTTTAACAATCTGGTCCACATTTGGGTTGCTGCGCCAAAGGGAGATGTATTTAAAAGGAAACGGCCCAGGAGGACAGTGTGTCTCAAGGAAAAGGCTTGTGGGGTAGTGGTCGGATGCCAAATAAGGAATAATTGTAGCATAAGCTATGGAGTACTCAGAAAGGAGAGCGGTATTTATCATAATTCTATCAAGTCGTTCCATTATGTTGTCTTTGCCCAGCCTGCGATTATTCCAAGTGTATCTCCGGATTTTTGGAATGACATCAACTAAGTCGTACTCTTGCATGATATCTTCCAGCTTTTCTCTGTAGGGATCATATGCAAAGACACCTCCTCTTTTCTCATTATAATGTAATATAATATTGAGATCTCCCCCAAGAATGATATTGCTGTTGTTTTCCGTATCAATGTCTTCTTGTAGAGTGACCCAACACTGCTCTTTATCTCTGAAATTTTTTGTTGAATAAATATTGTATATGACTATTTGTTTGTGCTCCGCTTTCTCTCTAATGTGACTTTGATCCAAAATTGACTGGTTTTATTTGATGTACATGTCCAAACATTTTTGTTCCAAATAGTGGCGATTCCACTGGAAGCTCCTCTTGATTCACATATATGCCCATCATACTATCTAAGCTGATCTATAATTCCTTTCATCTCTTGAAATCTTTGTTTAGTTTCTTGGATCATTAGAATTCATGGATTCTCATGATCTATTAGATATTTCAAGGCAATAGTTTTAGAGGGGTGCCCCAGTCCCCTGCAATTCCATGATATTACTTTCATCATTGAGTGTGAGTGTTTCGGAGGGATGCTCGTCCCCCATGCTCCTTGTGTGTTGTTTATTTGTTTTTTTGACCCAATATATAAGTTTCTATGGGATTTTGAGTTCCCATGGAAATATATTTTTTAGCGTTTTCATCCCTTTGTTGTTTGCCAGATTTCCTACCAGGTCCTTTTTTTTTAGATTCTTGATTGACACCATGCTCTTTCGAGGAGCTCCTGGTAGATCGGGATAGGAGAGGTTCAAGGGAATGGGAAGGGGAGGTTTGAGAAAGGGAAAAAGGGATGGTAGGAGAATTTTCAAGGGAAATCAGGGGTTCATTTTCAGGGAGGGAGAGGGCACCAAAGGGGTTTGAAGATTTTAAAGGAGAGTCAGAAATCGAGCCCGGGGTGGGAAATATGGGAGGGCCCAAGGAAGAGGAGGAGGGGGGAGCTGCTGAGGGGGGTAGTTTTAGGAGGAGCTGATGAGAGGGTAGATTTAGGAGGGGCAGCTTTGGGAAGAGCAGCTTCAGAGTTTGCTTTCGGGGCAGTAGCAGTCTTCTTTTTTTTTAATAGTTTCCCATTGTTCCTCAGATTGAGCAGATTCAACATTGATTAATTTAGAGCAAAGATTGGAAAAATGTCCATACTCGTGACATACCTTGCATTTAAAAGGGATTTGTTCGTAGTCCAGTTGCTGAATGTGCGTCCAATCATCCACCTTTAACTTGATTGCCTCTGGAAGACCCTTGCCGAGATCAACTTCAATGCATATACGCGCACATGCTTGCATATTGTCCTTGGGATCGCTCCGATCAATGTATTTTCCAACAACGTTGCCGATAGCCCGAACCGAGTCATCTCCACAATAGTGGAGTAGGAGATGTGGAAGACGAACCCAGACCGGAACAACATTAGGGACATCTAGCTCGGGATCGAAGTCTGGAGACCATTTGTTCAGATACAGTCCACGAGAGTCCGTAAAATATAGACCATTTCTGAATATTAAGTCCTTGTCTTCTCTAGATTCAAAATGAAATGTATAATATCATTTACCGCAGAAAAAAATGGATATTTTACCGCTTACTTTGTCTGCCTAGTTTCTTTCAATCCATCGTTGAACTGTTCTCGGAGATGGCCATAAGCCAATGAATTGACCAACAAGACCCCTTTTAGCTAGTGAGAGAGTTGCCATTCGCAGAAGTGTAGGAGGCAGGTTAACCTCTTGTAGTCCATCTAACTTCTTGACAAACTTTGAAAGTGCAGGGCGAGGGCATTGGGGCTGTAGAGATTTAATCAACGGAGAAAATGCTGAAGTTGCAGATTGTTCATCGGAGCCCTCTGAAGCAGCATCTGGAGGGGCCATGGAAGGTCAGCAGCGTCGAGCGAAGAGGAGAAAATAAGCAGAAGCGACATCTTAGGTCAAGCGCACGCAACTCCCATCTCATTGACCAAGAGGGACTGAGCCTATTTGAAAAATATGAAATAAATGACAATGAGTCAGCTAGCGGCCCAAAGCACTGCGCAACCAAACCAGTGCGCCGCGTATCCTCTATGCGTTGCGCAAGAGCAATGAAAACATAGAGGGGGCCAACTCAATGCGTCGCGACACCCTGCCAATGCGTCGCGCAGGGGGAAAAATCACATCAAACCAATCTGTTCCTTGTTGCAATGAGAAAAAGCATCTTGAAACTGTTGGAAATGTTGTCATTGATGGAAAAGGAGATGGAAAAGGAAGAACACCTGAGGCAGCAACAAGGCAAAGGAGATGGCAAAGGAAGAACACCTGAGGCAGCAACAAGGCAAAGGAGATGGCAAAGGAAGAACACCTAAGGCAGCAAAAGGATAATTAAGGAGTAGCATCAGTCAAGGAGCAGATGAAAAAAAGAGAGCATAAGATAAGTAGCTGAGGAATGAGACAGAATGATGAGGAACAATTATTCTAGTGGGAAGACTGTGAAGCACTGTTGGGGAGAATACATCAATTCATTCTGCAGAATTAAATCAAGATGAGGAACAGAACTCTGGTAACGTAGCGGAGTTCGAAGTTGAGGAAAAGAACTGTTGAATTGAAGGCGTAGAAGATCGGAGCCTCATAGGATGTGCTACAAGTATAACAGGTGGAGTGGATTCTATATACGCAATAGAGAAAGGAGCACAAAGAAACTAAGACAATAGATATAGCAGAAAGGAAGAGACAAAGAAGTAACAAAGGCAGCAAAGGAGGTAGTGTTCAAGCAGAAACAGGCAGAGGCACAGCGAAGAACAGAGGCAGGGCAGCAAAAAGAAGCAGAGGCAGAGGCAGAGCGACAGGAGCAACAGAGGCAGAGGCAGAGCCGTTATAAAATTCCGAGAATCGCCCAAGCCGGCAGATACATTCATATGCATAATTCCGGGAATCGCACACTCCAACCAGTGTTATACATATAATATAACACAAACTTATTCTGGGAATTTCTTAACTCCAGCGGCAATACAATGCATATAATACAGAACCATATTCCGGGAATCACACACTCCAACCGGCGTTATACATATAATATAACACAAACTTATTCCGGGAATCGCTTCACTCCAGCGGCAAAAATATATATAAACATATATGTGCAGTGCATCACATAAACAAAGGTCCAAGGCATTTATATTATGGAGAGCATAAAACAAAGTTTGATAAGGTGGGACCCCTCCCCAATCGCAATCGGAGATCGCAAGGGCAGCAGAACATGCAACCAACTGAGAGTTGCGATTGCGATTGAAGCCCGGACCCGATGGGTGTATAAACGGGGGATAATACATATTTGAGTTATGGTCAAATCGCATCGGCATTGGTCAATCGCATCGGAGAACATATGAGTTGCGATTGCGATTGAAGTGGCGGACCCGATGGCATTATACAATGGATTTAATAGGTTCAATCGCATCCGAGGTCTTAATCGCAAGCGGAACTTTCCGATTGATCGCACGACTTTGTAAAACGCTGCGATTGAAGTGGCGGACCCGATCCAGTTATAAGCGGGAGTTGATATATGCAAATCGCATCCGTGTTCTGATCGCAATCGGAACTTTTCTATTATGCACCTCGATTGCATTTGATTGAAGCCCGGACCCGATGGGCTTATTAACTATGATTAACAAGTGTTTGAGTTCCAGTTATAATCGCAAACGGAAATTTGTGAAGGCGTTGTTATATATAAATAAATATATATATATATATAAAGTTGTTGTGATTGTATTGAAAAGTGCCACGTGGTCTGTGGACCCACGGGCCTCGGCTTAAGGTGGAGGGCGATTATCAATATAAAATGACTGTGATATATGTCTGTTCTGCTTGCGGAATGTTCCACATCAACAAGACACTCGTGGCATGAAAAGCGTTGGAATATGGCCCAGAATTACAGTCAGCATATTCATTTATATATATAAAGCGCTGATATAAAAATGAAAAATGCAGTTACACAAATACAGAAGTTACGCAGCAGCCATATACAGAATGACATACAGAGAACAGAAAAGAGATAAAACACAGTCACAGAAAAGACAAAGACATAGTCAGAGAAAAGACAAATGCGCAGCAAGCCAATAGACAAAATGAGTGAGCTAGAGTTCACATTGTAATTCGAATGTAAATGTTTTAATTGTTTTTATTGTTTGTGATGCATTGGAAAGTCTCCGGAAGAGAGCAAATATCCCACTGTAATATTAAAATAAGCACCTACAGTTACATTTTTCTGAGTAAGCTGAAAAGATATGAGAAGGTAGAAGGCAAAGAGACATGACTGTCCATTTCGAATTCCTAGTAGAATACAAATAGCCATGAATCTATCTTGTATAAAAGGGGGTAATATCCAAGAGGAGAGATTGATGAAAACAGAATGAGAAGAGGAGAGAGTGTGCAGCAGAATTGAAGATAGTTGAAGAACAGAAGAGAAGAAGGAAGGGCTGAGCAGATATGATGCAGGTCTGATATAAGAGTTGATGAACAGCAGAAGAGAAAGTACAGAACAGAGCTAATATCCAAGGTAAATCAGCAAGTGTTTTTCTTTTGAAAGAATAAGGAAGTTGGAGCTTCCCTATCAAGTTGTAGCATGCTTGGATAGATGGCGCTGTAGCTAACGAGAATGGAGCCTCTGTGTAGGTTGGTGCCCTCGTAAAATAGATGGGAGTTGGTGCTTCCACATCAAGTTGTAGCTTGATAAAATGTCGGGGCTAGAAGCCGATCGAGGTTGGAGCCTCCCGTAGGTTGGTGCCTCAAAATAGATGGGAGTTGGGAGCTTCCTTGCGTCAGAAGCTTAGTGTGCACTGAGGCTGGAGCCTCCCCGTAGGCTGGTTCCCGCAGAAAATTGATGGGAGTTGGAGCTTCCTTGCAAGTTGTAGCTTGCATAATTGAGGATAGAGCCTCCTGTAGGTTGGTGCCTGCAGAAAACAGTGGTGAGAGGGAGTTGGATATTGCCTTTGCATCACAACAATAATAAGATGTGGTTTTCTCCCTTTATGGGTTTCCACTTATATCTGGTGTCTCTGTGCATGATGTTTATGTGTTGATGTGATTTATATCATCTGCTTAATACTTGCTGCTCTCATATTCAATCTGCTATTACATTAACAAATCTGTTTGATAGTAATACTTGTTGCTCACATATTAAGTTAACCATGAAATGAAGGTGTAAATAAGATTTAAAAGAAAAGTTTTAAAAGTCCATGTATGTGTTAAACTGATTCACCCCCCCCCCTCTCAGTTTAACTAAGGGTTCAACAATTGGTATCGAGCTAGTTCCTTTGGTGTAAGCTTAATAGCTTACCTGATCGATCTCAAGCTGAGTCATGGTAAGTCAAAATGTACCGTGCTAATGTTACACAAAGCAATTTGTCACCGGTCCCTACCATTCCCCGTCCCGCACAATGAGGACCCATTTTCTTTGGGGACTCCGTGAACATTGTCAAGCCTTGAAAACATCATCAATGCATTCCTGGGCATGAGCTTTATTTTCCTTGAGACATCTCCTGCAAAAACTACAAACATCCTTTGGCATTGGCGCTGGCAGAAGTTCAAGACTCGCGCCAATGGGGAAAATCCCCAGCAGGTCGCGCCACCCGGGCGCGTTGGCCTCATAGAGTAGCACACACACCCACACTAGGGACTCGTTTTTTTAAATAAAGATGGAGGAATTTGTGTTTCAACAAACTCAGAAACCATTGCCTATCTTGAGTTGGGAGGTTTGGCTGCGGGAGTTCTATGGAAGGGAAGTGGTTTTGCCACCTCCCATGGAACCTTCCTTGTTGATAGGGCTAATCCCATAATAATAGGGATCCCAACTCCCTCCTTCCCCATCTATAAAAGCCTGCTCAAATCCATGGCAAGCTAGTCTTGAAGTGCCTAAGCTTTGAATCTCCATATTCCCAAGAGCCTTTGTGCTGTAAAGAATCCTCTCTTTCCCTTAAGGCCGACTCAAGTAAGGAGACCATTATCGAGAGACTCCGGAGAGGTTTTCCCTTTCCTTGGCGAGCTTTGCGAGACGTGGACGACCGGAGACCCGTCCGAAGGAGATCGCGACGTCAGAACTTGGTTGTAATCTTTCTTCGTTTATTATTTAATAGATGATTATGATTATGGTTCCACTCCGTTTTCCATCATGTTAATGCGAGTAACATCCTTTCTGACTGATGTTTAGTTACATATGCTGGTTTCTATGCTTGTATCTGTTCGTTTCTTCCATGTGCAGGTGTTCATCCGCGGAGATCGTGGAGGGATTGTGATCTGCCGGGGCTGAAGAACGGGGACGCTTCTTCTTCAGATTATAGCGTTGGAATCCAGGTAGGCTTCTATTCCTAGTCTTTCCATTCGTAACTAGGAATTTGCGTCATAACATTGTTTGATTGTTGCTAGACCCCTGCTGGGCTAGTAGGGATCGCCTCTGTCCGCAGAGGGGATTTACCTCCTCAACAAATTGGCGACTCCGCTGGGGATCGTCCGGTTTTCGTTGTCTCGTTTATGTTGTCTCGCTTTGATTGTTTTTCCTTGCTTGATGAACCTTCTGGGTTGGATTCTTTCATTGTTTTAGCTTCTTGGTTTGCTTAGCTTGCATTGGTCTGCTTCTGGAGTAGATTGTTTTTAATTTTTTGCTGGGAAACTCGACTGGCGCGGTTTTTAACACGACAGTCGCGCCAATTGGCGCACGTTGCCTTTGTCTAGCCCGCGCCAATTGACTTCTGGCGCCAGTTTCACACTTACAGTCGCGCCACCCCTGTGAGTTTTTGAGTTTCTTTATTTTTGAGCTCTCTGGATTTGATCAGTTTTTTTCTTCTTGATTTTCCGACTGCCTGAGTGTGTTGGAGTCTTGTTTGGCTGGGAATTCACCTCTGTCCTTTGGTTGTTTGCTTTTATCTATCGATTTCACGTTTTGAGCCCTAGGGCATCTAGTGGCTTGGTGTATCGAGCCCTCCTTGGGAGTTTTGGTGTCTTGATTGTCCTGTCAACTTGCTGATTGATTCTCCACATCCTCTTAGTAGTCGTTGATTGTTTTGTTGCGTTTTTTGGGTGATTGTTCATTCCTTCATTCGAAATTCGTTTGGTCTTGCTTTGGACCTAGATCACACGGTCCATTGGAAGCTTTTGAGTCTTTTCTTTGCTTTGAGAGACTTTGGTCGATTTGGGGATCTGATTGCTTGCATTGTTGAGTGAATTTTGTTTGTTTCGCTCTCTTGAATATCGTTTCTCAAATTGTTCCTTTTGTTTTTAGTGCACATTAGCTATTAAACATTGAAAATTAAAAAAAAAAAAAAAAATCTCTTTTTCTTTTGTTAATTAGTGCAAATTGTGATCTTTTCCATATCGCTAATGATTAGTGTTTTGAATGAAAAGTTTTCAATTGCATTAGTTGCATTAGAGATCTCATTGTTTGTCTTCCGTTCATTTCGTTTGTATAAAAGCTCTCAACTCTTCTCTAACTAGTTTTCATCGAACGAAATGTTGCACTGTGGCATATAGCTTTGCATTTAAGAGTCTTTCGAGACACTACATACGATAGGGCCTGGAAATTGAAACTTAATTGAAGATCAACTGTAAAATTTATTCAATTAACCTAAGGCAACATTGGAACTTAACGAAACATATTTAGAAGGTGTAGGCTAGAGACGTGTTCCGGCGTCGTTAAACCTAGCAGCTGTCGTTCGCCTGTTGGCTTTAGACAGCACTAGTACGGACTTGTGCTCCCCGTACCATCGCGTATATAAAGGGAGAACCCTCTAGGTTTTCAATCCTTTATCCACAGGAAGCCGAGTCTGCCACCCTATACCCGTGATACACCGAACACAGCATTCGGGGAGACTACCTGCACGTACGGAAAGTCCTTGGTCGATTTCTGTTTCATTCTTGAAACCAAGGTGTATATTGCAGTTCACGGATATTTGGTACACCCTTTTGTGCCTAGTTTTTCCTGAGCAGTCATTTGGTCTTTTCTGACTCCCTAAACTTGAAAAGACCGTCAAGCGCTTGTCCTTTCACGCTTGTGTCAACTCTGAAAGAGATAGAGTCATCTTTCTATTGTTTCTTGACTCTTAAAATATGAAACGATAGAGCTTCTTACTTTTCAATGCGGTAAAATTAATCACCCACGATTACACGCCCGCTTAGATATTGCTTGTTGGCCGTTTGATCGTGTGTCTTAACTCTTTTTTTAGCCCGTGTGTAGTTTTGAGTTTTGATGGCAACTTTTTCAGAGTTTACCAACCAAGGAATCCCTTCAGAAGGGAATCCTAGTCATTTTCCTCCTTTTGTAAATGTTGGTGCTCCTTACATGGCGACGTTGTCCCTTCCTGGGTTAACTGTTGGGTTGCCTGTTTGGTTGTTCTCAACCTCTGTTGTCCCGAATGTCTCCACTACTGTTCAATCAGTTTCTCCACCTGAACAACATCATGTTGATTCCAAGGTGGACCTCTCCCCTTCTTCGCCCGTTTCTGCGTCCTCCTCTTCTACTTCGCCTGGTGAAAGTCTGGATTCAAGTAACCAGGTGGCTAAGAAGAAGAAGAAGAAGACAAAGAAGAAGAAGTCCGATAAGCGAGAGGCTAAATGTACAGCTACTGTCCCTAAGGAATCTCCTCTTGATAGTCCTTCCAACCCTCCTCGGAAAGTCAAGTTCCCGTGCATGTTGTGCACGGGAGACCATCTTCTTCGAGACTGCCCTGGCATTCCCAAGGTGCTTGAAGTATGGTCCAACGGCCGCCCACCGTTGCCTTTGGCTTTCGAGAGTCAGGTTGGGGGCACGTCTTCAGCTGCTGTTGATAAGAACTCTAAGAAGCAGGGTAAGATCACCAATCCCTGTAAGTTGTGTGAAGGGCACCATGCCATTCACATTTGTCCTTATATGGATGAAGCCAAGCAAGTCTTGGACAACCCAGCCGGTTCTACACCACGACTTCCACCTGGTTACAATCGACTTTCTTTAAGTTCTCCGTCAGCGGGTCCTACGATTGGTCAAGAGTCATCCTTGGTCGATCCCACTCCCCCAGAAATTCAAATTCATGAATCCGTCCCTGATCGACCATTGGTCGTTGGATCGGTTGAGCTGGCCCCGTCCGCGGTGCACCAGGTCTTTTCTGTCGAGAGTGGATCTCACACCCCTCATGTCCTTCTGGTCTCTTCAGATTCTTCAGACTTGGAGAAAGATTCTCCTGTCCCTGTACTTCAAGAAGTTGCTCCTCCGCCTCCCAAGATGGAGGCTACGGAGGATATTCCTCCCACCTTCGAGATGGAGGTCATGGAGGAGGCTTCTGCTTCCGTAACATCAGGGGAAGACCTTCGCATTTCGATGGTAGCCCCTTCGAGTAGTTTGGTCGCTTCCTTTGACTGGAATCGATTTGCAGGATTTCGCCTTCCGTCTTATGTGCCTTTCGAGATCACAGTACAGGCTCTTGGTCTGGTTGTACCCAGCACCATTATAGACTAAGGTGCCTCTGTTAGTATTCTGTCATCAACTACCTGGCAAGCTTTCGGTTCGCCGCCGCTTGCGCCCGTTACGCAGAATCTGTTGACATTCAATAGAAGAACGAGTCAACCGTTGGGGATCCTTCCAAGGTTACCTGTTACTTTGGGAGGTAAAACCGTCCATATGGACGTGATGGTCGTTCCAGGACCCTTGTATTTCAATCTGCTCCTGGGGCGCAATTACACCTATGCCATGGGAGCACTTGTCTCCTCCCTCTTTCGCGTGATGTGCTTTCCACATGAAGGACGGATCGTGACCATTGATCAGCTTTCGTTCTTTGGTCCTAATATGGCATCTGGTCCACCATCATCCCCTCCTGGTTTCTATCCACCTGTTGTATCTGCTCCACCGCAGGTCAACTATGTGGCTACTTACCCCGTGCCTGTGCTCGGTGATGATGTCGTTGTGCATAATGTGCTGGGGGCATTGGGTCCTGACTTCCAGGATGTTTCCCTTCCATCAGGAGTGGAACTCTTGGAAGCACCGCCTTCTTGTTCATTTTGATGTAAGTCGGTTGGAGCACGGTTTCCTCCCTGGGTCAAGCTCTTTAAAAAATGAAATCAGGATATCGGAGCATAGTTCCTTAATTTGTGTCAAGCTCCTTAAAACATGAAACAATTTGTTTGAGGATAGTTATTTTAAGTGTGTCAACCTCATTAAAATAATGAAACATGAGCATGTTCAATTTGACTTTTTTTTTTGAACCTTCACTCCATTTTCAATGGACTGAAGCTTGGGGGGCATGCACCTCGAATTGAGACATCATGCTGGGGGGCATGCCCGTCTTCCTCATTTCAAGCATAGTTTGCATATGTGTGTGTTCATGTGTGCTTTTAAGCTTGCGTAAAAATGAAATGTGTGATTAGATACATTGTGTGAATACATTTCGCATTGGGTCGTTTTTTATGTAACTGATACATTAGATTACTTCTGTATTAGACATTTGCATGACATATAGAAAACATCATCACATGTAAAGAAAGATCCATCCAAAATAGTCATATGTATATATATATGTGTGTGTCGAAATGTTTTCACAGTGTGCAACACAAAAGTCAAAATATACATAGTCGTCTTAGTACATCCGGAGACGCTGTCTCTCAAAAAATAGGTGTGGTATAAATCCTAAGGACTAATCCGCATGGTGCTCATGATAGCACGTGACTGCACGCACTAGGCGCCTCAGGATTCGGTGGATCCGATTCGGAACTCCCACCGTGTGGCGCTGGTATGCCATCGGTACGTCTGCTAGTCGGGCATAGTCCGGGATCCCGTGGGCGATCCCCTCGAGGTTCTGGATCAGTTCATCTCCTCCGGTGCCTTCCCCCTGAATCTCAGGGGCGAGTTGGGTCCTCCGGAAGATTGGAGACATCCCGGCTGGTCTCTCAGGTCCTACATCTGCATGCATTTATAATTGTGTTAAGACGAATGTGTATTTACAAAAAAAAAACATATAAGCATAAAATCAAAATATGAGGTCTTACCCAGCTCCTCGTCCCAGTCATCTCCTTCTGGTAGTGGGAGATCTGGGTCCCCGGTAAAGTCAGTTCCTGAATAGGGCCAGTCTTCCACGACAATCAGCTGGCGCCGTAACCACCTAAAAAACTCTGGCTTCCAGGACATCTGTTGGCCACCTCCAGATCTGGGCATCAATGCTGCCCAGGGAGCCATCCTTGGCTCTCGTGGTATCGGACTCCCCACTATGGCCCCTTGGCCCTGGAAGATTGGTAAACGTTCCAGAATGAATGATACCAAGATGGAACCATAACCGAACTGTTTCAGTTTTCCCTGTTTGCACTTCGTGAGCTGCCTTTTCATGTTGATAGTTACTGCTTCTGCCCAGTTGAACAGTAAGGGACCCATGCATTCTGAGGCCAACAGGAGTTGGGTCTTCGTGGCTTCGTGCGGAGCCTGTGACCCAGCAACCCGCGTAATGGTATGGAGAAATACTCTCAGTGCTAGATCCGGAATAGTGTGGATGTCCACCTTCTTGCTTCCTGATCCTGTTTGTGCCCCTCGGCACACCCGTGCCATTACTTCTTCCATATTTTCCCCAAATGGTCTGCTTCCAGTCAGTACAGGGATTGGACCTCTGCGGGACAATCCAGTGATGAAATAAACATCGGTGACCTCCAGTTCTAACACCTGGTCTCGTAACCTGAACACCTGTTCATTTTCATCCCAGATATTGATTAAATACTGGAGGAGCTCGGGCTGAGCTCGTAAACATGGTGTGAGGAAGAACTTTTTCAATCCACAGTCTCTAAGTGAATTCATGCAAGCTTGGCTTTGCATGGCTTGTTCATCCTCTTCTCCGTGCTCTCGTTCCTTCCATTCAATTTCCATTTTGAGTGATTATCTGCATTCACATGGTCAAAAACCCTTAGTTAGATCTTTGATGAGCTTCAAATTCCAAGCAATTTGGTCTAAATGTCAAAATTTTGGGCGGAATTTAAGGTTCGGCCGCTGGCGCGGCTGTTTTGCGAACAGTCGCACCACGTGGCGCGGGCCCTTTGTGAAAAAGAGCTCATTGGCGCGGGTCCGTGCCCGAAACCCGCGCCAATGGGCGCAGCCCTAAAATTTTAAGAGTGGCCTCATAGAACTGATTCTTAAGGGAAAATCATTAAAAAATGAATGAAAATGTAGAGCAAGGGAACGCCTTTTACCTGTGACAGACGAGAAGCTGAATGGTTGCCTGGATTGGTCGCAATCGTCAACGAAAGTTTCTGCTCCAAATGGACCACTGTTGCTTTCTACCAAGGTAAATAGTAAAAGTAATTTTATTTTTACCAATTTGACATATTTATAACTTTTTCGACGTTAAATGAGTTTTAAAAGTTATTTTTTATCAAATATTTGCATATGTTATGTCGAAAATGGATTTTACGCTTGCTTGGTATGTGCAGCAGCAGGTTTTTGCGACTTAAACGATGGAAACGAGTTGTATTTTATACTTTTTCGGACTCGGTAAATACACGAAAAAGTCACTCTAGAGTCATCTTTCAGCTCTTTTCTGACTCTCTAAATATGAAAAGATCGCCGAGGCCCTTGTCGTTTCGATCTCGTTAAAATGGACACGAATCGACATCCACCCAGTATAAGTTTAACCCTTTTTCGGGCTGGGATGGATTGATTACGAAAAAGGAATACCCTAGCCTATTGCGACTAGGAGGTTTTCCCGGATATTGTTTTCTACCTTTTCGGATCTGGGGAACTATTTACGAAAAGGGACCTGTGGAGTTTTCTTTTCCGCTGTCTTTTCAAACTCCCTAAACATGAAAAGACGCCGAGTTCTTCCTTTGTCAGACTCGTTAAACCCTGATGACATTGGATTTCGTCGAAATGACGTTCTCCGAGTTTCTCCTTCCTAGGACTCGTTAAATGCACTAGGATGGATTCACCCGAAGGGTGGACTTATATCACAAGCATATGCTATCCCCTTCAAGCTTGTTATCAAAAATAATTGGGGTACTCGCCAGAAATGGTGGGGGAAAAATGGAACCATTGTTGTTGTCGTCGGCAGTATGTCGCTCTTGAACATGGCACTTGTCTGCATTCGTGTCGGGTTGGGGACATCTCATCTCGTTGTTTCACTTTGCTTCCATGGGTTTGGGTAATCTCTTTTGACCTCTCATCTGTTCACTGCCTCGTCGCCATGACCTTTGATCTGTTGATGTCAAATACTGCCAAGTCCATTGTCGTGCCGTTTGTATGTTCAAGAGAAGTTGGCCTCTACAGATATCAACCTTCCTCTGTTTCTCATACGATCCTGATTCCCAGCAAAAACATCATGTTCCTCTGTCTCGTGTCGATGATGTGGGAATCATTATGGCCCACCTTCGATCAAGGTCACTTCCTTTCGACTTCAACTCATTATCCAGGAAGTTGGTCTAGAGACTCCTGATGGTACCGTGGAGCCTGCATGCCTCAATGGCAGGTTCGTCGCATTCGACGTGAGGTTTACATCATTGACCTCCGATCGAGTGATTCTGCGGGTGTTCGGTGTCAACTCATTTATTCGCACGCCGTAGATTGTACCTGTAGTACCTTGAGGGCCATTGTCATTATTGGTGGTTCCTCTCGCGTCTGTTAACAGCTTTCATCATTGGCTGGTAATCAGACGATGTTCTTGCATGTTCGACTTCAGCTCACATATTCGCATGCTCGAACTTGTACTTTTTTTGGGTCGAGATGGAGCGCAAGACCCTGGATTGTGTCTGTTGTAATCCAGGCTGCGATTGTGGATTATTATCATTATGTACATGACTCACTGATTGGATGGCTGCGACCATACCTGAGTCTATTTGTTTGATCTTAGTTGGATGGCTGCGTCCATGCCCCGGATCCGGATTATAGCATACTCTGTTTCGGATGGCTGCGTCCATACCATATATACATCATGTACTTGAGATATCAGTTGTATCTTTCTGTGCAGGTTTTTCGACGGCGGGCCTTCAGTTGAACATGTTCTCGTAAAGCATTTCACCCCTCTCTCTCTCTCGGGCCTCATACTTTAGGGGGCATCTGTTACACAGTAATTTGTCACCGTCCCTACCATTCCCCGTCCCGCACAATGGAGGACCCATTTCATGACCTGTGAACATTGTCATGCCTTGAAAACATCATCAATGCATTCCTCTAAGCATGAGCTTTATTTGCCCTTGAGACATCTCCTTGCAAAAATCATGAAAAACATCCCTTTTGGCATTGGCGCGGGCATGAAGTTCAGCACTCGCGCCAATGGGGAAAATCCTGCAAAGAGGTCGCGCCACCTGGCGCTCTGTCATAGAGCAGCAGTCGTGCCACCCATTTTAGGGACTGTTTTTTAAATAAAGATGGCGGAAGTTGAGTTCCAACAAACTCACAAACCATTACCTATCTTGAGTTGGGAGGTTTGGCTGCGGGAGTTCTATGGAAGGGAAGTGGTTTTGCCACCTTTCATGGAACCTTCCTTGTTGATAGGGCCAATCCCATAATAATAGGGATCCCAACTCCCTCCTTCCCCATCTATAAAAGCCTGCTCAATCCCATGGCAAGCTAGTCTTGAAGTGCCTAAGATTTGTATCTCCATATTCCCAAGAGCCTTTGTGCTGTAAAGAATCCTCTCTTTCCCTTAAGGCCGACTCAAGTAAGGAGACCATTATCGAGAGACTCCGGAGAGGTTTTCCCTTTCCTTGGCGAGCTTTGCGAGACGTGGATGACCGGAGACCCGTCCGAAGGAGATCGCGACGTCAGAACTTGGTTGTAATCTTTCTTCATTTATTATTTAATAGATGATTATGATTATGGTTCCACTCTGTTTTCCATCATGTTAATGCGAGTAACGTCCTTTCTGACTGATGTTTAGTTACGTATGTTGGTTTCTATGCTTGTATCTGTTCGTTTCTTCCATGTGCAGGTGTTCATCCGCGGAGATCGTGGAGGGATTGTGATCTGCCGGGGCTGAAGAACGGGGACGCTTCTTCTTCAAATTATAGCGTTGGAATCCAGGTAGGCTTCTATTCCTAGTCTTTCCATCCGTAACTAGGAGCTTGCGTCATAACATTGTTTGATTGTTGCTAGACCCCTGCTGGGCTAGTAGGGATCGCCTCTGTCCGCAGAGGGGATTTACCTCCTCAACAGCTAAATACAACTAAATTTCCTGAATGGAGAGATAAGGTTAAGACAGGATTTATGGCTGATGATCCAGAGGTATGGAAGCTTGTTTGTGATGGTTACTGCACAGACTCACCCACAGTGAAAGAGCAACAGAGGAATGCTAAGGCAAAATGTGTGATATATGACAATCTTCATAACAAGGACCTTGAGCTGATAATGGATTTAACCTCTACAAAAGAAATCTGGGATAGACTGCACTTCATACATGGAGTAGACACTAAGGACTGCACTGACAAGAAGGATAAGAGAATTGAGAAAAAGAGAAATTCATGTCAAAAAGAAGATTCTCAATCAAATGAAGTACCTGCTAGTGTGAATGGTAGTAAGAACCATGAAGAAATTGCAGCTGAAGAAAGGGACAAACTTGACACTGCTTTGACTGAAATAGAAATATTGAAGAATGAAAACAAAGACCTTAAGACAGTGATGCAAATATGTGATGAGAGAGAATTTGAAGATAAGAAAGAAATTGTTGGCCTGAAGACACACCTTGAAGAAGCAAGGAAGATAGAAGACACTCTGCTGCAACAAATGAGAAAGAAAAGTCAGGAATGTGAAAGATTGGAAAAAGAAGTGATGAGCCTAAGAAAGAACTTAGAAAATGCCCAAAGAGAACTACTAATGAATACACCTCTAATGAAAAGCTCTAGACAGTTGGACCAAATTCTCAATGCTCAAAGACCACCTCACAGAAAGGCTGGGATAGGATATGAAGGGGAAACCAGCAAGTCCAAGATTGAAGATAAAAGGAATGTCATTTTTGTAAAGGCAGCAAAGGAAGATGAAGCAGCTCAGAAGATTCCCACTGAAGAAGAAGCCAGCAATAACAAGATTTGTAAAGAAACAAACATAACCAAGCAACAACATGAGAAGACAAAGAATGAAGGGATGAAACAATCAGCTACTAAAGGCTCACATGCTCCTAAGGATGAAGTGAATAAATTTGGAAGTTGTCAAAGTAGGTTCTTTCCTCCTATGAAAAATAGCACATGTTTCTCTTGTCATAAACCAGGACATAATGCAGCACAATGTAAGAGAAGGTCTATCAACTCCAACCAGCAAAAGATGCAGCAAAAGAGAAGAACCCCTCAAGCAAGCAAAGGGAAAAGACAATCTTCCACCATGTATACAAATCATTTCCATGGCTACTATTATGCATGCAATGAATTTGGACATAAATATGTTGATTGTAAATTATGTTCAAAAAGGGGAATGAAATATTATACATCAGCTCAAATGCACCTTGGTCAAATAAGATGTTATGTATGCCTCAAGCGTGGTCACAAAGCTAAAGACTGTAAACTGCCATATATATTAAAGAACTCCAGACAGATGATGAAATGCAATCCAATCAAACAAAACTATGAATCAGAAAGGAGTGCAGACATTATGATGAACCCCAATAGAGTATGGAAAGAAAAGAGAAAAGGGGAGCCTATCATCTCAATAACATAATAAATCCGCCATAGTCTAAGGGGGAGCTGCTCTAGGAAGCAAAGCAAAAATCCATCCAGTGACAAATATGAAGCAACATCCCAGGGGGAGAGCAGTTCATATATTTACCCCATGAAAGTAGTCTAAGAATATCTCCTTGGAATGATAACAGCTATGAGATCAGTAAGAGAAAGGAAGTTTCTCTAACAGAGATCTATGGAAGAAGAAGACCATCTGAAACTCACAATAGCCAGCAAAATTGTTAGAAGGAGAACAGAGGCAGCAAAGGCATTTGACTAGTTAAATCCTGTGACAAGAATTTCGTATGAATGAGACCCTGTAGCAGAATATTTATAAGAAATGCATAAGAAACCTCTGCATAAGAATAATCAAAACCATGTTATGTATGGTGGAAATCGGCAAAGGTTATGTATGGTGCAAGGGTTTTGAATGGTGAAGCGGAACCATAGTCAAATGCGCAATGTGAATGGTGGAGCGAAACCTTCGTGAGTGGGTTCAAATCATTATAATATACTGAAAAACGACTATTTAATAAAGAAGACCGGAACCTTGGTGAAACACTGTAGCAAAACCACTTATGGTTTCCGGATTATTTCGCACCACTTTTGGTACGGAGGCAGTATTATCTAGAGGGCTAGCGATTCCATAAGATTGTTGACACGTGGCATAGGTGGTATTGGAAGCCACTGTTTAACCTGCGATTTCGCAAGTTAACGTCAGTACCGGGACACCGAGCGGAATTTCTCAGGACCGTTGATTTGAAAAGGGGACATCCGGCGGTGACTATTCGATGAAGATACACGAAGTTTAATAAAAGTGCGCGGAAGATAGAGGAGGTACGGTGCATAGGTGGGCCAGTCCGAAAGTCTTATTATAAAGTTTGTTTTTCAAAGCATGGAGTATTAATACAAGGTCGGGCGGCGAACTATAAAGCGAGTGGTATATTCAAATCTTCAAAGGTTTGTGATGAAGTCTGGTTGCGATTATTAAAAAGGCATCAAGAAGCCATGGTAACAGTTGAATTGGTATATAAAGCAGTGTATAAAGCAGCAGTGATTCTGGAACTATCATAGAAAATAAAATGCAGTGACATTCTTTCAAATCAGGATGAAAAAATAAGTAGCAGGTTAATGATGCCAAGATCAGATTTAGTATATTGATGATTGTTGGTGTGAACAGTGGGAAGATAAATAGTGGAAACTATGGGTTCATGTGCAAGCTAAAATGAAATCTCTGCATGGTTTATCAAGGTAATATCAATTGGTACTAGGTACAGGTCGCATATCTATCAATAGAATATCAAGAGTTATCATGGAACAACAATATGATACAGGTCCTCAAGATCAAAGAACTATGGCAAAAGAACCTCAAGCACAAAGGATTTGCAGGGGTTGTTTTGGAAGAGTGTGTAAGCAATGAAAGTCATTAGTCTCTTATATTGAAAGATATTGCCTATCCTCACAATAAGCTGTAAGCTCTGGTGTGATTCATTTATTTACAATAACAACAAGGACCTTTCAGTCTTTAAGTGTATTATCCCTGTCAGCAGTTTAGCACAGATTACCAACAATAGGTAGTACAGGTGAACCACAACAATAGAAGATATATTGGCATCATCACAACGGAATAGATTTTGACTACAGATGTCTATTACAGAAGAAGACATATTCCATCTGCAATCTTCCTCAACAGAAATATATTGGCACACTACATCAGATATAGACCAAAGTATAGTTGAAGCAAGCCTGATATGTCACTCAGAGCATTCACAATCTTTAAGTCTTGATCCAATGATGCATCTCTTATTATACAAGTCTAATTATAGCTGTCATTACCTTGGAATGATATCGACTTAATGTGTATATACAAGTTAAAATATTCTCAAAAGTGTTCTCTCAACAAACATTGTACACCAGTATAGAGCAGCATCGTACAAAGCCAGAAGAAGAATGCCTAAACACATCTCAGAGAGAGAAAATGAAAAGATAGAATCTACACTAAGAAATGTGCAACCCTTTGCCATTGATGTCAAAGGGGGAGGAAAAGCAGGTAATAGAAGAAAGGGTCTTCTAAAAGAAGCTAGACAGAGGAAGACTTGGAGGAAGCATTGGAGTATTGGTGGATGTGTTGCCATCAATGCCAAAGGGGGAGACTGTTGGAAATGTTGTCATTGATGGCAAAGGAGATGGCAAAGGAAGAACACCTGAGGTAGCAACAAGGCAAAGGAGATGGCAAAGGAAGAACACCTGAGGCAGCAACAAGGAAAAGGAGATGGCGAAGGAAGAAAACCTGAGGCAGCAAAAGGAGAATTAAGGAGTAGCATCAGTCAAGGAGCAGATGAAACAAAGAGAGCATAAGACAAGTAGCTGAGGAATGAGACAGAATGATGAGGAACAATTATTCTAGTGGGAAGACTGTGAAGCACTGTTGGGGAGAATACATCAATTCATTCTGCAGAATTAAATCAAGATGAGGAACATAACTCTGGTAACGTAGCGGAGTTCGAAGTTGAGGAAAAGAACTGTTGAATTGAACGCGTAGAAGATCGGAGCCTCATAGGATGTGCTACAAGTATAACAGGTGGAGTGGATTCTATATACGCAATAGAGAAAGAAGCACAAAGAAACTAAGACAACAGATATGGCAGAAAGGAAGAGACAAAGAAGTAACAAAGGCAGCAAAGGAGGCAGTGTTGAAGCAGAAACAGGCAGAGGCACAGCGAAGAACAGAGGCAGGGCAACAAAAAGAAGCAGAGGCAGAGGCAGAGCGACAGGAGCAGTAGAGGCAGAGGTAGAGCCGTTATAAAATTCTGAGAATCACCCAAGCCGACAGATACATTCATATGCATAATTCCGGGAATCGCACACTCCAACCGACGTTATACATATAATATAACACAAAATTATTCCGGGAATCGCTTAACACCAGCGGCAATACAATGCATATAATACAGAACCATATTCCGGGAATCGCACACTCCAACCGGCGTTATACATATAATATAACACAAACTTATTCCGGGAATCGCTTCACTCCAGCGGCAAAAATATATATAAACATATATGTGCAGTGCATCACATAAACAAAGGTCCAAGGCATTTATATTATGGAGCGCATAAAACAAAGTTTGATAAGGTGGGACCCCTCCCCAATCGCAATCGGAGATCGCAAGGGCAGCGGAACATGCAACCAACTGAGAGTTGCGATTTCGATTGAAGCCCGGACCCGATGGGTGGATAAACGGGGGATAATACATATTTGAGTTACGGTCAAATCGCATCAGGATTGGTCAATCGCATCGGAGAACATATGAGTTGCGACACATCAAGGGCGGACCATGGCATTATACAATGGATTTATTAGGTTCAATCGCATCCGGGGTCTTAATCGCACCGAACTTTCTTTCCGATTGATCGCACGACTTTGTAAAACGCTGCGATTGAAGTGGCGGACCCGATCCAGTTATAAGCGGGAGTTGATATATGCAAATCGCATCCGTGTTCTGATCGCAATCGGAACTTTTCTATTATGCGCCCCGATTGCATTTGATTGAAGCCCAGACCCAATGGGCTTATTAACTATGATTAACAAGTGTTTGAGTTCAAGTTCTAATCGCAAACAGAAATTTGTGAAGGCGCTGTTATATATAAATATATATATATAAAAGTTGTTGCGATTGTATTGAAAAGTGCCGCGTGGTCTGTGGACCCACGGGCCTCGGCTTAAGATGGAGGGCGATTATCAATATACAATGACTGTGATATATGTCCGTTCCTCTTGCGGAATGTTCCACATCAACAAGACACTCGTGGCATGAAAAGCGTTGGAATATGGCCCAGAATTACAGTCAGCATATTCATTTATATATATAAAGCGCTGATATAAAAATGAAAAATGCAGTTACACAAATACAGAAGCTACGCAGCAGCCATATACAGAATGACATATAGAGAACAGAAAAGAGATAAAACACAGTCACAGAAAAGACAAAGACACAGTCAGATAAAAGACAAATGTGCAGCAAGCCAAGAGACAAAATGAGTGAGCTGGAGTTCACATTGTAATTCGAATGTAAATTTTTTAATTGTTTTTATTGTTTGTGATGCATTGGCAAGTCTCTGGAAGACATCAAATATCCCACTGTAATATTAAAATAAGCACCTACAGTTACATTTTTCTGAGTAAGCTGAAAAGAGATGAGAAGGCAGAAGGCAAAGAGACATGACTGTCCATTTCGAATTCCCAGTAGAATACAAATAGCCATGAAGCTATCTTGTATAAAAGGGGGTAATATCCAAGATGAGAGATTGATGAAAACAGAATGAGAAGAGGAGAGAGTGTGCAACAGAATTGAAGATAGTTGAAGAACAGAAGAGAAGAAGGAAGGGATAAGCAGATATGATGCAGGTCTGATATAAGAGTTGATGAACAGCAGAAGAGAAAGTACAGAACAGAGCTGATATCCAAGGTAAATCAGCAAGTGTTTTTCTTTTGAAAGAATAAGGAAGTTGGAGCTTCCCTATCAAGTTGTAGCTTGATAGATGTCAGTTGTAGCTGACTGAGGTAGGAGCCTCCTGTAGGTTGGTCCCTGTAGAAAATAGATGGGAGTTGGTGCTTCCACATCAAGTTGTAGCTTGATAAAATGTCAGTTGTAGCTGACTGAGGTTGGAGCCTCCTGTAGGTTGGTGCCTGCAGAAAATTGATGGGAGTTGGAGCTTCCTTGCAAGTTGTAGCTTGAAGAATTGAGGTTGGAGCCTCCTGTAGGTTGGTGCCTGCAGAAAATTGATGGGAGTTGGAGCTTCCTTGCAAGTTGTAGCTTGCAGAATTGAGGATAGAGCCTCCTGTAGGTTGGTGCCTGCAGAAAAAAGTGGTGAGAGGGAGTTGGAGCTTGCCTTTGCATCACAACAATAATAAGATGTGGTTTTCTCCCTTTATGGGTTTCCACTTTTATATCTGGTGTCTCTGTGCATGATGTTTATGTGTTGATGTGATTTATCTCATCTGCTTAATACTTGCTGCTCTCATATTCAATCTGCTATTACATTAACAAATCTGTTTGATAGTAATACTTGTTGCTCGCATATTAAGTTGACCATGAAATGAAGGTGTAAATAATATTTAAAAGAAAAGTTTTAAAAGTCCATGTATGTGTTAAACTGATTCACCCCCACTCTCAGTTTAACTAAGGGTTCAATAGAAACGACAAAAAAATTCCTGCACCAAGATTGATGATCATCGAAGCCCTCCATAGCAGTGAACAAAGGGGCCAAGGCAGGCAAGTGGCCTTGAGCGAAGAGGAGAACCAGTAGCAGCTGCGGCGGCTAGGTCAAACGCACGTAGTTTTAACAGAGGATTCAATATTATCTATAGATATAATTATTATAACAACCATAAAGGATAATTAATTTTTACTGAAAGAAAAATGGAAATTATTGTCTTTCTTTTGTTCTCTATCTAAAGATTCTGAATATTTTCATAGAAAAAGAATATAAGATTGCTATTTTTATTCCACAATTCTTTAAAAAAATTAGTTATTTTTTTCTTTTATGTTGCACCGCTTTTCAAGAAAAAAATTATACATGTAGTTTTTTAAAAATTTGACGATTTGGTTTTTTTGTTATTTTTTCAAGAGGATGAAATTGCCTAAGTGGGTTCAAATATTTCCTTTATTTTTCTATTATTTCCAGAAGAATCAGTTTTGTCAATATTTTATCACTTCGTGAGGATTGAAACCACTCCGAGTCATTGTGCGAGAACATGAAAACCCACAATCATTTCAGGAGTATGACTTCTTCAATTATACTTTGAAGACACTCTGCTGCATTTTCCACATTAAAGGAACGAAAATTGTTTTCAATTATCTTATCATCACGGTTGAGCCAAGTCTCTTCCTCGATATTTGTTTTAGACTTTTGCTATAGAATTATTGATGTTGAATTTCTTTAGAAATTTTTCTATGTATTATTTCTCTACGACTATTTGAGTCTGAATAATTTGGCCATTTTTGATATTTTTGATATTATGATTAGTTAAACTCCGCAGGACATTTCTTAGCATTAAAAAAGCGACATGTAATTTAGATAGATTAAGGAAAATCATTTGAATGCCTATTTGATATACATTTGGGATGTCCTTCTCCAAAACATCAAGATATAAAAAAAAATTTCACTGCCCCTTCAATATTCATTTGAACCCATTACCAAATCTCACATATGCCAATTCAATACCAAAACAATACAAAAATTATTATATGTAAACATCAATAACAGTCGTTATCACTTGGAAACATCTTAGTTTAAATGGCCACTTGAATAAAAATAATAATAAAGTTAAAATTGTATTAATATTTAAGATTTTTCTTTTACTATTATTATGTTCTTAAACTAACTTGACTTGTATCGTGAGTATATGTTTTGATGTTTATTAACTTAATTGATATTGTTGAACTAATTATAATGTTAATTTGAAATAAGCCTATGATTTTTTTTATTTTTATGTTTGTTTTTTCATTTTGATAATGTGAAATATATTATGAGATAAATGTTTGCCATGCTAATTGTTTTTACCAATAATACTTAATTTACAGGGCTACACTAGTTGCCATCAAAATAAAAAAACTCTCTTTATTGGAATGATTTGTGAATTTAGGATTTCATTTTTAGTGGAATGATTTGTTACATTAGGATTTCATTTCCATTTTTGTGAAACCTATTAATTTTATTTTAATAAATTTATCCAAATTCAACTGTGGATGATTGATGTTTAGAAATTTAGAATATAAAAAAAAATATTAACATCCAATAAATTTAGATAATTATTATATAAAATAAAAAATAATGATTTCCCATAACTATTATATAAAATTAAAATTAAAAGCACACCACCTCCATCAAAATCCCTACAAACAGAATGCTTAAGCCATGGCACCCAAATCTTAGAGCACTTAAGCCATGGCACACGAATCTCTACAACTAGGCCCAAATAACAAAGCATCTCCCTCAAAGCTCTATAAGTCGAGCCCTCAAGAAATAGTAGTTGAAGTAACTTAGGAATTGTTGGAATAAAGCATGATGAACTAGAAGGGGATTTGTTTCTATCATGATTTTCTTCTCTTAGAGAATAAAACAGGGATCTATTCATATCCATAGATGGTGGATAGTTCCAGAGAAGGTAGGCGCCATAAACACTTATATTTGGTGGACGGTTCTAGATGAGGTGTGCTAAGAGCGAAAAATATATAGCTGTTGAATGAACTTGGAAAATGGCTATATATTTTAGTTTTGAATCTCAGTCGGTTTGTGTGTAGCATTCTGTGTGGTTGTGTGATTGTTTTGAGTCTGAGTTTGACATGGATATTCGAATCAAGGAAAATGGTTTGCAGATGTTGGGTTCATGCATTTCATATGGTATGCATCGCATTTAATTTATCTTCTTTATATGGGATAGCAATTTTATTTGATTTCCCTATCTTTTTATATGCTAAATTATTTAGCCATTTACACTAGAAATAAGAAACAGGTTGCAGGTCACTGATGTTGTGGAGAAACGAATCAATTATACTGGTTATTGAGGTGGCTGAAGAAATTAAATAATTACTAATAATCCCAATTCCAATTCTAGGTATGGTTTTGCATCTCTCCTTTCAATCAATTTAAGCATGGTCCATAAGCCATTTTTATTGGATTTTCATTGGATTTAAATCTCAACGGAGTGAACAATAATTATAATTTCATGAATATAAATAAAATATTTTCTAACACTTAAATGCTATCATGCATAGTGGAGGATTACGGTAATGATGGAAATCATGCAGATTATGATGATGATGGAGGAAATGATGCTACTATTGACCACCACCATGAAGATAAAATGGTGTAGAGACTATTATAAATGAATAGGATTTAAAATGTGAATCACCAAAAGCTGATGGAAGACAAAGTTCTATTAGTCTTGTTGTATGAGGATATCATATTTCATTGAAAGATATTATAATGGTTCATTTAAAATAGATCTCATTGTTGAAGACAAAAAACATGTTAAATCGTCATTATCTTTAAGCTTATTTTCCTAAATGAATTTGATTTTTTTATAAATTAATGGAGGAGTATTTTATTCTACGAAATGGAGGATTCCGATAGAAGAATATGAAAAATAATTTGGTGGTTTTTTTATAAATAAATGGAAGAGTCTTCTATTCTACTAAATGGAGGATTCCAATAGCAAAATCCATTGAAGAATTTTGGTGATGGGACATGGCTCACGCCCAACCTTCGTCTTCCACTCCTCTAGTGGACCCCTCTACCAAATGTCAGATGGCAAAGTAGAGACCGTTATAAACAAAAATAAGTAGCCATCTTCCCATGAAGAAAGCATGAAATACCAATCAAGTGGGTGCCAAGACTTGATTGCTTCCATCAGCTAAAGGGTGACCTTTTTCTTGGGTAACTTTTTTACCAAACTTACCTTAGTTATCCCTAAGCCTCTATACTGCATATCTTTCCAGCACTTGCCAGGACTAACGACAATGGATTTTCTAGCTCTCTGGGAAGTCGGTGAACGCTGGCTGTTTGGGGCATAACTAATTAGGGTAGTTGAGTGAGTATCCATAGGTGGGTAAATAGAAGGGGTAGTGCGACACAATGGGATATAAGGCCTATAATATATTAGTATGAAACCATTTTTTTTTTTTTTTAATTGTATCACTTTGTTCAACCATCAAGTATCATATGTATTTTCTCTTATAAATATACTATTTAGTATTATCTTTAAATACTTAATTTATTTTAGATTTTATTTTTGAGAATTAACTTTCAATTTTATCTTAAGCATAAACATTATTTTACACTACTTATATATAAACAATTTTTTATTTACTATGATTCCTCTCCACTTATATTTTAAATCAATCATTATATAGATCTCAATTGTGTATCCAATAAGCCTATGCATATTTGTATCTTTGTTAATTATTTTAAATGTATTTATCGTTTTAAATTTTATTTAATTTCCTTTTAATTTTATATAATAATTTAAATTATATAGATATATATAGACTAATTGAATTCTTCAGATAAATATAAGTGCATTTCATTTACAAATACTATATCTATTTACAGATTTGAATATTTCTTAAAGCTAAATAAATTACAATATAGAATTTAAAATTTTGGTAAAAGAGATAATTATTTGAGATATAGATATGGGTGATATCTATTACATCCACCACATGAGTTATTCTAGAGTATTGAAACATGCATCGACAAATTTTTTTTTGTTTGAATTATGGTGTCCATGGTATGAGCAACATGATTCCATATTGCCTATACAAGCTTATGCTTTTCCTTGGGAATTGAAACATTAAAAAAAACTACTTAAAGAATATTCTATCCTCTGAATTGAACATTTTACTAAATATTTCATTTCTTAAAAGTATTAAATCATATACATTACTAGTTATAAAAAGTTCTCTTTGAATTTTTTTCTTTCTTTTGAGTTTAGCTTTAGGTGAGGGCATGAAATGTGATTATCATCATGCATGTCTATGGTATACAATAGGTCATATAATATTTTTCCTAGAGGATGAAAATGTTGTTAAGATGCAGTGTTTCTTTAAAAGAAAAGATGAATAGGCATCTAAAAGTTTTTCAGTTTGTTCTAATCTAGAATACATCCAAAACCAACCTTTATATTTTATTTTTATTTCATAAACAAAAGAATTTTTTTTGTAACATGCACTTGCATATAATAACATGATGGTTTATGCCCATTAAGGGCTATATTGTTTTCATTTACGACATACTACACATTTTATGAAAACATAAGATTTAGGTTATATCCTAAAAACTAACTAATTTCATGCATATTTTTGGTTCGTAACAAGTCCTATGTAATTTTTCCTGTAGGGAGAAGGTCCTACTAATATGGAGACTATATAACTAAAGTGAGTAGTTTTTAAAATTTTATTTTGATTTCCTACACAATAAAAAAATGTTTCTAAAATTGTGCTTGAACATATAAAAGATGATATTTTATTTTTCTAAGATAAGAAACATAATGGTTTATACGTTAAGATAAATGTAAACTCTCTATATTAGTTACCACTAAAAATATTATGTGTTTGTTTTGTAAGAGATCCTTGAATATTTGAGTCCTAGAGGAGGAAGATTTTCTTAATATGGAGCATTTCACTAAAATAAAAGACTATTATGTAAGTAAATGAGCCAAATTTTTTCTCATGTACAACATATCCACAACTAGACATTAAAGTTTTGTTTATATTTCTTAAACAACAAAAAAATTTCTTAATTTCCATTGGACATACCTACATGATTCTTTATTCCAATCAAAATCTCTTTTAATCTCCTTAATGACATATGAAACATGTGATTAAAACTTAATATGTTTACTATAGTTGTGAAACCAATTACTCTCATACTTATTTATGGTATGTAATAGCTCCTCAGATATTTTACCAAGAAGAAAAAGATGCTACTAATATGGAACATTAAGTTAAATAAAAAGTGGAGTATATACCTAAAGTGAGTAGTATTTAAAGATTTATTTTCAGTTCCTAAAAAATCAAAGTGTTTCTTAACATGTTCTTCCACATATAAATCATGATTTTCCATTCCCTACAAATATGAAACATTATATTTTATACCTTAAAATAGGCCTGAGCTCCCTATTTTGAATACTACTAAGCGATATTACGTCAATATTCTATAAAGTTTGACTCATTTCTACGTGCCTAAATATATATATATATATACAAGATCTTATAAACCTTTTCCCTGAGATGGATATATCTCTAAACAAACTATATATATAATCTTATAAATCTTTTCCTGAGATGGATATATCTCTAAATAAAATGAATTATTTTTCAATTAATAAAAAAAATAAAATAAAATTTATTGGTTAAGTCTTTCTTGCACAACATAATTAGCAAAATTAAAAAATAAATGACTAAATAAATCTTTCTTGCACGACATACTTAATAAAATTAAAGAATAAAATGAATAATTAAATATTTCTTACATGATTAATATTAATAAGAAAAAAGTATTCAGCTTCTACATTTTAATTTTATGTAATATATGATGAATTAGAAAACCCCAAATATATTAAAAATAATTGAGGAATTGGATTTCAATGAAACTATGACAAACATAATGTTACATGTAAAATCATTCAATAAAAATATATAATTTTTAAAATTTTCTTTTCTTGTGTAAAAATGTTTGGTTCTAAATAGTGATGAAGTGGGGCGTTTTATGATATTAGTAGTGTTATAAATGTTGACCAAGCTCTCACAAAAATCTATTAATTTTAGAATATTTTTAGAGAATGTGATACCTAACTGAAATCTTACAAGATGAAATATTAATTTAGTATAAGCATCCTCAAAAGAAATAAAATCAGAAAAACATTTCAACATAATTATAATAAACTCTATGCCTGGTTGCACAATATGGATGATGATATTATTCCATTTTCATATAAAAATGATGTATTTTTTCCATTTTATTTTTTTTAATATAAAGAGTATCTTTCATCTTGGAAATATAGGATTCTTAAATAAAGTTTACCTCACTATAAATTCTTAGTAATCGAGACAAAAACATACACACAAATATATATATATATATATATATCTATATATATATATATATATATATATATATAGTGGATGTTAACCATCATCATCATCATATATATATATATATATATATATATATATATATATGAAGATGAAATTATATCTTAAAAAATTATAATAAATATTTTCAACATTTTTTATTCTTAAGGGAGACAACAATAATTATAATTCCTCTAATATAAATAAAATATTTTCTAATACTTAAAATGTTATCTCAAAGTGGAGGATTACGATAATGATGAGAATCATGTGGATTAGATGACGATGGAGGAAATGATGCTACTATTGACCACCACCATGATAATCAAATAGTGTAGAGACTGTTATAAATGAATGGGATTTAAATTATGAATCATGGAAAGGAGATGGAAGACAATGTTCTACTGGTCTTCCTGAATGAGGATCTAATACTTTTTTGAAAAATATTATATAGCTTCATTTAAAAGATATCTCATTGTCAAAGACAAAAAAACATGTTAAATCTTAGGATGATGTGATTAAATTTAAGCTTACTTTCCTTAATGAATATGATTTTTTATAAATAAATGGAAGAGTGTTCTATTTCACGAAATGGAGGATTCTGACAGTAGACTCCGGTGAAGAATTTTGGTGATGGCACATGCCTAACACCCAAAATTTGTCTTTCGTTCCTCCGGTGGACCTCTCTACCAAAATTCCAGTTGGAGGAGTAGAGACTATTATAAATGAATGGGATTTAAAATGTGAATCATGAAAAGAATCACGAAAAGTTGATGGAAGACAAAGTTCTATCTGTCTTGTTGTATGAGGATCTCCTACTTTGTTGACAAATATTATATTTATTCATTTAAAATAGATCTCACCGTTGAACACAAAAAACATGTTAAGTGTCAGGATGATGTCAATATATTTAAGCTTCTCTTCCTTAATGAATCTGATTTACTTATAAATAAGTGTAAGAGACGTCTATTCTACGAAATGGAGGATTCCAACAACAGAATCTGATGAAGACTTTCAGTGATGGGACATGACTAACGGTTGACCTCTGTCTTTTGTTCCTCTAGTGGACCCCTCTAACAAATATCATCTTCCTCCAACAGCTCACTCCCCTCAACTCCTACGTATGACCACCACTCCCAGTGCCTCTGCCAACCCACTCCCCTCAGCCACCCCACTCCACCTACTACATTAATGGAAGTCTTCCCACATCTCCCCACCAAAGTCCATGAAGAATTTGGGTTTGGATTTGAAAAACAACCCAAATGGACTTTAAATTTCTATAACCTTAATCGCTCATGCTCCTACTATTGTTTGTATTTTTTCATTCCTGGTTTGTCCTCCCATGCAAACAGAACAATGGCCTTAGATTTTGGTGGTTCAGGGTTGTAGAAGGATGACCATGGGGTACACACGATGTATTTTTGCATTCCTGGTTTTTCCTCCCACACGAACGAAAGGGAATGGTGGCTTCATATTTCGGTGGTGCAGGGATGTAGAAGGGCGACCATTGGGTGAACACAACGAAGACTTGGGGTTGACCATGACGAAGATAAGGAGATGACCATAAAAATTTATTTGAAATTAAATCTAGTGATTTTTTATTTATTGATTTAGTGTGCATATTAGGTTATTTTTACCCATAAAAACAAAATAATTTACATTCATATAGATAACACAGACCTTGCCCATCTTTGTTGTATTTCTCAGAGCGAGTCAAGTCAATCAGGCAACTGCATGGCGCTACATGTAGGAAGCTGAAATACATAGTAAGAAAGACATTAGAAAGACCAAGATTAGGAAGCTGACAAGAGAAGGAGGCGGAGTCATGGAAACCAAAATTAGAACTGAGAAATGACCATTGCAAAACCCCATTGCGGGAAAAATCAGAGCAGAAGGCAGCGAGAGAGAGGAGGTTATATTAGGAGAAAATTCAAACAAAATTATGTTGAGATTTCGTGTCCTAAAAGTGATCCTCAAGGTTACTATGCTCCACAATCCTGAACCCACCTATAACAGTAGTTACTCGCTCACTTATTCATAGGAATAATCCTTTTCCTTTTTCAAACAACTAGAATCATGCAAGTTCTTCTCCAAGCATCGTAATAAAGCTCACAGTTACAACTACCCCATGTCTTTGTTCTGTTCACCCCATTGTCGCCCTACAGCATTGAAATCTAGGGCTGCCATTCCATTCCGTTCGTGTGGGAGGAAAAACCATGAATGAAAAAATAGGTCGTGTTCACCCCATGGTCTCCCTTCTAAAACCCTACACCACTAAAATCTGAGGCTTCCATTCTTTTCACGTGTGAGGACAAACCAGGAACACAAAAACACAAACAACAACAGGAGGTTGAGCGATTAAGGTTATAAAAATTTATATTTCATTTGGGAGGGTTTTAAAATTTAAATCAAAATTCTTCGTGAACCTCCACGAGAAGATGCTAGGAGACTACCACTAATGCAATATGTGGAGTGGGTTGGCAGAGGGGAGCGGGGTGGTAGAGGCATTGGGAGTGGTGGTCGGATGCAAGAGTAGTGGGGAGCTAGCTACAAGGCATATTGCATTTGGCACAGAGGTCCAATAGAGAAATAGAAGGCAAAAGTTGGCATCGGGCATGTCCCATCACTAGAAATCTTCACGACAAATATTTGGCGGAGTCTGCTAACGAAATCCTCCATTTCGTAGAATATGTTGAAAATATTAAAGTCACCTGTCGTGCCTTTGGGCAGGAAGAAACAAGTACAAAAGCAATAGTAGAAGCAGAGATTGAGTGTGCAAAACTGTAAATTGAAGAAGCATGGTGAAATCCGTAAGGATGAAATTAAGTTGTGATGGGCAGTAGCCACAAATTGCAGAGGAGAATTAACAGGTGATGGGCAGAGTTGTTCTTCACAGTGGAAGGACGAAGATTTTCGTAGATCTATTCTACGGAGGAACAGAACTCATTAAAATAGTCATTTCAGGCTTTTAAGCCCTCAACAACCAGGATGAAAGAAATTGAATTAATCAGGTGGAAGACCTTTTGTTTTTGAAATGGCGGGACAAGTGGTCCCCACCACTTTTGCCCAAATCGCAATCACAATTTTTGAGTGGAGCAGTGTCTTGTTAATGAGGAGATTTGCGATGCGATGCGATCAAATTGCAAATCGAAATCGCAATACATATTTTCTAAAACCAAGTGTCTTGTTGATGGAAGAGTTCCACAAGCGGAACGTTTCAATACAACCGAAACATATATATAATAATCACCCCCCCACAGTAGCGGAGGCCCGTGGGTCCACTTGACCACGTGGCGGAAACTTAGTGGAATCGCAAGTGTTCCAATCGCAAGGTTTAATCGGCGGGTTTTAATGTGTGCCCCGATCAAAGGGCAGACCCGACCATGTTATGAGACGGAGTTGATAAGTTGCATCGCGTCCGTGATTCCATTCGCAATCGGAAGATCGGAGGTTTGTTATTTGGTCACGTGTTTTGTTTAAAGTGCGGACCCGATGGTCTTATACAGTGGAGTTATATATATACCATCGCATCCGTTCCATAATTACAATCGCAACATCGCACTTCACCAAGTTGCAAGTTTTGTTTGTCACCACCAATTTGCCGATTGCCGATTGCCGATTGCGATGTGGTCCCCACTCGCATGTCATGCATTTGATTTTTAAATTTTCATATAATTCTTATGTAATTTTTTTTATATGCGGCCTATAAAAAGCCAAAAAGTCCTGCGAGCCTGAAAGCATGTAATGGTATTTTTGTCATCCTGTTTTCTTTCGCTCAGAAGCGCAGAAGGAAAAATACACAGCAGTGTTAGCTTAAAGGGACAGAGAGTATTGATTTGAAAGAACAGTGAGCACTGCGTTTTGTAGTAGTCACCATTGCTTTTCATCCCTCTGTTAAGAGGAATATCTGTAACAGTCTTTTGAAGAAATAGAAAGTTGATTTAAAAGTCTGAGAAACTCTGTCTCCTGTCAAATTTTTTAAATTTCTCTGTGTTTAGAGGAGAGGAGATTACTCTCTCCATTTGGAATTATCAATATTCCAACATGGTATCAGAGCTAGTTCAGGCTCTTTGAAGGATTCAAAGAAGCTGAAGAAGAAGAAGACTTGTTGAAGGTTTTCTCCAGCAGAGTGAAAGCCCAACAGAAGTCAAAAGTTCAGGTATTTCTCAAAGATAATTGAGCTGTTGTTTATTGTTTAAAAGAGTTTGTTCTTTCAGGAAAAGGAAAGACAATTTGTTTAAGTTTAAGGTCAGAGTTCAGTTTAAGTGCAATGGTTGGACCAAGCACTAGTATGAGTCTTGGAAATGTTCAACTTCCACAATTTAATGGAAAGAACTATTATTATTGGGCCATTACCATGAAAGCACTGTTTGTTTCACAAGACCTATAGGAGCTTGTAGAAGATGGTTTTACTGAACCAGCTGATGAGCAGGCTTTTAATGCCTTAACTCAAGAAGAGAAAGATGTGTTGAAGAATAATAGGAAGAAAGATGCTAAAGCTCTCTTCTTATTGTATCAAGCTGTAAATGAGAGCATGTTTCCAAGGATAGCAGCAGCTAAGAAATCCAAGGAGGCATGGGAAACTCTGAAAGTAGTCTATCAAGGTATGGAGAAAGTCAAGACAACAAAACTTCAATTGCTGAGAAGAGATTTTGAAACTTTTTGCATGAAAGAGTCAGATAATGTAGACACATTTTTTACATATGTGGTTGGGATTGTGAATCAGATAAGATCCCATGGAGAAACTCTTGAAGAGAGAAGGATAGTGGAGAAACTTTTGAGATGATTACCTTCAAAGTTTGATGTTATTGTTACCACTATAGAAGAGACCAAAGATCTCTCACAGTTCACCGTGGATGAGCTTCATGCCTCACTGATAACTTATGAACAGAGATTGAGCAGAGATGAAAATTCATCTCTTGAGCACGCCTTCAAGACCCAGATGCCTTCAGGAAGAGGAAGAGGTCAAGGAAAAGGAAGAGGAAGAGGCAAAAGTCAGAACAGAGGTGGAAGGAACAGCCCTTCACAGTCACATGGAAGGAGCAACAGTCAAGGTCAGAGCCAATGCCAATGCAATAGCCAGCAAGGTGGACATCAACACCAACATGCTCATGGACAAAGGTATGACAAATCCAATGTTCAATGTCATTATTGCAAAAAATATGGGCACTATGCCAATGAATGTATAAAGAAGAAAAATGACATGAAAAACAAGCAAAATGCTAATGTAGCAAAAGAAGAAAACAACCCAAGCAATGTGCTATTAGCATGTAATGTAGCACAAGATAGAGAAGATGATGTATGGTTCTTAGATTCAGGTTGTAGTAATCACATGACTGGAAACAAAGCAATGTTTTCCAATCTAGACGAAGAGATTAAATCTGAAGTGATCACAGGGACTGATACTAAAATCTCTGTCAAAGGGAAAGGCAGAGTAAGTATTCGAGCAAGAAATGGTGAGCAGAAATTTGTCCCTGATGTGTATTATGTTCCAGGTCTGAAATGTAATCTTTTGAGCATTGGGTAGCTCATAAACAAAGGTTACAATGTAGTTTTCAAAGATGATGTGTGCACAATTAAAGATATTCCTCCAAGTAAGAAAATTATTACTGAAATACAAATGACCAGCAATAGAATGTTTCCACTCAAGCTCAACATTGACTTGAAGGGAAAAGGAAAGAGTATAGCAGTTGTAACTCGAGAAGCCTTTCAGAAGGAAGAGAAAGATATAAATTGGTTATGGCACTTGAGATTTGGACATCTCAATTTCGAAGGATTAAATTTGTTGCACAGAAAAGGAATGGTAAGAGGTTTGCCATTGATTGAGAAGCCTGACAGCTTATGTGAAGGCTGCATCTTGGGAAAACAACACAGAGAAAATTTTCCATCAGGAAAAAGCATAAGGGCGAAAGCACCTTTGGAGATAATCCACTCAGATTTGTGTGGGCCGATGCAGACAGCATCTGTTTCAGGCAGCAACTATATGCTGACCTTCATAGATGATTTCACAATAAAAGTGTGGGTTTATTTTCTGAAATATAAGAGTGAAGTTTTTCAGAAATTTTATTATTTTAAAGATCTTGTAGAAAAACAGAGCGGACTGCACATTAAAGTTCTCAGAACTGATAGAGGAGGAGAATATATATCAAAGGAATTTCTCCGTTTTTGCAGAGAGAATGGCATACACAAGAAGTTTACCACAAGGTACACACCGCAACAGAACGGAGTTGCTGAAAGGAAGAATCAAACCATAATGGAAATGGTGAGAAGTATGCTGAAGGCGAAACACTTGCCGGATGATTATTGGGCAGAAGCAACAAACTGTGCTGTGTATATTTTAAATAGATGCCCCACAAAAGCTGTGATGAACAAAGTTCCAGAAGAAGCGTGGAGTGGCAGAAAATAGGGAGTCACCCACATGAGAGTTTTTGGATGTATGGCATATGCACACATTCCAGACAAATTGAGAAAGAAATTGAACATTAAGGGGGAGAAGTGCATTTTCCTTGGATATTGTGAAAATTCCAAAGGATACAGATTGTATAACCCATCCACAAAGAAGTTTGTGATAAGAAGAGATGTGCAATTCATTGAAGAGGAAGCATGGGATGGAAGCATTGAGAAAACAGTTAATGTTAAAAACTGTTTATCTCATGATGAAGATGAGGGAGATGTGGTTGAAATCAACAACCCATCCATTGCACAACCTCTAGCAGTGCAAGGCCAGTAAGGGACACCTTAAGCGGCAGCTAGAACACCCTTGAGAAGAAGCGACAGTGGTTCACCGAGCACACCACACGGGGCAGAATTAAGTGCTTCATCAAGCACAAGTACACCAAGTGAAAGCGGAACAAGATTCAGAAGTCTTAGAGAAATCTATGAGCAAGGAGCAGCAGATGAAGGTATGAAATCCTTATTTGCATTGTATTGTCAAGTTGATGATCCTATTCATTTTGAAGATGCTATTAAAGATAGAAAATGGATAGAAGCTATGGATGAAGAAATTAAAGCCATAGAGAAGAACAAAACATGGGAGTTGGTTGATCTCCCAGAAGACAAGGAAGTCATTGGAGTTAAATGGGTGTATAAGACCAAAAGCAATGCTGAAGGAAAAATAGAAAGACACAAGGCCAGACTTGTTGTCAAAGGATATAAGCAGAAGCAAGGGATTGATTATGAAGAAACTTTTGCACCAGTTACAAGAATGGAGACAGTAAGAGCAGTGCTATTCATAGCAACACAAAACAAATGGAGAGTATACCAGATGGATGTAAAATCTGCATTTTTAAATGGAATTTTAATGGAAGAGGTATATGTGGAACAGCCTCTTGGATATGAGAAGAAAGGCCAAGAGCATAAGGTCTGCAAATTGAAGAAAGCTCTTTATGGGCTGAAGCAAGCTCCAAGAGCATGGTACAGCAGGATAGATTCATATCTACTGGAGAATGGATTTGAAAAGTGTGAGGGAGAACCCACCCTCTACATCAAAGAAAAAGATGGTAAATTGTTAATTGTTGTCTTATATGTTGATGATTTAATATTTACAGGTAATGATGATTATCTTGTTGAGAATTTTAAAACAGTCATGAAAGATGAATATGAAATGACTGACATGGGTTTATTAAGATACTTCTTGGGAATAGAAGTGGAGCAAGGTGAGAAAGGGATTTTTATTTCTCAAGCAAAGTATGTGAATCAAGTTTTAGAAAGATTTAACATGCAGGAGTGCAAAGCTGCAATTACTCCCACAGTAATGGGATTGAAGTTGAGTAAAGATGACAGCAGTAAGGATTTTGATTCAAGTTTGTATAAAAGCATAGTTGGCAGCCTCATGTATTTGACCGCAACTAGGCTAGATATTATGCATGTTGTTAGCTTAATTTCCAGATTTATGGAGAAGCCAAAAGAAGCACATTGGCAAGCAGCAAAGAGAATTCTGAGGTATGTGAAAGGAACTAGAAGATTTGGTATTTTATATACTACTTCAGAAAATTCAGAGTTAGTTGGATACACTGATAGTGATTGGGATGGAAGTGTAGATGATCGGAAGAGCACTTCCGGTTATGTTTTTCATATGGGTTCAGGAGCTATTTCATGGGCTTCTAAGAAACAGCCGATTGTAGCATTATCTACAGCAGAGGTAGAGTATGTGGCAGCTACAACAACAGCGTGTCAAGCAATTTGGATGAGAAGAATGTTGAGTAGTTTGTGCCGAGAAAAGGTAAAGGGCACTGTGATTTATTGTGACAATAGCTCAGCTATTGCATTGTCAAAGAATTCTGTGTTTCATAAGAGAACAAAACACATAGATACAAAGTTTCATTATATCAGAGAATTGGTAAACAATAGTGAAGTTGTTTTACAGCATTGTAAAACAGAGGAGCAATATGCAGATATCTTAACTAAACCATTGGGACAAAAGACATTTGAATTTCTGAGAAAATGCTTGGGTATGTTTGATAACCCAGCAGCTGACTTTAAGGGGGAGTGTTGAAAATATTAAAGTCACCTGCCGTGCCTTTGGGTAGGAAGAAACAAGTACAAAGGTAGCAACAGAAGAAGAGATTGAGTGCGCAGCACTGTAAATTGAAGAAGCATGGTGAAATCCCTAAGGATGAAATTAAGTTGTGATGGGCAGTAGCCACAGATTGCAGAGGAGAATTAACAGGTGATGGGCAGAGCCGTTCTTCACAGTGGAAGGACGAAGATTTTCGTAGATCTGTTCTACGGAGGAACAAAACTCATTAAAACAGTCATTTCGGGCTTTTAATCCCTCAACAACCAGGATGAAAGAAATTGAATTAATCAGGCAGAAGACCTTTTGTTTTTGAAATGGCGGGACAAGTGGTCCCCACCACTTATGCCCAAATCGCAATCGCAATTTTTGAGTGGAGCAGTGTCTTGTTAATGAGGAGATTTGCGATGCGATGCGATCAAATCGAAAATCACAATCGCAATACATATGTTCTAAAACCAAGTGTCTTGTTGATGGAAGAGTTCCGCAAGCGGAACGTTTCAATACGACCGAAACATATATATAATAATCACCCCCCCACAGCAGTGGAGGCCCGTGGGTCCACTTGACCACATGGCGGAAACTTAGTGGAATCGCAAGTGTTCCAATCACAAGGTTTAATCGGCGGGTTTTAATGTGTGCCTCGATCAAAGAGCGGACCCGACCATGTTATGAGACGGAGTTGATAAGTTGCATCGCGTCCGTGATTCCATTCGCAATCGGAAGATCGGAGGTTTGTTGTTTGGTCACGCGTTTTGTTTAAAGCGTGGACCCGATGGTCTTATACAGTGGAGTTATATATATACCATCGCATCCGTTCCATAATCGCAATCGCAACATCGCACTTCACCAAATCGCAAGTTTTGTTTGTCACCACCAATTTGCCGATTGCTGATTGCCGACTGCGATGTGGTCCCCACTCGCACGTCGTGCATTTGATTTTTAAATTTTCATATAGTTCTTATGTAATTTTTTTTATATGCGGCATATAAAAAGCCAAAAAGGCTTGCGAGCCTGAAAGCATGTAATGTTATTTTTGTCATCTTGTTTTCTTTCGCTCAGAAGCGCGGAAGGAAAAATACACAGCAGTGTTAGCTTAAAGGGATAGAGAGTATTGATTTGAAAGAACAGTGAGCATTGCGTTTTGTAGCAGTCACCATTGCTGTTCATCCCTTTGTTAAGAGGAAGATCTGTAACAGTCTTTTGAAGAAATAGAAAGTTGATTTAAAAGTCTGAGAAACTCTGTCTCCTGTGAAAATTTTTAAATTTATTTGTGTTTAGAGGAGAGGAGCTTACTCTCTCCATTTGGAATTATCAATATTCCAACAAAGTAGAAGACTCTTTCTAAATACATTATGAATTCTCTCAAAATATGACTTTGTCTAAGTTATAATATAATTATGATAATATTGTAATTTAATATAAATTTATTATAGATATAATTATTATAACAACCGTAAAGAAAATTTAAATTTTTTTCAAAGAAAAATTGAAATTATTGTCCCTCTTTTTTTCTCTATCTAAAGATTCTGCAGCTTTTCACATAAAAAGAAGATAAAAATGCCATTGTTATATCACAGCTTTTCAACAAAATTAGTTAATTTTTTTTATATTGTGCCACTTAAGAAAATGGTTGGACATGTAGCTTTTTTAAAATTTGACGATTCAGTTTTCCTATTATTTTTTGAAGAGGATGAAATTGCGTGGGTGGGTTCAATTATTTTCGTTCTTTTGCTATTCT
The DNA here is from genome assembly GCA_034641835.2 of Pinus albicaulis. Taxonomy (NCBI): domain Eukaryota; kingdom Viridiplantae; phylum Streptophyta; class Pinopsida; order Pinales; family Pinaceae; genus Pinus; species Pinus albicaulis. The sequence goes on from CM076573.1 coordinate 802,787,068, forward strand.
TTCCTGAAGAACGAGTTTGCTCGATATTTGATCACTTCGTGAGGAGTGCAACCTCTCTGAGTCATTGCGCGAGAACATGAAAACTCACATCATTTTGGGAGTATGATTTCTTCAATTATATTTTTAATACACTCTGCAACATTTTCCATATTAAAGGAATGAAAACCGTTTTCAATTATATTATCATCACAGTTGAGCCAAGTCTCTTCCTTGATCTCTATTTTAGACTTTTTCTCGACTTTCTTTATAAACTTTGGTATCGAATTATTGCTCTACAATTGTGAGAATAATTGGGCCATTTTTTATATTTTTTCATATTAAAATTAGTTCAACTCCGCAAGACACTATTTACCATTTAAAGAGCAACATGTGATTTAGATAGATTAACGAAAATCATTTGAATTTCTATTTGATATACCTTTGGGATGTCCTTCTAAAAAATATGAAGATATAAAGAAAGTTTTCAGCGTTCCTTCAATCTTCTTTTGAACCCATTACAAAATCTCACATATACCAATTCAGTACCAAAACAATACAAAAATCATTATCACTTGAAAACATCTTAATTTAAATAGACACTTCAATAATAATAATAAAAAAGGTTATAATTTTATTAATATTTAGATTTTGTTTTACTATTATTATGTTCTTAAAGTAACTTGACTTGTATCGTGAATATATGTTTTTATATTTATTAACTTAATTCTTATTGTTGAAGTAATTATAATATTAATGTGAAATAAACCTATGAATTTTTATTTTTATGATTGTTTTTGAATTTTGATAATGTTAAACATATTATGAGATAAATGTTTTCCATGTTAATTGCTTTTACTAACAATAATGAATTTATACAGCTACACTATTTCCTATCAAAATAAAAAAACCTCACCTTATTTGTTAGGTTAGAATTTCATTTTTATTAGAATGATTCGTTAAGTTAAAATTCCAATAAATTTAAAATTATTATTATATAAAATAAAAAATAATGATTTCCCATATTTTTTTTTTTCAGAAGAAAAAAATATATTAAATATGTCAGTTCATTTTACATCAATATCGTTCTCAACTGTGCAACAGCGAGAAACATCATAACATCTATGCCAAAAAACAAACCGGATCACATACAAGGGAGGATCACAATAGCTTGGCATCCACATTACATCAATTTCGTTCTCAGTTGTGCAACAACGAGAAACATCAAGACATCAATGCAAGAAAACAAACCGGATCATATTCAGGATCACAGAAGCTTGGCATCACAAAAATCAGAGTGCATAAACCACTCATAACAAAAATGACAGCAGAGGGAGAGAAGTCTCCACCCCTGTATCATCCCATCAATAGGATCCACAAAAAAATAGCCCCAGAGGAGAAAATGGAGCTGCAGCAACAAGCAAAAGGACAACAGAAGAGGGTTCACAACATCAAGCAAAACCCCATCGCCAGTCCACCGGCGAGGCGGCCGTCCATATCCCGTGCAGAGAAAACCCCAAACGCGACATAAAACCCCTCCTCCGCACCCGAAAACCAGATAGAACCTTCCAAGTCCACCGAGACTGTGAGAAGGCAAACCAGGGCACAGCCGCTGCCAGATATTGTGCAGAGGAGACCCCATCCGCTGCATAAAACCCCATCCGCAACGCCCAAAGGTCGTTGATGAAGAAGAGGGAGGGCCGCAGCGGCGAGGTGGCTGCCGGACCCCCGCAGAGAAAAACCCTATCCGCCGCAGCCGCTATTATTCCTCCCTCCTGTCTGACGCTGAGCTTCAACTGGGGACGCAGGAGGACCGGGCTTGTTCAAAACTACCAGCGGAGTCTAAGTCCCACTGTGTAACCTCCGCCCTAGGCCTTCCCTCTGCCAAGTACCGCCCCGCAGAGAAAAACCCTATCCACAACGGCGAGGCAGCCGCCGGACCCCCGCAGAGAAAAAACCCTCGTCCTAAAGGATCTGCGAGGGTTAGGCAGCGGGGACTGTTTAGTGAGGGCCGAGAGCGAGTAGGGGCGGGTCGAGAGTGGTGAGGAACCCAAGTGGGAGGGAGCTCGAGCGAGGGTAAGGCAGCGGGGACGGTGGTAGCAGGGACGGTTCAGTGAGGGCCGAGAGCGAGTAGGGGCGGGTCGAGAATGGTGAGGAACCCGAGTGGGAGGGAGCTCAAGTGAGGGTTAGGCAGCGGGGACGGTTCAGTGAGGGCCGAGAGCGAGTAGGGGCGGGTCGAGAGTGGTGAGGAACCCGAGTGGGAGGGAGCTCGAGCGAGGTTAAGGCAGCGGGGACGGTGGTAGCAGGGACGGTTCAGTGAGGGCCAAGAGAGAGTAGGGGCGGCTCGGAAGGAGATTCCTATGCTCGCTTGTATTATTGAAAGCAGTCCACTGAAAATGATGTATGATTTCCCATATCTATTATTAAAACTATAAATAAAAACATACCACGTACATCAAAATCCCTACAACGAGAGCGCTTAACCCATGGCACACAACACTTAAGCCTTACAAAGCCTCTCCCTCAACCAATAGCCGTTGAAGTAACTTGTGAAGCTTTGGAATAAAGCATGATTATCTAGAAGGGGATTTGTTTTTTTGTTGGAGAATAAAACAGGGATCCGTTCTTATCCATAGTCGGTGGACCGTTCCAGAAGAGGCTGGTGCCTGAAATGCATATATCCGGTGGACGGTTGCCGAAGAGTTGTGCTGAGAGCCAAAAATATATAGCCGTTGAGTGAACTTGCAAAACGGCTATATATTTTAGTTTTGAGTCTGGGTCAATTTGTGTATAGCATTCTGATTGGTTGTGTGAGTGGTTTGAGTCTGAGTTTGATGAGGAGATTCCTGAGGAAAATGGTTTACAGATGTTGGGTTCATGCATGGCATTTCATTTATCTGCTGTATATGGACTAGCAATTGTATTTGATTGCACTGTCTTTTTATATGCTATATTATTTAGGTAGTAGGTAGCTGATGTTGCTGAGAAATGAATCAATTATTACCAAAGGTCGTTGAAGAAATGAAATAATTATTACCAATTCCTGCATCTCTCCTTTCAATCGATTTAAACCCATTTTTATTGGATTTAAATCTTTGCAGCCTCCTGAATAGTTTAAACAAATTTTACGTGTCCACCATTTTTATTAGATTTGATTTTTCATATCCGCGCTTATGTACACTTGTATTTTTCTCTAGCTGAACCAGTAATCCCCATCCCCATTCACCCATCACTACGCCCTGTAGTTGCCAGTTCAACTCGTGAACTCTGTGTGCGTTTAACTCGTGAGTTTTTGGTATACCTTACTATGCGTACTGCTTTGTTAATTCCATATAAGGTATATATATATATAGTTCGATAGAAATCAGGAATCACGATCCCCAATTCCAAGTATATATATAAATGAAATCATGAAGGTGATGCATATATAGAAATGATTTTTTTCGTTGTAGCTTCCGCTCTGATGCCTAGTGTTCTCTGCTTTTGTTGTTAAATATCTTCGGCTCTGATGCCTAGTGTTCTCTGCTTTTGTTGTTTATGTGTGCTGTGTTAAATATCTTTGCCTTGTGATCTAAGGTATATAAATAGTTTGATAGAAATCAGGAATCCCCAATTAATTAACAACAAATGCACAGCCAGAAACGTGAGACAAAGCTCACACAAATCAATGAATTAAATTGCTCAATTACATCACACTTATATAGGAAACTGCACTCACCTAATCTTCGTGAAGACGAGGAAACAAACCTGAATATGTGAAACCAATTCCTAAATTAACACTCTCGTTCAACCACTCAAAACTAATTCTATTTCTGCATTATTCTCACATCCTCCCTTAATGGAGAAATGGATTTTCTACAATACCTAATTGACTTCTAAAAACTTCAAATTTGATTTTACCAAGGGGCTTAGTAAATATATCAGCCATATTATCCTTGGTATTACAAAATATTAATTCAATTTCATTCGACTCAATTTTCTCACGTACAAAGTGGTATTGTAACTCAACGTGTTTTCTTCTAGCATGGTAAACTGGATTATGTGCTAACTTGATAGCACTCTAATTATCACAATTGATACATGTTGAACCACTTTGCGCCTCTTCAAGATCTACAAGAATTCTCCGCAACCAAATAGCTTCACAGGTGGCATTGGTCAAAGCTTTGTACTCTGATTCTGTTGATGATAAAGAAACAGTTGGCTGTTTCTTACTACTCCAAGATATGACCCCTGATCCAATATGAAATGCATAGCCAGAGGTAGATCGTCTGTCATCTGGATTTCCTACCCAATCTGAATCAGAAAAACCTGTCAGTGCAACATCAGATTCATCAGTATACATAATACCTAAATTCATTGTTCCCTTTAAGTATCGGAGAACTTTCTTTGCAGCATTCCAGTGATTTCCTGAAGGCTTAGCCATGAATTGACTAAGAATACTGACTGAGTATGCAATGTCTGGTCTAGTAGTGGTGAGATAGTTCAAACTTCCCACCAACTGACGATACAATGTACCATCTGCCTCTTTAGTTCCATCTTCTTTGTACAACTTTGCATTCTGTTCTAAGGGAGTTGACATAGCTTTACAATCACTCATATTGAACTTTTTAAGAATTTCCTTTGTATATTTGCTTTGAGTGATCAATGTTTTACCAGGCTCTCTCCATACCTCAATTCCTAAACAGTAATGAAATTCACCCAAATCTTTCATTTCAAATTCCTGTGACAACTGAACTTTAATTTCTTCAATTAACTTGTGAGCACTGCCTGTGATAATGAGATCATCCACATACAAAGATATTAAAGAAACATTTCCTTTTTCATCTTTCTTAACATACAAGTTAGGATCATTTTTGCTTTTCACAAATCCATTCTGAAGAAAGAAAGTATCAATCTTTACATACCATGATCTCGGCGCCTGTTTCAAACCATATAATGCCTTTCTTAACCTGCAAACTAGATGCTCCTGTCCCTGTTTGACAAACCCTTCAGGTTGAACCAAATAAACTTCTTCCTTTAAATCACCATTTAGAAAAGCAGATTTGACATCCAGTTGATGTATATTCCAATTATGTTTTGTGGCTAAGGCAATCAGTAATCTAATTGTATTCAACTTAGCTACTGGTGCAAAAGTGTCTTCATAATCAATTCCCTCCTTTTGAGCATATCCTTTTGCTACTAATCTTGCCTTAAATTTATCAATTGTACGATCTGCTTTAAATTTCGATTTGTACAACCATTTGCTTCCAATTGGAACTTTATTTTCAGGAAGTTCCACTAATTCCCATGTTTGATTTTTCATAAGAGAAGCATACTCATCATTCATAGCATTAATCCATTGTTCATGTTGTTTAGCCTGCTCATAATCAATTGGTTCAACAACATTCATTATATTAGACATTAAGGCATAGTCTCTATACCTTGCAGGAAGCTGAGTTTGTCGGGATGACCTTCTTGGTGCTTCAATGCCTGTGGGTGTTCCATCCATGATGCGTCGGCTTTGAGGTGAATCACCCCCTTGTGATGACTCACTGCTGCTGGATGTGCTCATACTACTCTCATCCTGATCCTGTACCTGTACCTGTACCTGTTCCTGTTCCTGCTTAATCAAAGTATCAAGTTTGACATGAGCATCATTAGATATATGCCATGCATCATTCTTTGTATTACTTTTATCAGCCTGCTCATGAAACATCACATCACGACTTGCAAATAGTTTATAGGAACTTGGATCAAACAATTTATAGGCTTTCTGATCCGCACAATACCCAATGAAAACACACTTGATTGACTTGGCATCAAGTTTTCTTCTGTTAGCCTTAGGAATATGAGCAAAAGCAGTACATCCAAAGACTCTGAAATGACTCACATCAGGTTTATAACCATGAAGAACCTCAAAAGGAGTTTGAAAAACTAATTTCTTAGTGGGACATCGATTCTTCAGATAAACAGCAGTGTTAATGGCTTCTGCCCAGAAACCATTAGAGATGTTCTTACCTTGCAGCATACTACGAGCAGATTCCACCAAGGTTCTATTCCATCGCTCAGCAACACCATTTTGCTGAGGGGTCTGTGGCACTGTGAACTGTTGTTGAATTCCATTAGATTTACAATAGGTGTTAAATGCTTTTGACTTATATTCACCCCCTTGATCAGATCTGAGTATTTTAATGCACTTTCCTGTTTGTTTTTCAACCATAGTTCGAAACTCTTTAAAATACTCAAATATTTCACTTTTCCTTCTAATGAAATAGACCCAGGTATACCTAGATCTATCATCAATAAAAATAACAAAGTATGAAGCACCACCAAGAGACCTAGTTTGCATAGGTCCACATACATCAGTGTGAATTAATTCAAGTATATCATACTGGCGTTTCTCAGTATGAACCAGAAACTCTTCTCTATGCTGCTTACCAAGTGCACAAGCTTCACATGGTAAATGTTCACACTTCATAACGGGAAGACCTTCAACCATTGATTTCCTTTGCAACAACGATAAATCACTGTAATTTAGGTTCCCATACCTGTGATGCCATAATTCTACTGTCGATGTCTCTTTGGATGTCAATGCAACATGGCGCTTCACTGTCACATCCAATCTGTATAATCCTCCAACCTTGGTACCTGTAGAAACAACCCTGTAGTGGTCCTGAACATCTTTCACTATACACCCCAATTTACCAAATTCAACTTTTAAATGATTATCAGTGATAGTGGAAACAGATATCAAATTCTTTTTGAGAGCAGGTACATACATCACATTATGAATCTGTCACATTTGTCCATTAGGTAAGTACACATTTATTATGCCATAGCCTTGAACTTTAAGTGACCTGTCATCTCCTAGGTAAATGTGTGTGCCATCAGATTTCTCATAATATTTATCATACCATTCTTTATTACAAGTCATGTGCGCTGATGCACCAGAATCTATGAACCAAGCATTCTCATCATCAGTTTCAGCAGACAATGCAGCATCAGAAAGAAACAACTTAAGATTTTTAAATCCATCTGTCACTGAGGTGTCTCTGTTTATGAAATTTCCATTATGCCTTCTATGTCTTTGATTTGATTCATTATTCTTTCTTATATAGCAATCTTTAGTCAGATGTCCAGGTTTTCCACAATAATCACATTCAATGTTCCTCTTAACATAAGAATCAGGAGGTGTCATACCTTTATGTTTTGCTTGAAACCGGCCTTTGTTCCTGTCCCATGGTCTCCCTCGGAATGGTCTTTTGCCTCTTGCAGTCAAAGCCAAATCAAAACCATTTGACTCCAGTTCAAAATTTTTCATTCGCTCTTCTTCTTGAAGAAGAATTCCAGCCAATTCTTCAAATGTAGGAGGTGTCGGTCTAGCTGAGAGAGCTGAAATAAAGACTTTATAGTCTGGGACTAACCCCTTCAAAGCAACAGTTACCAAGTCTGTACTAGACACTTTTTCACCAATATCACCAAGCTTATCACACAAGTCTTTAATTCGGGAAACAAAGTTGCTAATGCTTTCATTGGCTTCCATTTTGATAGATAGCAGCTTTGTTTTTAAAAATAAAATACGGTTTGCATTAGTAGTTTCATACAAACCTTTGAGAGTGTCCCATGTCGCCTTGGAAGTTTCACAGTCCCGAATGTGAGGAATAATATTGTCTTTCACTGACATGCGTAGCAGCACCTTTGCTTTCATTTCACGCTTATCCCAATCTTGAGTGGCAGCAGGAGGTTGAGGCTTGGGCTCGTCACCTTTGACAATCGTCCAGAGATTGTATGCCTCCAGTACTGTGATCAGCTTAAATTTCCAATTTACATAATTTTCACCATAAAGTTTAGTGGATTCATTTAAGTATGAATCTGCAAGGGGATTAGCCATTTCAACTACAATAATCCAATTTAATGTGTCGAACTTCAAACAGAATGTTCACAAGTTGATTGGGAAAACACTTCAAAGCCTTAAAAAGTAAAATTGACACTGCAAAACTTATAAGTACCACTGGCACCAGCGCAAATTAAAAGAATGTAAAGAGGGCTGGCAAAATAGCCACTCACGTGGAAACCCAAGCTCTGACAAAAGATATGCAGCATTCAACAACCAGCAATAAACAACTGAATTAAATAAACAACAACCAGCGTTTATTTGAATTCTGCTATCTGGCATAACCAGCGTTGAATACAATACGATGGATCTTGAACGAATTTGAACGAATTTGAATGACACGCAGGCAGGAAAACAACGCTGGCAGTTAACTAAAAGCGCACCAAACGACAGACTTCTCCACGTTCTCACAGAAGCGCACCACCGCACAAAGCAATTCGGCTTTAAATTAAAAACGCACAACAAAAAAACGCCTTTACTAACTTGCTGTATCCAACGTACAACAAAAAACTTCTTACACAAATCAATGAATTAAATTGCTCAATTACATCACACTTATATAGGAAACTGCACTCACCTAATCTTCCTGAAGACGAGGAAACAAACCTGAATATGTGCAACCAATTCCTAAATTAACACTCTCGTTCAACCACTCAAAACTAATTCTATTTCTGCATTATTCTCACACAATTCCAGGTATATATTTTGGTATATATAGAAATTAAATCAAGATCCCCAATTCGAACTATACCTATAAATGAAATCATGAAGATGCTGCATATATAGAAAAAATTTCCTCGCTATGAATTTTTTCGCTATCGCTTCGGCTCTTATGCGGAGTGTTTTCGTGTTCGCCCTGTGGTGTAATTCACGTCAATATATGTCTCTCCATGTGTGATAATTGTGTTTAAAGAACAAAGACATTGCGTTGAATGGGATCTGCCATATCTATGGTAAGGAGATTTGTTTCTTTTTCTGGCTGTTTATTTATTTTCTTTGATTTAGATTTGGATTGAGCACAATTGAAATTGAAATTGAAATTTGCGCTTTTAAATTTTCCCTTTCCGTGCATATATTAGATCCGGATTCGATGGTACAATGGAAATATATTTTCATAATCTGGTGATGTTTTCTTGTGACAGTTTATTTTTTTCCCTCTGAATTTCTTTCAAAAGATTTTTGGGTTTATTATTTCTGTGGGTTAAGCAAAAGCAAAGATATCTGATTAAGAGTTCTAATTTTATTAGACAATAGCCTAAACTGAACGACAGAGAAGGTAACCGTAGCAATACGATTCTGACGCACGGTTTCCTTTCGAAAGAGGACTATGTTGCCATCGCACATCTAAATTTCGTGTGGGAGGGTCATCGCTTAAGTGGAAGGCCAAAGCCTCTCCGTAGAGGTGCTGCGTATTTCATCGCTGCCCTAAGAATCGTGGTTAGATCCGTTGCCCTGACTAATATTCTAAATCGATGCCAATTCCATTAGTTTCCATGAGCAATCGAATGCCAATACTTCCGGAATAATGATTATAATTATCAAAGGGTATCCCTTGGGAGAGATGCCATATGCTTGTTTTCAACGGTTGTCATAACAATTAGTAGAATCTGAACTATTTTAATATGTATTGCATTGTTTTAGAATTGTTTTATAAGAATCTATGTATTTTATGATACAGCTGGAATTTATTTATTTGTTTATGTGGTAATTATCTTAGATTGTAGGTTTTTCATAAAATTACAATTTAATTTTAGTTTAATGCAGTGATTTATTAATAAATTTTGGAAATTGAAATACACTAAGATGTATAGGGTTTTTTAAAGCAATTGTTATATATTATTTTGTCTATTCACCATTGTAATTTTGATTTTAGTTTAATGTTACGATTTATTTTATTTTTTGAAATTTAATTTTGGGGAATATTTTAATTGTTTGTATTTTAATTTGTTTACATTGTTTTTATAATATGTATGTGTATTATTTTAGAATCTTTACTTATATATAAATATATTATTTTAGTTATTTTCATTTTATGTTTTTATTATTTATCTATAATATATACATAATAGTATAAGTTTAAACATATTTCATATATTTTTATCTTAGTATTTAGTTGTGTTTATATATTTGTATTTTTTTGAAAATTTTATTTATATGTTTTAGTGCATTATTTTTAGTGTTATGATTATTTTTTCATTATTTTTAAATATATAAATAGTAAGTGCAAGCAAGAGAGAGGGATGGTGTGACAAGGAGACAAGAGTGATAGGATAGGGTAGAAATAGAGAGGGTGAGAGAGAGATAGAGAGAGTGGGAGAGAGTGGGAGAGAGAGAGAGAGAAGAGAGAGAGGGAGAGAGAGAGAGAAAGAGAGAGAGAAGGAGTGATGGAGAGAGAGTGAAGGAGAGGGAGAAGAAGAGGGAGTGAGGGAGAGAGATAGAGTGGGAGAGTGGGAGGGAGAGGTAGACATGAAGGAGAGAGAGAGAGAGGGAGAGGGAGGGAGCGAGGGATAGGGGAGAGCGAGCTAATGAGAGAGAGAAAGCGAGAGGTATAGGAAGAGGGAGAGAGGGAGCGAGAGCATGAGAGAGAATGAGAGAGAGAGAGAGAGTTAGAGGGAGAGAGAGAGATGGAGAAGTAAAGGGAATGAGAGAGGGGGAAGGGGAGAGAGGGAGTGACGTAGATAGAGGAGTAGAGGGGGATGGGGAGAGACCGATTGAGGGAGAGAGTGACGGAGAGGGAGAGAGAAAGAGAGTGGGAGGGAGATAGTGTGGGAGTGGGAGGGGGAGAGAGAGAGAGAGAGAGAGAAAGAAAGGAGAAAGTGAGGGGAGAAAGAGGGAGATAGGGAGACAAAGAGGGAAATAAGTAGGAGAGAGTGAAGGAGAGAGGAAGGGAGGGAGAGAGAGAGAGAGGGAGGGGGAGAGGGGGAGGCGGAGAGGGAGAGAGGGAGGAGAGGGATAAAGAGAGAGAGAGTGAGTGTGAGTCAGAAGTAGGGAGTGGGAGAGGGAGAGAGGGAAGGAGGGATGAAAGGGGGGAGAGGGAGACACAAATAGGGGGAGAGATAGAGATAGGGAGAGGGAGAAAGAGAGAGAGAGAGTGAGAGAGAGAGAGGGGCAGGGGGGGTTTTGGGAGAGAAGAATACAGAGAGGGAGGGAGGGAGTGAGGAAGAGAGGGAGGGATAGCATGAGAAAGAGTGGGAGAGAGAAATAAAGTAAGGGACATCGAGCATTAGAGGGGTAGGGGGAGAGAGGGAGAGGGAGAGGGAGTCAGGGTGAGAGGGAGGGAGGGAGAGAGAGCAAGGGGGAGGGGAGATAGAGGGATATGGTTAGAGATAGAGAGAGAGAGAGAGATTAGGAGTGGTGTATATGGAAGAGAGAGAGAAAGGGAGAGTTATCGGTAAGGAGGGAAGGACGGAGGGGGATAGGGAGAGAGATAGAGAGGGAGATGGATACGATGAAAAGAAGAAGGAGATGAAGAGAAGGAGGAAAGCAGGCAGAGTGTTAGGGAGGGAGGGATTGAGGGCGGGAGAGAGACAGGGAGGGAGAGAGAGAGTGGAAGGAAAGATAGAGGGAGGGTAGGAGAGGGAGAGAGGGAGATAGGGAAGACAGAGATAGAGGTAGATGGGGAGAGAGATAAAGACAAAAAGAGAGAGGGTGAGGGAGAGGAAGAGAGGGTGTCGAGAAGAGGGATCGATGGAGAGAGAGAGGGTTGAAGATAGAGAGGGAGAGGGAGAGAGAGAGAGGGAGCGAGGAGAGAGAGAGAGAGAGAGACATTCATAGAGGGGGAAAGAGAGAGAGAGGAGGAAAGTGGGTGTGAGAGAGGGAGAGAGGGAAAGAGAGCATAAGAAAGAGAGAGAGGGAAGGAGAGGTAGAGTGAACAAGAGAGGGGGAGAGGTAGAGAAGGTGTGAGGTTGAGAGAGAGAGGGATAGGGGGAGAGGAAGAGAGGGAGCTAGGGAGAGAGAAAGAGAGTGGGAGGAGGATATGTGAGAATGGGAGGGGCAAAGAGAGGGAGAGGGTGTGGGAGAGAAGGAGGGAGAGAGGGAGGGAGGTAGGATAGAGAGAGGAAGAGATAGGTTGAAAGTGATTGAGAGAGAGAGAGGGAGAGTGAGGGAGAGCGAGAGGGAGAGGTGGAGAGAAAGAGGGAGGGAGATGAAGACAAATAAATACAGAGAGAGATAAAGGGAGAGAGGAAGAGGGGGGGAGGGAAAGATAGAGAAAGAGAGGGAGAGAGAGAGAGAATGGAAGAGAGGTAGAGGGAGAGGGAGAGGGAGAGAGGGAGTGAGGGAGAGGGTGAGGTATTGAGGGAGTGATTTAGGGATAGAGGGAGTGATTTAGAGATAGAGGGAGGGAGGGAGAGTGAGAGAGAGATATAGCGAAGAGAGCGATAGAGGTATAGGGTGAGAGAGAGATAGAGAGAGAGAGAGATAGAGAGAGATAGAGACAGAGAGAGAGAGGGGGAGGGAGTGGGAGAGAGGGAGTTAGAGAGAGGGAGTGAAGGATAGAGAGAGGGATGAAGAGAGAGAGAGAGAGGGTGGGATAAAGAGAGAGAGACTAGGAGAGAGGGAGGGAGAGAGAGAAAGGAAATGCGGGAGTGTGAGAGGGAGAGAGGGAGAGTGAGTATAAGAAAGAGAGAGAAAGAGAGGGAGAGGGAGAGAGTGGGAGGGAAATGTAGAGGGATTCGGAGAGGGGTAGCGGTAGAGAGGGAGTGAGGTTTACAGACAGAGGGAGAGGGGGAGAGGGAGAGGGTGAGTGAGGGAGAGGGAAAGAGAGTGGGAGGTCGATATGTGAGAGTGGAAGAGAGATAGAGACAGGGACAACAAAGAGAGGGAGGAGAGAATTTGGGCTTTAACTTTGATGCAGGTTGAGCGTTGAGCATATTTTTTAATAACTATAACTTTTGGTATCTCCTCCATTTTTCTTATATTTAACAAAAATAATATCACACATCTTTGTAGTTAAGATGAAATTTTGTCTATGGAAATTTTTGAAGTTTTGAATAATATTATCTTATGAAAAATGGATCAATCTATAAAAATGATTTTGTTTTCAAAATATTAGCTCATAAAAACTTTAATTTGAAATTTGTGTCATCATGTTTGAGTTATCTTACTTTATGGATATTTAAATATATAACTAAAGTGTTAATATTTTTTGGATTAGAACAATGTATGAATTTTTAGTGATAATTCAATTTATAAATGTGATTTTATTGTTAAATAATTTTGAATTTATACTAAATTTAAATTTCAATAAATCTCTTAAATTAACTAATATTTATTTAAGTATTGAGAGGTTGCAATGCATTATATTAGATATCGATTTTTTTTTGTTGGATTCAATTGTGTTAAGTAAGTCATTCATATATGATCATTTCCATGAGTAGTAGTGGTAACTGACAAATTTCTCATGATTTTTACACTCATTGCATCAGGTGAAGTTCACAGGGGTCAAGAAGTGGGATTTAAACTAGTGAAATGAATCACATAGCATAAATCATCACTTCCAGTGCCTGCACCTGGTAACTAGGGCTTCCTGGGAGGTCACCCATCCCAGATCATCTCTGGCTCAAGTACGCGTAACTCTAGAGTTTCCCCCCCACAATCAAACCCATTTTATTTTTTGTAAGCTTGGTATTTATTCTTTTTATATTAATATAAATAGAAAATTACAACCAGATCAGAAAGAGAGCTTTATGGATGCAACTTGCCTTGTGGGAAACCACGTTGGCCACCTAACAATTTTGTAGCCCATCTAAAAAAATACAGCTTAATTATTTGTAGCCATGGAAAATACAACTGAATATCTATATATTTCCTATATTCAACATTCCTATTTACATAAGAAACAATAAATACTATCCGAAAATTCATAATCATAAATAAAATTTGAAAATAGAGCTATTGTCATGACTAGTAAACCTCTTTAACAAAGGAAAATTCCACTTGTGCAGGGTCTATATCACTGTTCCGCGGGAGTTTTGTTGGGTCCAGTACACAAGGAAAATTATCTTCAATGCGGCTAACCCACCCTCATAATTTGCGCAACAAAAAATATATCTTATCAAATTCCTTTTGATAATTAGTGAATTCCTGAACAACAATGCCCATACTCACTACAACATGTTCCAAGGCCTTCTCTAGAATTCCTTTCATTGACCAATAAAGGTAGAGAGTGTGTTTAAATTGTGTAAGTCATCCACACGTTTTTCCAGGGTCAGGCACCAACTCGCGCCAGTCTTTGGCCTCTATATACATTGTCTCTCTATGAAAATTTAAAATTTGCTCCCCTCATCAATCAATTGTTAGATCCCCTTCTTATTATTCTCCTGATAGGCTTCCACAACCTCTTTAATGATTTTCCTAGAGGGTTTCTGGCCTCTTGGCTTGCTGGCTGAAGAGTTGCACTGAACCTCAATTTGACGAACTTGAAACAGAGGTTACCGAACCATAAGAATTCCACATAAATTTTGAAAACATAACAGTAACCTTGGTGAATATCACTAGTACATAATATGAAATTTGTAAAATGTTTGGCTATTTATTTTTTAAATTATTCAAATTATAATAATTTTATAGAGTCTCTATATAAAATTTTGGGGATTTTCAAGTTTAAAAAAATTACACTTTAAAATTTGAGCAAATAATTTTTAGAAAAAATGGAAATTAAGGATATTTTTTGAAGAAAACATGGAGAATTAGCCCACTTGTGAATATTAGCCCCTAAAAGTTTCCCTCGAGACAACTCCATATACACCTTGGTATAATAGAGTTTCAAAACATATGAACAGGATGTTGAGGGAGAGAGTTATGACCATGCTCATTAGAGCTAGTTAAGATAAAAATTAATGGGAATGTAACTATTGCACATTAGTTGATTAATTGGTTTTTTGCATTATTTCCTATGGATAAAACTCCTACTTAGCTTTAGATGGGAAAAAATACCCCACCTCAACATCTTCATACTTTTGGTTGTGAAGCATATGTTCATGTGCCTATAAAGAGATGGGAAAATATCGATGACAAGGCTATGAAATGTATCTTCATGAGCCATGGCATTTGTCTAAAAAAGGATAATTTTTTGGATCGTGTGACTAGATATTTTTGGATAAAAACATTGTTATTCTCAAACAAGTCAAGCCTTCTTTCATAGTGGTTTAGTGAAAAAATAATGAGAAGAATTCAATGGTTTATCTACCACATAAGATAGAAAAAAATATAAGCCAAAAAGATGAATAAGAAGTTAATTATGGTCTTAACCAGGAGGAGGGTTCAAAGAGTTCAAAAGAGGAGGAAGAAAGCCCACCTAAAAATTGGAGGTCAAATTGAAAAATAATGTATCTAAATAGATATGATTAAAATTTATTTGATTTCATATGTACATTTTCTTTATTTCCTAATACCAATAAGCTTAGAACTATGAAAGAGTCAATGGTGATTAATGATAACGGGTCTTTCAAATTAGCCATGAATACACTTAGAACTAATGATACATATGACTCTGTACCAATGCCTAATGGATGGAAACCCATTAGATATAAATGTGTGCTAAAAAAAAAAATTTTATATAGTGATGTTATTCTTAGGTCGAGAGGATACTATGGTACCAAAATTTTGATTCCTTTGAAATGGGATTGGGAATTTTGAGATACAAATCAGATAATTATGTGTATTACAAACATGATGGTGGTCATTTCTTTGTTATCACTTTATATGTAGAAGATATGTTATTCTTTAGTAATAGAAAGAATGTTCTTTATGATTTGATTTCTTAGATTGTACTACAATTTGATATGCATGATTTTGGGGATACAAAATATACCTTAAGAATTGAGATCAAGAGATAGAGAAAATATAATGCCTTCATTGAGCCAAAAATTTAATACGTTTGTAAAATATGTGCTACAAAATTTTTACATGGCAGGTTGTAGACAGTTTAATGCTATTATTATGCAGGAACTAAACGTTCAATTGAGAAGTGTCCTTCAAAACATATAGGTACAATGGATATGCATTATATACGTTATGCTATTACAGTTGGTAGTTTGGTCTACACATTGGTTTGTACTAGACTAGACATTGTTCATGTAGTGGAATTTTTGAGTCTATTCATGGCTATTATTAGACATTAACATTAGGACACAATGAAGAGGGAATTCAAGTATTTGCAAGGTACTTTTATATATTCCTTTTGCTATCATAGTTATGATTCAAGGAAACCACACTTGGCATATACAAATGGTTATGTGGATTCGTATTGGGTAGGGGACGTAATTTGGAGATCTACAAGAATTTGTGAGATTCCAATATTTGATGCAAAAATAAGTTGGATAAACAAGAAACAAGCAGTGGTTTCATTGCCTCTATGAGGGTAAAGTATATGATAACTACTCATGGATTTAAGGACACAATTTAGCTTGTGATATCATGTTCAAAAGTAGTTATAACTCAGAGAAATATTATAGTTTAATCATAATAAAAATGGCATTTGTCTAACAAAGAACCCAACCTTTCATTCAAAGATAAAGCATGTATGTGTATATACAGACACTAGAGACATGTGAAAATTTATATAATGTTGCATATGAATTGATAAAACCATCACAAGTAAGTTCAATTGGTGTTGTGAGTGTATGGGGCTTATAGTCCTTAGGATTTAGCTCACAATTTTCCTTATATTATTGCAAGGTATAAGTGGCAGAGCGTTGGGTTAGGTGTGTCATACACCTTGAAATATTCTATTGGAGTAGGTAGGCATTGATAGTTGATAGAAAATAAATTTTAAGTTACCAAAAATAAATATAATGTAGTGGTCGGGAATAAATGCATGTCAAAATAGGAAATGAATCCTAAGAATAAAAAATGACCAATTAGTTGCTAGTGGTTTGTTGCATGTAGATTGGAATACCCAACAAGGTTTTTGTTATGCCTATTTATTGAGTGCTAGGATTGGTGGAAAACAATGTGCATGATTTTTAATTTACTGTTATGCTTTCAAATATGTGTGTAATGTTTATTCAACTTTTGAACACTCTCATTGAGATCACATATTTGTAATATATTTTAACAATTTAGTTGTTAAATGATACATTGAGTATGCTTTAGAGTCTGGGGTTTTTTAACCAAAATATTATTTTCCAAGGAAATTTTATGTAATGGTTTGCTATTGCATTGATATGATTTTTCTTATCATAGATTTGTTTAAAGTTTTTTTACACATTCTTTTCTCATTTGATAATGGAGGAAACATATTCATAAAATCTACTTGCTTTCATAGATGACTAAGGATGAATTAAACTTAGAATATAATTGGGGGTGAAAAAAAGTTGAGGACATCAATATACAAATAAAAAGTATAAAGAGGATGTATATATATCACCTAAATAATTGTTAATGGTTTATGCCATTGCTATAGACATTATACCTTAGAAACCCTATTGAATAAATATTTTCCCTAAGGAAAAATCACAATTAAACATTAAACTGTCATATAGAGAGATATCACAAAAATAAGTATTCATATCATGTTGTTACCCCTTAATCTGATAAAGGCCATGTACAAATGTCCAATGAAAATGTGTGTGTATATATATATATATATATATATATATATATATATATATATATATATATATATATATATATATATATATATATTCGACTCCAATCATTGAGACAATTGAAAAAATTTCTTCTTTCATAGAGGATTAAAATTAGCAATTTCAATAAAATAATAATAATCTATAAAAAATATTAACAAAATATGTGCATAGATTGTTGAAGTGATAAAATATAAAAGCATAACAATTTCAAAACTAAATTAAAAAATATCAATACCATGTATAAAGATTCATCACAATGAAGAGATAAAAACATTAATAAAGTAGTATTTAATAATAATGAAGAAATTTCTCACTTGTTAAACCATAATAAAAAAATATTTATACAATGAAAAATATGTGCAATATAAAATTTAAATAAAATAAATTTTAGTTAATTTAAGGGATATATTGAAATTTAACTTAGTAGAAATAAAAAGCTATGTAACAATAAAATCACATTTGTAGATTGAACACTCATAAAAATTCATATATCTTGGTGATCCAACAAATATTAACACTTTATTTATATATTTAAATATCAACTAATAATTTGAAAACAAAACTAGTTTTATAACCCGATTCAATTTTGCATGAGATAATACTATTCATAGCTTCAAAAAAGTTCATAGATAAAAATTCATCTTAACTGCAAGGATGTACAAATTTTTCTATATATAATTTTATGAACTAAGATTTTAATCCATTTAAACTACCATAAACACATTGCTTCTTAAAAAGAACAACATTTTAAAGCATAAATTTACAGCTAGTAAGTGGCAATTTATTTATTTATTAGTTTTAATAATAATGTGGATTTTCTTAATTTAGAATGTGTTTTTAATATATGAATAAACTCAATAAAATTTAAAAAATATAAAAATATTAAAAAATTTAAGTTATATAACTCTCACTATTTAAATTTGTCATTTTGAAATATCTTTATTAAATTTCAACAGAATCAACCTATATCTCCGCTACCACATATGTATGTAAACAAAATGTAAAATAATCAACAACGTATATTAGATCATGCATTCATATAAATACAAACAACTCAACCATGAAATATATTTATAATCGGGGCACGCCATATTGAAATATATACCATGCATGTAACTAGCATTTGACTAGAATGAAATAATGAAAATGATTCATAAAATCACACATCAATTCAGAGTATGTGTTGATTGATATCATTAAGAAATAAATAATAATAAAATATGCATAATGTCAATCAAGTGAGGGAATTCCATATATCACCAGACCATACATTGGTTTGAACCAAATATTTATTTCATCCAATGACCCTCGTGCCATGTTCCAATCATGAATGTTGGATCAAATTGGATAAACCAAAATAAAAATAACTAGGGAATCGAGAGGATAAACCAAAATAAAAATAACCAGGGAATATAAACCAAAATAAAAATAACCAGGGAATCCAAAGTAATTTAACAAGTCCACGTATCACTAACACCAAAACAACATGAAATTCCTTTTGACATTATTCACCATACCCATAGTAATTTTCCTCTTTTCACCCATCTATAATTAATTCTAGGAGGGAAATGATCTCCACCCTTGACCTTTGGGAGTTTTCCTCAGACCACATCAAACAAGATATAAAATGTATTGACAATCAAAAGCTTAATTAAAATAGGGAACCCTCTAGATCATGGTTATCTATGAAATTCCATAGACAACATAGAAGCCATTGTCAATCTAATAAAATCCCATGCCAATGAAAATAAGTAGAAAAATAACTAAATGCATGTACAATGCATTCAAACCCCGAAAATGAAATCATACATGAAACCTATTACCTACAATGCTCTCTTGATTGAGTTGTTTTTCCAACCTCATTCTCCATTTCCCAGAAATTATTTTAATTTTTTCTTTCTTTTGAAAAAATTCTCTCTCACTCTCCAAGGCTAAGTGAGAATGCCTCAATGTATATCTCTCATTTCCTTCATTTTCCATTGCATGCATATTATTGTATCTTCATATTCTTTTTCTCCTATTATATTTTATTTCTTTGAATTAATTGTCATCTATTTCCTTTTTCCTTTTCCCAATGCTAATGAAAACTTCTATAACCGTTAATTAACCACAAGTAATTCCCAATTTAATTATTTTTCCTCCATTCAACTTTAAATATATGCCCCATGATTTTGGTTTAATTTATTTACATGTTAAATCAACCCAACGATGTTACAAAATCCTCCCCCTTGGTGGAACATCCTCATTCGTGTTTTATAAAACTTATGACCAACAAAACATAATCCTTATTAGATATTTATAAACACATAATATTGCAGTATTTGCACTGACAAATTGCTGAAAACATGAAAAACATTCTACTTATTGGAGCTTTATAACACACATTGTTGTACTATTTACAATTCAAATATGCATATATAAATATATAAAAAATGATGCTCCACTATAAAATATGAAAGGATATAGACACCACATTTGATCATCCATCTCCTATGTAGCATTATTGGGGCCAAAGTGCTTCAATTGCACTTTAACTTGCTATATTTCTTAGATTCAGAACATGAGTTGTTTTAGCTGCAATATGTATTGTGGTTATGGCTAGAACTCTCCCTTTGGTTCCACATGCAATATAGACCAATCAATTATATGATCATCATGATTCAAAAATATCTTAAGCAATGAAACATGGCAAGCATCATGAAAGTTCACTGATAGGGGAAGTGCAAGTTTTCATGCCACTGGTCCAATCCTCTTGAGGATCTCAAAAGGCTCGCAATACCGAGGTGTTAAATTGGAAAATATTATATTTATTCATTTAAATGAGATCTTGTTGTTGAAGACATAAAACATGTTAAATCCCAGGATGATGTCATTAACTTTAAGCCTATTTTCCCTAATGAATCTGATTCTTTTATGAATAAATGGAAGATCCTTCTATTTTACAAAATGGGGGATTTTGACAACAAAATTTGGCGAAGACTTTCAGTAATGGGACATGCCTGAAACCCAACCTTCATCTTTCGTTCCTCTAGTTGGCCTCTCTACAAAATCTTGGCTAGCAGAGTACAAACTATTATAAACAAATGGGATTTAAATTGTGAATCGAAGAAAGTTGATGGAAGACAAAGTTTTATTGGCCTTGTTGTATGAGGATCTACTAATTAGTTGAAAAATTTTATATTTCTCTATTTAATAGAGGTCTCGCTGCCAATGACAAAAAATGTGTTAAATCTCAAGATGATGTTATTACCTTTAAGGTTCTCTTCCTTAATGAATTTATTTTTTTTATAAATAAGTCTAAGGGTCTTATATTCTATGAAATGGAGGATTCTAACAGTAGAATCTAGTGAAGACTTTCGGTGATGGGACATGCCTGACACACAACCTCCATCTTCTATTCATTTGGTGGACCCCTCTACCAAATATTGGTTGCCTCCGACGGCCCGCTGCCCTCTGCTCCTACGTCTCACCACCACTCCCAACGCCTCTACGACACCACTCTGCTCTGCCACCCAACTCCGCCCACTGCATTAATAGAAGTTTTCCCATGCCTTCCCACCGAACTCCACGAATAATTTGGGTTTGAATTTGAAAGCCAGCACAAATGAATCTTAAATTTCTATAACCTTAATCGCTCAACCTCCTGATGTTGTTTGTATTTTTTCATTCCTAGTTTTTCCTCTCACGTGAACACAATGGTGGCCTTAGCTTTCGACAGTGCAAGGTTGCATAAGGATGACCATGGGGTGAAAACGACATATTTTTTCCTTCCTAGTTTATCCCCCCATGTGAACGGAAGGGAATGGTGGCCTCATATTTTAGTGGTACAGGGTTGTAGAAGGGAGACCATGGGGTGAGCACAACGAAGACATGGGGTTGACCACAACAAAGATAAGGAGATAACCATGAATACATATTTGCAATTGAATCTTGTGATTTTTTATTTATTAATTTACTATCTATATTAGGCGATTTTTACCCAAAAAAAAAAAATCATTTACATTCATATAGACTACAAAGATCTTGTCTGTTTGTGTTGTATTTCTCAGAGTGACTCAAGCCAATCAGGGAAATTGCAGGGCTCTACATGTAGGACACTGAAATACAAAATAACAGAGAAATTATAAATACCGAGATTAGGATGCCGACACGAGAAGGAGGAAGAGTCATGGAAATCAAAATAGGAGCTCAGAAATGGCCATTGCAAGACCCCATTGTGGGAAAACTTGGAGCAGAAGCTGGTGAGAGGGAGGAGGTTATATTGGGAGAAAAAGAAGCCAAAATTTTGTTTAGATTTCGTGTGCTAAAAGCGAGCCTCTAGGGTATTGTAATCCATAATTTTTAACCCCCTTGTAGCAATAGTTACTTGAATTCACTTATTCACAAGAATACTTATTTTCCTTTTTCAAAGAACTAGAATCAAGCAAATTCTTCTGCAAACATCGTCTTTGTTGTGCTCACTACATTGTCAGCCTCCTACAACCGTGCACCACTGAAATCTGAGGTTGCCATTTCCATCCATTCGAGTAGGAGGAAAAAACATGAACAAAAAAAATAGGTTGCATTCACCCCATGTTCGCCCCTTCTACAACCCTGCACCCCAAAAATTTGAGGCTGCCATTTTGTTCACATGTGAGGACAAACTAGGAACAAAAAAATACAAACTATAGAAGGAGGTAGAGTGATGAAGGTTATAGAAATTAAAATTTCATTTGAGAGGGTTTTCAAATTCAAACCCAAATCCTTTGTGAACCTCCATGGGAAGACATCATAAGATAGCCATTAATGGAGTAGGTGGAGTGGGTTGGCGAAGGGGAGCAGGGTGGCAGAGGCGTTGGGAGTGGTGGTTGGATGCAGGAGTAGTGGGGAGATAGCTAGCGGAGGTATCAGACATTTGGTAGAGAAGTCCACTAGAGAAACTGAATACGAAAGCTGGCATCGGGCATGTCTCATCACCACAAACCTTCATCACAAGTCTTCGCGAGATTCTGCTGACAGAATCCTCCATTTCGTAGAATAGAATACTCTTTCTAAATAAATTATGACTTCTCTCAAAATATGAATTCATCTAAGTTATAATATAATTATTATAATATTGTAATTTAATATAAATTTATTATAGATATAATTATTATAACAACCATAAAGGAAACTTAATTTTCATTGAAAGAAAAATGGAAATTATTGTCTCTCGTTTTTTCTATATCTAAATATTCCGCAGATTTTCATAGAAAAAGAAGATAAAAATGCTATTGTTATTTCGCAGTTGTTCAAAAAAATTAGTTATTATTTTTTTATGGTGCACTGCTTTTCAAGAAAACTTTTGGACATGTATATTTTTTAAAGTTTAACGATTTGTTTTTCTTGTTATTTTTTCAAGAGGATGAAATTGCCTAATTGGGTTCAAATATTTCCTCTCTTTTCCTATTCTTTCCAGACGAATGAGTTTTCTCGATATTTAATCACTTCGTGAGGATCGAAACCACTCTGAGTCATTGTGCGGGAACATGAAAACTGGCAATCATTTCAGGAGTATGACTTCTTCAATTATACTTTGAAGACACTGATACATTTTCGAGATTAAAGGAATGAAAATTGTTTTCAATTATCTTATCATCACGGTTGAGCCAAGTCTCTTCCTCGATATTTGTTTTAGACTTTTTCTATATAATTATTGATGTCGACTTTATTTATAAACTCTGTTATGTATTATTTCTCTACAACTGTGAGTCTGAATAATTTGGCCATTTTTGATATTTTTGATATTATGATTAGTTCAACTCCACAAGACATTGCTTAGCATTTAAAGAGTGGCATGTAATTTAGATAGATTAAGGAAAATAATTCGAATGCCTATTTGATAAACATTTGGGATGTCCTTCTCAAAAACATGAAGATATAAACAAATTTTTCACTGCCCCTTCAATATTCATTGGAACCCATTACCAAATCTCACATATGCCAATTCCATACCAAAAAAATACAAAAATTTTTATCTGTAAACATCAATAACATTCATTATCACTTGGAAACATCTTAGTTTAAATGGCCACTTGAATAATAATAATAATAAAGTTATAATTTTATTAATATTTATGATTTTTGTTTTACTATTATTATGTTCTTAAAGTAACTTGACTTGTATCATGAGTATATGTTTTGATGTTTATTAACTTAATTGATATTGTCCAACTAATTATAATGTTAATTTGAAATAAACCTATGATTTTTTTTATTTTTTTTTTATTTTTATAATTTGAAATATATGCTGAGATAAAGGTTTTCCATGCTAATTGTTTTTACCAATAATACTTAATTTTTAGGGCTACACTTGTTCCCATGAAAATAAAAATCTCGCTCTTTATTGAAATGAATTTTTAATTTAGGATTTCATTTTTATTGGAATGATTTGATACATTAGGATTTCGTTTCCATTTTTGTGAAGCCTATTAATTTTTTTTTTAAATAAATTTATCCAAATACAACTCTGGATTATTGATGTTTAGAAATTTAGAATATAAAAAATAATATTAACATCCAATAAATTTAGGATAATTATTATATAAAACAAAAAATAATGATTTCCCATAACTATTATATAAAACAAAAAATAAAAGCATACCACTTCCATCAAAATCCCTACAACTAGATTGCTTAAGCCATGGCACCCAAATCTTAGAGGACTTAAGCCATGGCACACAAATCTCTACAACTATGCCCAAATAACAAAGTATCTCCTTCAAATCTCTACAACTAGGGCCTTCAAGAAATAGTCGTTGAAGTAAATTGGGAATTGTTGGAATAATGTATGATTACCTAGAAGGGGATTTGTTTCTATCATGATTTTCTCCTCTTAGAGAATAAAACATGGATATGTTCCTATCCATAGTTGGTGGATGGTTCCAGAGGAGGTAGGCACCGTAAATACATATATCTGGTGGATATTTCTCGATGAGGTGTGATAAGAGCGAAAAAAATATAACCGTTGAATGAACTTGGAAAATGGCTATATATTGTAGTTTTGAATCTAGGTTGGTTTGTGTATAGCATTCTTCTTGGTTGTGTGAGTGGTTTGAGTCTAAGTTTGACGTGGATATTAGAATAAAGGAAAATTGTTTATAGATGTTGGGTTCTTGCATTCCATATGGTACGCATCGCATTTCATTTATCTGCTTTATATGGGATAGCAATTTTATTTTATTTCCCTATCTTTTTATATGCTATATTATTTAGCCATTTACACAAGAAATATAAAACAGGTCGCAGGTCACTGATGTTGAAGAGAAATGAATCAATTATAGTAGTCGTTGAGGTGGCTGAAGAAACGAAATCATTACTAATAATCACAATTCCAATTCCAGGTATGGTCTTGCATCTCTACTTTCAATCGATTTAAGCATGGCCCATAAGCCATTTTATTGGATTTTTATTGGATTTAAATCTTAAGGGAGTGAACAATAATTATAATTCCACGAATATAAATAAAATATTTTCTAACACTTAAATGTTATCGTGCATAGTGGAGGATTACAATAATGATGGAAATCATGTAGATTATAATGATGATAGAGGAAATGCTGCTACTATTGACCACCACCATGAAGGTCAAATGGTGTAGAGACTGTTATAAATGAATGGGATTTAAATTGGGATTTGCGAAAATTTGATGGAAGACAAATTTCTATCGGTCTTGTTGTATGAGGATCTCATATTTCATTAAAAAATATTATATTGGTTCATTTAAAAAGATCTTATTGTTGAAGACAGCAAACATGTTAAATCATCATTATCTTTAAGATTATTTTCCTTAATGAATTTGATTTTTTTATAAATTAATGGAGGAGTCTTTTATTTTATGAAATGGAGGATTCAGATAGAAGAATACGAAAATTAATTTTGGTGATTCTTTTACAAATAAATGGAAGAGCCTTCTATTCTACTAAATGGAGGATTACGACAACAAAAACCGGTGAAAACTTTTGGTGATGGGACATGACTGGCGCCCAACCTTCGTCTTTTGTTCCTTCGGCAGACCCCTCTACCAAATGTGAGATGGAGGAGTAGAGAAATTTATAAAAAAATGGTATATAAGGCCCATAATATAATAATATGAAACCATTTTGTTTTGTTTTAATTGTATCACTTTGTTCAACCATCAAGTATCTTATGTATTTTATCTCACAAATATACTATTTAGTATTATATTTAAAACTTAATTTATTTTAACTTTCAATTTTATCTTAAGCATAAACATTATTTTGCACTACTTATATATAAATAATTTTTTATTTACTAGGATTCCTTTCCACTTATATTTTAAATAAATCATTATCAAGATCTCAATTGTGTATCCAATAAGCCTATGCATATTTGTATCTTTGTTAATTATTTTAAATATATTTATTCTTTTCACTTTCATTTAATTTCTTTTAATTTTATATAATAATTGAAATTATATATATAGATAATTAAAATTTTCCATACAAGCTTATGCTTGTCCTTGGGAATCTAAACATAAAAAAACCTACTTAAGGAATATTCTATGCTCTGAAAGGAACATTTTACTAAATATTTCATTTCTTGAAAGTATGAAAGCATATATATTACTAGTTATAAAATGTTCTTTTTGAATTTCTTTTTGTCTTTAAAATTTAGGTTTATGTGAGGGCATGAAATGTGATTACCATCATGCATGTCTATGGTATACAATAGGTCATATAATATTTTTCCTAGAAAAAATTTAGGTCTAGGTGAGGGCATGAAATGTGATTATCATCATGCATGTCTATGGTATACAATAGGTCATATAATATTTTTCCTAGAGGATGAAAATTTTGTTAAGATGTAATGTTTCATTAAAAGAAAAGATGAATAGGTATCTAAAAGATTTTCAATTTATTCTAATCTAGAATACATCCAAAACCAACCTTTATATTTTATTTTTATTTCATAAAAAAACGAAATGTTTTGTAACATGTTCTTGCATATAATAACATGATGGTTTATTCCCATTAAGGTCTATATTTTTTTCATTGACGACATACTACACATATTATGAAAACATAAGATCTATGTTACATCCTAAAAACTAGCTAATATCATTCATATTTTTGGTTCATAAAGAGTCCTATGTAATTTTTCCTATAAGGAGAAGGTCCTACTAAGATGGAGACTATATAACTAAAGTGAGTAGTTTTAAAGGTTTATTTTGATTTCCTAAAAAATAAAAAAATATTTTTAAAATTGTGCTTGAACATATAAAAGTTGATATTTTATTTTTCTAAAATAAGAAACATGATGGTTTATACATGGAGATAAATGTGTAAACATGACAGTATAGGTTTAAACATATTTCATATCTTTTTTTCTTAGTATTTAGTTGTGGACCTATATATTTGTAATTTTCTGAAAATTTTATTTATATGTTTTAGTGCATTATTTTAGTGTTATGATCATTTTTTAATTATTTTAAAATATATAAATAGTAAGTGCAAGCAAGAGAGAGGGATGGGGTGACAAGGAGACAATAGTGAGAGGATAGGGTAGAAATAGAGAGGGTAAGAGAGAGATAGAGAGAGTGGGAGAGAGTGAGAGAATAGGGTAGAAAGAGAGAAGGTGAGAAAGAGAGTGGGAGGAAGGGAGGAGAGAGAAGGGGGGAGGGAGAGAGAGAGAGAGACTGACCGAGAGAGAGTGAAGGAGAGGGAGAGAGAGAGAGAGTGGGAGAGTGGGAGGAAGAGATAGACATGAAGGGGAGAGGGAGAGAGAGAGAGAGAGAGAGAGAGAGAGAGAGAGAGAGGGAGAGTGGGAGGGAGATATAGACATGAGAGAGAGAGAGAGAGAGAGAGAGAGGGAGGAAGGAAGGGAGGGAGAGTGAGGGAGAGGGAGAGGGAGAGAGAGAGAGAGAGAGGGAGAGGGAGAGGGATAGGGAGAGAGCGAGCGAATGAAAGAGAGAAAGTGAGAGGAATAGGAAGAGGGAGGTAGGGAGAGAGAGCATGAGAAAGAGTGAGAGAGAGTGAGAGGGAGAGAGAGAGAGAGTGACAGGGGGAGAGAGAGAGAGAGATGGGGAAGTAGAGGGAGAGAGAGAGGGAGTGAGGTAGATAGATGGGAAGAGGGGGAGGTGGAGAGATTGAGTGAGGGAGAGAGAGAGAGAGAGAGAGAGAGATGTGGAGAAGGGGAGAGAAAGAGAGTGGGAGGGAGATAGTGTGGGAGTGGGAGGGAGGGAGGGAGAGAGAGAGAGGGAGGGGGATAGGGGAGAGGGAGAGTGAGGAGAGGGAGAAAGAGAGATAGAGTGAGTGCAAGTCAAAAGTAGGGAGTGGGAGAGGGAGAGAGGGTGAGCGAGAGAGGAAAGGTAAAATATGGCAAGAGATAGAGATAGGGAGAGGGAGAGAGGGATAAAGAGAGAGATATATAGAGAGAGAGGGGACTGGGAGATAGGAATAGTGATAGAGAGGGAGGTAGTGAGGAAGAGAGGGAGGGAGAGCATGAGAAAGATTCGGAGAGAGAATTAGAGCAAGGGACATGGAGTCTTGGAGGGGGAGGGGAAGAGAGGGAGAGGGAGAGGGATTCAGGGTGAGAGGGAGGGAGGGAGAGAGAGAGGGGGGGGAGGAGGGAGAGAGGGAAAGAGGGACACATAGATAGATAGAGAAAGTGCGAGGGGGAGGGAGGGGGAGAGTGGAAGAGAGAGAGTGGGATATTTTGAGGGAGAGAGAGAAAGGGGGAGGGCAGATAGAGGGAGATGGTGAGAGAGAGAGAGTGAAGGATAGGGAGAATAAGAGGGAGTGAGGGAGAGAGAGAGAGTGGGAGAGTGGGAGGGAGAGATAGACATGAAGGAGAGAGAGAGAGAGAGAGAGAGAGAGAGGGAGGAAGGAAGGGAGGGAGAGTGAGGGGGGGAGAGAGAGAGAGAGAGAGAGAGAGAGAGAGAGAGAGAGAGAGAGAGAGAGAGAGAGAGAGGGAGGGAGGGAGGAAGGAAGAGAGGGAGAGTGAGGTAGGGGGAGAGAGAGAGGGAGAGGGAAAGGGAGAGGGATAAGGGGAGAGCGAGCGAATGTGAGAGAGTAAGTGAGAGGGATATGAAGAGGGAGACATAGAGAGAAAGAATGAGAAAGAGTGAGAGAGAGAGTGAGAGAGAGAGTTAGAGGGAGAGAGATATGGAGGAGTAGAGGGAACGAGAGAGGGAGTGAGGTAGATAGAGGGGAAGAGGAGGATGTGGAGAGAACGAGTGAGGGAGAGAGGGAGAGAGAGAGATACGGAGAAGGAGAGAGAAAAAGAGTGGGAGGGAGATAGTGTGGGAGAGAGAGAGAGAGAGAGAGAGAGAGAGAGAGAACAAATAAAGGGTGGGGAGAGAGAAGAAGAGAGGGAGACAATGAGGGACATAAGTAGGAGAGAGTGAAGGAGAGAGGGAGGGAGGGAGAGAGAGAGAGAGAGAAGGAGAGGGAGGGGGAGAGGAGGAGGGGGAGAGAGGGAGAAAGAGAGATAGAGTGATTGCGAGTCAGAAGTAGGGAGTCGAAGAGAGTGGTAGGCTGGGGAGGAGAGGGAGCTTAAAATATGGCAAGAGATATAGCTAGGGAGAGGGAGAGAGGGATAAAGAGAGAGATAGAGATAGAGAGAGGGGTCTGGGAGAGAAGAATAGTGAGAGGGAGGGAGATAGTGAGGGAGAGAGGGAGGGAGAGCATGAGAAAGAGTCGGAGAGAGAATTAGATCAAGGGACATGGAGCGTTAAAGGGGGAGGGGGAGAGAGGGAGAGGGAGAGGGACTCAGGGTGAGAGGGAGGGAGGGAGAGAGAGAGGGGGGGGAGGAGGGAGAGAGGGAAAGAGGGATGCACAGATAGATAGTGAAAGTGCGAGGGGGAGTGTTAAATCCCTATATTAATAGTGTAGTCCCTTTTTATGTTAGCGTAGCCCCCCTTATTGTTATTGTTGTACCCCTGTAACCCCCATACTGTTATTATTGTGCCCTTACATCATTATTGTTAGGTCGGCTAGGATTACATTGTGGCCCCATGGACTCCTATATACAGATAGAGGTTTTGTCATTTGTATCATCATCCAAGAATTGTTCATTTATGTAATGTATTGAAGGTTGCCCCCTTGAAGTGGCTTATTTCGAAGGCATTGATATCTCTTTTCTTCTATTTTTGGAGTGGGTTTCACAACATTTGGTATCAGAGCTTGGGATTTTAGGGTTTCGCTGCTCCAAGCAGGTCATCGTGGAATTTTTGCTATAACATTTTTTCTACGAAGGGTTAGAAGCTAAAAATTTTAGGGTGCGAAGCCGATATCCTGATGAACATCTTCGCAAAATTTTAGAGCTTTGCTCACAATATTTTAGGAGATATGATTTGTGGAAGGTAGGGATTTTTGCAGGCTCCTGAATCTCACTTAAACAGGTCATCGCGACATTTTTTATATAACTTTTGTTCTACAAAGCTTCAGAAGCTGAAATTTTTAGAGCGCGTAGCCAAAATCCTAAGCAACATCATCGCAAAATTTCAGAGCTTGGTTCGCAATATTTTTAGAAATATGATATGTGGAAGTTATGTCTTTTTCAGGCTCCCAAATTTCCTCAAAGAGGTGATCGTGGGAAAATATTCATAAATCTCTCTTTGAACATCGAATTGGAATTCTGTAAGAAGTAGACACAAGCACATGGAATAATGTTACCGATGAAATAGGTAACCGCACTGTTACCTACTTTTTCTGGTAGCATAAAAAGCACCCGATTTTGAAAAGTGGTGATGCAAAATCACCTTTTTATTTTTAGCACATTTTTGACACTCTAATATTTTTATTTATGAAGTATGAATATTTGTTTTAAAATGTTAGTGATTTTCATGCTAATTTTGAAACGTATTGATGTAGCATCAACTTTTTTTTTTAGAGCGGTGATTTTCATGCTAATTTTGAAACGTATTGATGTAGCATCAACCTTTTTTTTTTAGAGTGGTGATTTTCATGTTCGTAATAAAACAAAAAAACTTAGATAAAAAAATATATATAAAAACAATAAAAAAAACCAATAAAAATGTAAAAAAAAACAAAATTAACTCGTAAAAATAAAAAATTTAAACAAAAATAAATTAAAAAAACAAAAAACAAAACAAAAATATTCAAAAATTATACCAAAAGAAATGACAGAATTTGAAAAAAAAACACACAATTTAAAGAAAAAAAACAAAAATTAACCAAAAAAATAAAAAATAAAAAAACATCAAAAACATTTTTTTCTAAGTTATTAAAAAAAACTATATAATTAAAAAAAAAATTAAAATAGAAAACTAAAAAATAATTTAAATTACAAAATTAAAATTTAGATAAAAAAAATAAAATACAAAAAAGAAAAAATTAAATTTAAAAATTTAAATTAAAAAAATAATAATAATAAGAAAAAAAAATACAAATTTAAAATTAACAAAAAAAACAAATTAAAAAAAAAAAGAAAATTTAAAATTGAAAAAGAAAATTAAACTAAAAAAAACTATCATTAAAAAACAAAAAAAATGAAAAAAACCATGTGCATATAATTAAAAATAAATATCCATATAATTTACTGTTTTTTTTTAAAATGAAACAATTTATAAATTTTAAAAATGAGAAACTAAATAAACTAAAACATTAATTTTTTTTTAAAATTAAATTAAATTTAATAAATTTAATAAATAAATTTTAAATTATAAAAAATAATTAATCTAAAATATTAAATTTAAAAACAAAATTAAAAAAAAAAACAAAAAAAAAACAAAAAAAATTAAAACAAATTAAATTTAAAATAAAAAATTTGAATTAAAATAAAATAATTTTAAATTTTTTGAATTAAAAAAATATATATATAAAAAAAAAAAAATTGATCATGGTGGCGTCGCCAATCGCCCTCCCGCCCAGGTGGCGGCGGAGGCTGGCTGCTGGGCGAGCGGGGCATGCAGCCTCCCTGCCCGCCCAGCGGCTGGCCTCCGTCGCCACCTGGGCGAGAGGCCGATTCCGGGAATCGCCCTCCCGCTGTGGGAGGGCGATTCCAGGAATCAGCCTCCTGCTGCGGGAGGCTGATTCTCGGAATCGGCCTCCTGCTGCGGGAGGCTGATTCTCGGAATCGGCCTCCCGCGGCGAGAGGGCGATTCCCAGAATTGGCCTCCTGTCGCAGGAGGGCGATTCTCGGAATCGGCCTCCCGCGGCGGGAGGACGATTCCTAGAATCAGCCTCCCGTGACGAGAGGGCAATTCCAGGAATCGGCCTCCCGTCGCGGGAGGGCGATTCCCGGAATCAACCTCAGGGCGATTCCCAGAATCAGCCTCAGGGCGATTCTCAAAA
Source organism: Pinus albicaulis (assembly GCA_034641835.2). Classification (NCBI taxonomy): domain Eukaryota; kingdom Viridiplantae; phylum Streptophyta; class Pinopsida; order Pinales; family Pinaceae; genus Pinus; species Pinus albicaulis. The sequence goes on from CM076573.1 coordinate 802,818,807, forward strand.
TTGGCCTCCCACACCGCAAGAGGGCGATTCCCGGAATCAGCCTCCCACACCACAGGAGGGCGATTCCCGAAATCGGCCTCCCGCTGCGGGAGGGTGGTTCTCAGAATCGGCCTCCCACCTAGCGATCGGCCTCTGCCGCCACCTGGACGGGAGGCCGATTGGCGGTGCCACCACGATCAAAAAATTCTTTTTATTTTTATTTTTTTAATTTTTAATATATTTTTTTTAATTTGATTTTTTTTTTAATTCAAAAAATTATTATTATTATTTTTTTTATTTGAAATTTAATTTTTTTTAATTTTATTCATTTTTTTTGTTTTTAATTTTTTTTTTTTCTAAATTTTGTTAATAATTTTTATTAAATTTTGTATTTTCTTTTTATTTAATTGATTTTTTTTTCATTTTTTTTATTATTATTAAATTTTATGTGTAGTTTTTTCATTTAATTTTTTAAAATTTAGTAAATTTTGCTTTTTTTTTTTTAATTTATTTGAATTTAATATTTTTTATTTTTATTTTTTAATTTTTTATTATTATTTATTTAATTACATAAAATTTATATATATATATATATATATATATATATATTTATTTATTTATTTATTTATTTATTTATTTCAATTAAAATTGTATATTTAAAATTATATATATTTTTTAATTAAACTTAATATTTTCAAATTAATTTGTTTTTTATTTTATTTTTTATTTAATATATTTTTTCCAATTTTTCAATTTTAATTGATTTTTTAAGTTTTTTAACTTTTTATTTTAACAATGTTTTTTTTTTCTTTATATTTAAAATATATTTTTTATTTCAAAATTTATTTGTTTATTCATTTATTTATTAAAATTTAATTCAATTTTTTAATATAATTTGTTATTTTAATATTAACTTTTTTTTTTTAAATTTAATAAAATCTAATATATATATATATATATATATATATATATATATATATATATATATATATATATATATATATATATATATATATATATATATATATTATTTTTTATAATTTAAATTTAATTTATTTTTTAAAATCTATTTGTTTTTTCAATATATATTATTTTAAATTTAGTATCTTTATTGTATTTTATTTTTCATTTTTTTTTTAATTAACTTTTCATTTTTTTACTTAATTTCAATAATGTTTTTTTTTTTATTTTTTTTTATTTTTAAATTTAAAATTTATTAAAATTTAATATATTTCTTTAAATTTGATTTTTTATTTTAAAATTCAATTTTTTTTTGTTAATTTAATAAACATTTTTTTTTTTTAAAATTTAATTTCTATATTTTATTTTTTATAATTTCTTTCTTTTTTTAACTTGTTTTTATTTTTAATATTTTTATTTTGTTTTTATTTTTATTTTTATATATTTTGAAATTTTAATCTATATATATATATATATATATATATATATATATATCTTAAATTTGGGTTTTTAATGTTTGAATTAAAATTTTATTTTTATTTTTATTAAGATATATTTTTAAATTTTAAGCTTTAAAATTTATTTTGTTTTTAAATTTATTTTTTCTTAAATTTTAGTTCTTTTTAATGTTTGAATTTTAAAAATTAAAAAATGTTATTTCTATTTTTAAAATAAAAAATATGACCTGATTTTATTTTTTTTTGTTATTGACATCGGCTTGGTTTTGTTTTGAGATTGTTTTCAATCTTTTTTTCAAGAAACAATTTTGTTTTTAGCATAATTTTATAAAATGTTGAAATTTGACCTTAAAAAAAAACCAAGTGCGTTATGGAATACACTTTTTTTGTTTTCGGGTGTTTTTTCATGTTTTTTGAGTCTTTTTGGGCTAGACTTCCTGTTTTGAGGTCAGGTTACCTATTTCATCGGTAACAGTGTTATGGAATTTAGTTTACTATCTATCAGTTTCAATGCTGAAGGAGGAAGCAGTGACACGTGTCAAGTCATACAACTTCGCTCTACTGAACCAATCCATAATTAGGTCATTGTGGGAGATTCGACATAATTTTTCCTTGAAGAATTCAAATCAAGTCAGACCTGTAGCATTTGAAAGAAGCTTCAAAGGAATACTATAGGGAAAAATTTTAAATATTGAGGATGTGCAAGTATAGATATAACTCAATTATCCTCAGGAGATAAAGAGATAGAGGTAGAGATAGAGGGTGAGAGAGAGGGGTCTGTGAAGGAAGAATAGTGAGAGGGCGAGAGGGAGTGAGGGAGAGAGGGAGGGAGATCAAGAGAAAGAGTCAAAGAGAGAAATAGAGAAAGTGACATGGAGCGTTAGAGGGGGAGAGGGAGAGGGACTCAGGTTGAGAGATAGGGAGGGAGAGAGAAAGGGGCGAGGAGGGAGAAAGGGAAAGAGGGAGACACAAATAGATAGAGAAAGTGCAAGGGGGAGGGAGGGGGAGAGTGGAAGAGAGAGAGTGGGAGAGTTTAAGGGAGAGAGAGCAAGGGGGAGGGGAGATATTGGGAGATGGTGAGAGAGAGAGAGATCAGAAGTGTGGTATATGGAGGAGAGAGAGAGAGAGAGGGGGGGAGTTATCAGTAAGGAGGGGAGGAAGGAAAGTAGGGAGAGTGTCGGGGAGGGAGGGAGAGAGAGAGAGAAATAGGGAGGGAGATACAATTTAATTACATTATATAATAATAATTAAATTAATCATATAATATATATATATATATATATATATATATATATATATATATAATATAATATATTACTAATATAATATATATATATTATTTAATATTATTATAAATATATTATTATAATTTATTCCTTATTATTTATATTATTATATATTATATATATTAATTATATTATATTATATTATATTATATTATAGTTGAATATATATAATAATTAATAATATTATAATATAATATAATAATATATTAATACCCCGATTTTATATAATATTATATTAGTAATATATATTATAATTATATAATATATATTACTAATATAATATTATATAAAATCGGGGTATTAATATATTATATATATTATTATATTATTATATAATATATTAATATGATCAGTCCTCCACTCAAATTTGACACCCTTTCTTTGTAATGATGTTATGGGATGTGCTATGGCAGAAAATCTCTCCACAAATCTGCGATAATAGCCTGCAATCCCCATGAATGACCTCACTGCTGAAACATCTGTTGGAACAGGCCATTCTTTAATAGCTTTTATCTTTTCAGGCTCAACAGCAAGGCCTTGTTCAGAAATAATATGGCCCAAGTATTGAATCTTATCTTTGTAAAATTCACATTTGTTGAACTTGGCATATAGCTGGTTTTCCTTCAGAGTTTGCAATACTATCCTCAAATGTTCTTTATGTTCCTCCTCACTTTTTGAGTAGACTAAAATATCATCTATGAACACAAGAACAAATTTATCCAAGTATTTATTTAGCACACTGTTCATCAGGCACATAAATGTGGTAGGGGCATTTGTCAAACCAAAAGGTAGGACTACAAATTCATAATGCCCATACCTGGTTCGAAAAGTTGTTTTGCTGATGTCTTCTTCCTTGATTCTGAGCTGGTGATAACCAGTTCTTAAGTCAATCTTCGAAAAGACTGAAGCTCCTCTCACTTGATAAAAAAGATCATCAATTCTAGGTAAAGGATATCTATTCTTAATGGTCAACTTATTCAATTGAAGATAATCCATGCACATCCGAAAAGTTCCATCTTTCTTTTTCACGAACAGCACCGGTGCTCCCCAAGGAGATACACTTGGTCTGATATAGCCTTTGTCTAACAGTTCTTGCAATTGCATTTTCAGCTCCATAAGTTCGGGGGGGGCTCATTCGATAGGGGGCTCGGGAAACAGGTACTGCTCCCGGCACTAGATCGATTGAAAAATCAATCTCTCTTTTAGGGGGGAGATGAGGAATCTCATCTGGAAAAACTTCCTTAAATTCTCTTACTACTGGTAAAGTATCCAGCAATTTTTCTTCAGTTTTCTGTTCTGTTTCTTCCACATGTACTGCATAAACTTGGTATCCTTTTCTAGCTGTTCGTTTTAATTGCAGTGCTGATATTTGTCTCACAGAGATAGGTTTTGGTTTTCCCTTGAAGATAAAAGGTTTCCCTTCTTCATCTACACAATGTAAGTTCTTGTCCCAACAGTTCATCATAACCTTCTTCTTTTCCAGCCAGTCCATCCCTATCAGCAAGTCATATGAACCTAAGGGCAGAATGTTCAAATTTACTTCTGTTTGAAAATCATTTAGTTTAATTGCCGTTTGGGGCAATTTATGTGTTACCTTCCTCTTGGTTCCAGTGGCTAGATGAACCAACCATGACTGCTGAAATTTTTCAGGTTTAAGATTACATTTTTCTACAAGTTTTGGACTAGTGTAGCTCAAAGAAGCACCCGGATCAATCAAAACTGTAACAGACTAGTCAGAAATCTTACCCTCCATTTCAACCATGGTAGCTTGATGTTCTGCTTGTCGATTTTCCAAGGCTGCACTGGTATTTGGTATATTTATGGCTATGTCATTTACTGTGGTGGCTTCTCGGTCTCCCATAATCATCTGAATGTTTCGATGGGGACAATCTCCCAACAGATGGGGTTCTCCACATCCCCAGCATTTCAGGGGTTCTCTCATTTTCACGGTACCCTCCTTCTTATTGTCTCCATCTATTTGTTTTGAGGCCACTTGGGACTGAGCAGTCTGGCTTTCTTTGGGTTTAATAAACTTTTTTCGCTAATGATCTCTGCCAAAATTCTTCAAATAGGCTGGTTTCTGTCTCTTCCCTTTGAATTCACTCTTGTTTACCCAGCTTTTCCCATGTTCAGTTTTGCCTTTGAACTGTTGGTAGCACAATCTAGCTTTTCTAACAGCTTCGTCCATTGTTTTTGGGTTATGAAACTCAATCTTCTCTTTGTATACAGCACGAAAACAGTTCAGAAACCTTTGTACCTTTTCCTTTTCTTCCCTTATGTAGGGTACATATCTCAACAGATTTGTAAACTTAGTAACAAACGCATCAATAGTGAGCTGTCCCAGTCTAAGTTCATGAAATTCCTTGGCTTTATCATCATAGTAACGTTCATTTAGATAGCGGTTTTTGAACTTAACCTGGAAATCTTCCCAGGTGACTGTCTTTTCATCAATGGCGTGCACCATTTTTGTCTCCTCCCACCACAAGGTAGCCTTACATTGTAACTGGTAAACAACTAATCTGGCCTTCAGATTGCTTTCATATTCATAGACCTGGAAGTACTTAATCATGTTCAGCAACCAGGCTTCAGCATCTTCCTCCTTCTCCCCATCATAGGAGGGAGGTTTGATATTTCGAAATTCCCCCTGTAATTCCTTTTTCTGCTTGTATTGATGCCTAACCGCATCCTCATCCTCAGACTTATCAGTCTTCCTCTTTCTGGAACCTTCGCCTTCTTGGCTGTTCCGCGAAGTTAATTCTCTGATGAGCTTTTCCTGCTCCTCACTAGATAATGACAATCTGTCATTCTGGCTTTTTATCTCAGCCAATTATTGTTGCAACCTCTGCAACATAGCCATCATGGGCGCATTGGGATCTGGTGCATTATCTTCATCACGCAGATCAACATAAATTTCGTCACCTTCTACCATTTTAGCACCACTGTACACTACACAACACAGATCAGTGAAAATAAAAATATAAAAATATATATTTTTTTTTCAATAGAATTAAATTTATACAGTGAACACACAGCCACAGTGAGCACAATGTCACCAGCCTAGTTTTATAACTTGGGCTCTGATACCATTTGTCACATCTCCCTTATACTTCCCAAATTTTTTTTTTTTTTCTATGGTATTCTAATCTCAGGAATATTTACAACCAGGTATGACATACAATAAGTTCTATTGTGACCTGAGTTAATCATATTTCTACCTCCATATGATTTATTTTAGATAATCCTATCCCTCAATTAAATGAATTTAGTAATTACAATTAATAACGAGGATCTTAGATTACTAGCTGAAATAGTTTTTCACCACTACCCCGATTTCCATAAAATTTTACCTTATATGAATTATATATTACAGGTTATGGATGTCATTGCACTTGTTGGTATTATTCCTAACTATTTTGCGAATGTAGGGTTCGAATAGTATATCCATATTAATCGTCGAATTCAATATATCCTAATCATAGAATTTCCTTGTATTAATTCCAAGGTTTATGCATGTTGATTTGATTTGTTTCAATGCTCTCGTATCTTCGTACACATTGAAAGTATGGTTATTTACGTCACTTGGATCCCCGAATCCTCACCAGATGTGAGTCATCGTTTTCATACGTTTATTGCATATGTCGTGCACCTCAATTTGCATATGAAGGTAGACGTGTAAATTCATTGGCTGAGTATAGCGTCTTTGCAAGTGAGTTTTAGTTTGGTGTGGGAATGGATACGTGCTAGCAGTCTCCATGTCATCAAGGGAAATATTTTTTTTTTATTTGAGACGAATTCCAGTCCCTTCTCGTTGATGCACTTTGTATCCAGCTTGGCGTTGCTCATGGCCACGCCAGATGACTTGGGAACCTCAGTAATCAATACGGCACGAGCATAGCTATCGTGGCCCTCCTTTGATAGCTGGTCAACTTAATGTCGAACAACTGGTTTAATTTTAATTTAATTTCACCTCTCGTCCTGGTGATCCGTGGCCTCACCATGGATCGTGCGCCATCTGGACAACTGAGATTTCAATGGTACATTTAGGGTTCGAATTTGGGATTCGGTATATCTTGTGCCATGAAGTTTTCCAACTGTTCTTTCGGCCTTCGTTTGGGGTTTTTTCTTCATTAATGGTGGTGTCGAGCCTCTGCGTGTTGGAAACGCAAGCCCTCGTATACTCCAGGCTTGGATTTCTTCATCGACATATCACATGATAGGTAAATTATTACAAGCTTTAGAGGTGTTATCTTGTGAACGTTATAACACATGCATATGGAAGTATTTTTCCTGAGTTTTCTTTTCATCATTGCGTATTGTGCGTCTGCTTACACTAACACAGAGAATGGCGCTGTATGTTCTTACTCCCATACCTGGTTGTAACTATTCCTAAGATTAGAATACCATAGAAAAAAAAAAAATTTGGGAAGTATAAGGGAGATGTGAAAAATGGTATATAATATATATATAGTATAATTATAATATTTATAACTATATTAATATATATATAATTATAATATATATATATATATATAATTATTATATATATATAATAATTATATAATATATATATAGTATATATATATATAATTAATATATATATATTATAATAATATATTAAGTAATATATATATATTATATGCATGAAAATATATATATAGGCAAGTATCAGTACAGAAATTCAGTCTAAACCTGGGTATGGTGAGACTGTTATCTCATTGCAAATATATAGCAAAAGCAATCAGAAACATCTAGCTACAGGAAAAATTTTAATTGTGCATACAAAGTCCAAATGGAAATATAACTCCAAAATTCCTAAGAGGTTTTGATAAGGGTTATATAAAATATAATTATAACAAGTAGCCATGAGTCACTGCATAATTAACAAAAATCGGCTATAAAGGGACTTACATAAATAACAGTCATTACGATGCTAAGCCATTTAAATGAGGAGTAACTCATTATTTTAATTGTATTAAACAACAACTTTCATGCGAAGTAGCATAAATACACCCATAAATTAATAATATGTAGTTTGCAAAAGTTCTATGGGAAGAAAAAATTGTCAGGACTCAGAAATAAACACCTTCGGTACACAACCAAATAAAAACAAAGGGGACCGAGCTCTCTCGGACTCGACTGAAACTTAGATCATGTCCCCAGTAAAAAAGTTTAAATAAATTGAAGAACAATAGCATGCGACTGAACTTAATTAATATTCAGTCTTTGTCAAAGTCTAGGACTTCAATGAACACTATCTAAAACCCTAAGGAATGTTAACAAAGGTGCATAAGTAAGACGAAACAATGCTATGAGAGGATAGCTCCCTTCCGTCCGTGAGTATGCCAACCTGAAAAAAAACCAAGAGTCGTGGTAATTAATGCCAATTGAGATGTTTAGCTCAGAGATTTCCAAGAACGAAATTTGCATGGCGTCTACCCTACCTGTAGATACTCATACAAGGCAGTGAAAATTTTGTTAGGGATACTAGTAGGAATAATTCTTGCAAAAAGGAAGGGAAACATATACAGAGAAATAAATCAATACCTGACAAGGAGGTCCTCTCTCATTCGCGGAGTCTGCCAAAGAAATTGAGATAGAACGTAAATGATTCAAACACTATAAGGAAATAGAGGACTTATTGTATGTCATACATGGTTGTAACTATTCCCGAGATTAGAATACCATAGAAAAAAAAAATTTTTGGGAAGTATAAGGGAGATGTGAAAAATGGTATCAGAGCCCAAGTTATAAAATTGGGCTGGTGACATTGTGCTCACTGTGGCTGTGTGTTCACTGTATAAATTTAATTCTGTTGAAAAAAAAAAAATTTATATATTTTTTTTCATTGATCTGTGTTGTGTAGTGTACAGTGGTGCTGAAATGGGAGAAGGTGATGAAATTTATGTTGATCTGCATGATGAAGATAATGCACCAGATCCCAATGCGCCCATGATGGCTATGTTGCAGAGGTTGCAACAAGAATTGGCTGAGATAAAAATCCAGAATGACAGATTGTCATTAGCCAGTGAGGAGCAGGAAAAGCTCATCAGAGAATTAACTTCGCGGAACAGCCAAGAAGGCGAAGGTTTTGGAAAGAGGAAGACTGATGAGTTTGAGGATGAGGATGCGGTTAGGCATCAATACAAGCAGAAAAAGGAATTACAGGGGGAATTTCGAAAGATCAAACCTCCCTCCTATGATGGGGAGAAGGAGGAAGATGCGGAAGCCTGGTTGCTGAACATGATTAAGTACTTCCAGGTCTATGAATATGAAAGCAATATGAAGGCCAGATTAGCTGTTTACCAGCTACAAGGTAAGGCTACCTTGTGGTGGGAGGAGACAAAAATGGTGCATGCCATTGATGAAAAGACAGTCACCTGGGAAGATTTCCAGGTTAAGTTCAAAAACCGCTATCTAAATGAACGTTACTATGATGATAAAGCCAAGGAATTTCATGAACTTAGACTGGGACAGCTCACTATTGATGAGTTTGTTACTAAGTTTACAAATTTGTTGAGATATGTACCCTACATAAGGGAAGAAAAGGCAAAGGTACAAAGGTTTCTGAACTGTTTGACTGTTGTATACAAAGAGAAGATTGAGTTTGATAACCCAAAAACAATGGACGAAGCTGTTATAAAAGCTAGATTGTGCTACCAACAGTTCAAAGGCAAAACTGAACATGGGAAAAGCTGGGTAAACAAGAGTGAATTCAAAGGGAAGAAATAGAAACCAGCCTATTTGAAGAATTTTGGCAGAGATCATCAGCGGAAAAAGTTTATTAAACCCAAATAAAGTCAGACTGCTCAGTCCCAAGTGGCCTCAAAAAAAATAGATGGAGACAATAGGAAGGAGGGTACAGTGAAAATGAGAGAACCCCTGAAATGTTGGGGATGTGGAGAACCCCATCTGTTGAGAGATTGTCCCCATCGAAACATTCAGATGATTATGAGAGACCGAGAAGCCACCACAGTAAATGACATAGCCAGAAATATACCAACTATCAGTGCAGCCTTGGAAAATCAATAAGAAGAACATCAAGCTACCATGGTTGAAATGGAGGGTAAGATTTCTGACTAGTCTGTTACAGTTTTGATTGCTCCAGGTGCTTCTTTGAGTTACATTAGTCCAAGACATGTAGAAAAATGTAATCTTAAACCTGAAAAATTTCAGCATTCATGGTTGGTTCAGCTGGCCACTGGAACCAAGAGGAAGGTAACACATAAATTGCCCCGAACAGCAATTAAACTAAATGATTTTCAAACAGAAGTAAATTTGAACATTCTGCCCTTAGGTTCATATGACTTGCTGATAGGGATGGACTAGCTGGAAAAAAAGAAGGTTATGATGAACTGTTGGGACAAGACCTTACATTGTGTAGATAAAGAAGGGAAACCTTTTATCCTCAAGGGAAAACCAAAACCTATCTCTGTGAGACAAATATCAGCACTGCAATTAAAACAAACAGCTAGAAAAGGATACCAAGTTTATGCAGTACATGTGGAAGAAACAGAACAGAAAACTGAAGAAAAATTGCTGGATACTTTACCAGTAGTAACAGAATTTAAGGAAGTTTTTCCAGATGAGATTCCTCATCTCCCCCCCAAAGGAGAGATTGATTTTTCAATCGATCTAGTGCCGGGAGCAGTACCTGTTTCCCGAGCCCCCTATTGAATGAGCCCCCCCGAACTTATGGAGCTGAAAATGCAATTGCAAGAACTGTTAGATAAAGGTTATATCAGACCAAGTGTATCTCCTTGGGAAGCACCAGTGCTGTTCGTGAAAAAGAAAGATGGAACTTTTCATATGTGCATGGATTATCGTCAATTGAATAAGTTGACCATTAAGAATAGATATCATTTACCTAGAATTGATGATCTTTTTGATCAAGTGAGAGGAGCTCCAGTCTTTTCGAAGATTGAATTAAGAACTGGTTATCACCAGCTCAGAATCAAGGAAGAAGACATCAGCAAAACAACTTTTCGAACCAGGTATGGGTATTACAAATTTGTAGTCCTACCTTTTGGTTTGACAAATGCCCCTTCCACATTTATGTGCCCGATGAATAGTGTGCTAAATAAATACTTGGATAAATTTGTTCTTGTGTTCATAGATGATATTTTAGTCTACTCAAAAAGTGAGGAGGAACATAAAGAACATTTGAGGATAGTATTGCAAAGTCTGACGGAAAACCAGCTATATGCCAAGTTCAGCAAATGTGAATTTTACAAAGATAAGATTCAATACTTGGGCCATATTATTTCTGAACAAGGCCTTGCTGTTGACCCTGAAAAGATAAAAGCTATTAAGGAATGGTCTGTTCTAATGGATGTTTCAGCAGTAAGGTCATTCATGGGGATTGTAGGCTATTATCGCAGATTTGTGGAGATATTTTCTTCCATAGCACATCCCATAACATCATTACAAAGAAAGGGTGTCAAATTTGAGTGGACTGAAAAATGCCAAAGCAGTTTTGACCAATTAAAACTAAAACTTACTATAGCCCCTATACTGAAGATTGCAGATCCTGATAAAGAATTTGTGGTATGTACGGATGCCTACAGAGAGGGGTTGGGAGGAATTCTTTTATAGGAAAATTCAGTTATTGCATATGAATCTAGGAAATTGAAGATACATGAACAAAACTATAGTGCCTATGATTTGGAGTTAGCTACTGTTATTCATGCTTTAAAAATGTGGCGACACTATCTTCTTGGAAAGAAATTTACGTTGTTGACTGATCATATTAGTCTCAAGTATTTCTTTTCCCAAACTGATTTGAATGCTAGACAAGCCAGATGGCTGTCTTTTCTAAGTGAATTTGATATGGACATAAAACATATCAAGGGGAAAGAAAATAAATTTGTTGATGCCTTAAGCAGAAATGCTTGTCAAAATATAAACAGCATTGGAAGTAGTGCCCAGTTTGACTTAGAGGAATTAGTGAAAAAGGAAGCAAACCAAGATTTAAGTTATGAAACATTATTGGTGAAAATACTAAAGAAGGAGAAGACTGATTACACTCAAAACCAAAAAGGGCTGATCTGCTACAAAAAAAGATTGTATATTCCCAATGTAGAGTCCTTGAAAAGAGAGATTTTAGATGAATATCACAAACAACCATATGCAGGACATCCAGGATATCAGAAAATGTTAACAGCTTTAAAAAAGAATTTGTTTTGGCCAGGAATGAAGAGAGACGTAGCAGAATATTTAACTAGATTCATGGAATGTCAACTAGTCAAAGTTGAGCATCAGCATCTTGTGGGTCTTTTAAACCCTTTGCCAGTTGCAGAATGGAAGTGGGACACCGTTTCCATGGATTTCATAACAGGATTACCCAAAACCAAACACCAACATGACTCAGTGATGGTGGTAGTAGACACTTTAACAAAATCTGCCCATTTTATACAAGTGAAATCTACCTTTGGAACAGCTCAAGTAGCGAATGTGTTCCTGAAGGAGGTAGTAAGACTCCATGGGGTTGCGAAGGTAATTGTTTCTAATCGAGATGCTAAGTTTATAGCCGCTTTTTGGAAAGGGCTATTTGGAGGGATGGGTACTAAGTTGAATTTTAGTACTGCTTACCACCCTCAGACAGACGGTCAAACAGAAAGAACTAATCAAATTTTGGAAGACATGCTGAGAATGTATGTGATGCATAGGCCATCAAAGTGGGAAGACTACTTGCATTTAGCTAAATTTTCTTATAATAACAGCTACCAATCCTCCATCAAAATGAGTCCATTTGAGGCACTCTATGGGAGAAAATGTCGTACTCCTTTGAGCTGGAGCCAGCCAGAAGATAAACTAATGTTGGCACTAGATGCTCTAAAAGAGATGGAAAGAGTTGTAAAACAGATAGAAACAAACATCAAGACAACACAAGATCGCCAGAAAAACTACGCTGATAAGAAAAGAGTGCACCGAGAGTTTAAAGTGGGGGATCATGTGTACTTGCGTATTAAACCCAAAAAGAGCACACTCTATGTGGGGAGTTGTGCAAAACTGGCTCCTAGATATTGTGGTCCTTTTGAAGTATTAGAAAGGGTGGGACCAGTGGCTTACAAGCTGGCCTTACCACCCCATGTTAGAGTTCATGATGTATTTCATGTTTCATTATTAAAAAAATATGTGCATGATACTTCTCACATAGTTGATTGGAATGTTGTACAGGTGGAACCAGAAGGGGAGTTCCTGCCAAAACCGCTTCAAATATTGGAGCGGGAAGAAATTGAATTGAGGAACCGAACGGTAGCAAGATTAAAGGTGCAGTCGAAGCACTTTACTGCTGAAGAAGCTACCTGGGAAAGAGAAGCTGAAATGATGGAAAGATATCCATATTTGTTTAAAAAAATGAACTCTAGTAGTTGAATAAAAACACCGAGGACGGTGTTTATTTTCAGAGGGGGAATATGTAACACCCCCAATTTATGTGTTGAATTTCAAAGCTAGACATTTGAACTTTAATCCTAAGGGGAGTGGACCCCAAAGGATAAATATTTTGTGAATGTAATTAAATATTTCATTTAGTAAATGAATAAAATGATGTTGTGCAGATTGACCAAAATGAGATTTTGAGATCACTTGCTAAATCCATGAGGATGGATGAGGCAAATATTCCCCACAATCTTTCAAAAATCCTTGAAAGATATTATTTCTAAAGTTAGATTTTTGAGGAAAAATTTGAATTCCCCAATGATGAGGAAAGTAGTTGGGAAGAGGTAAAAAACTGGAAAGGCTGGGGAAAAGCATAAAACAGCTTTAAAGAATCCCTAAAATGGGAAGCCTAGGCAAACAAGAAGAAAAGCATCCTGATATTCTGGACGCAGAATTAGAAACATGGTTTGGGGGAAAATAGCTTAAATAAGCTGCTCTTAAACAGATTAGAGGTTGATCTATTCTAGGAGGTGATCTCAGCTCGGGGGTGAGTCCTAGGAGACAAAAGGACTCTAAGGTTCGGAGGTTAGTCGACTGCATGAGTGGTATGTCTTTAAGTTCATTGATGTGTTTTCTTCATATAGTATGAATTGGCTACATATAAAAGTGATTGTATATTAGAATTATAAATGCTACATTTAACAGAGTTAATCATAAGGAATTCACCTTTTTAATTCTGTATAGTTGTAGAAAAGAAATCTGTAGAGTAGAATCCAATAGAAACTCTGAACCGAGGATGGTTTAAATATTTGGATACCTAGTTCTCCACAGACAATTCAACTGTAACCTACTCCTGATCTATTAGTATTCATTTATATACATGACTTGGTAAAACGAGGAGAAATTCTCCAGAATCTCTCAAGCAATATTTAAGTTAAATCTGGGGATTTCTAGTGTATCATAATTCATAAATTGTAACTTAAATATGCTTCTAAATGGAATGGAATACATTCTAAATCTATAGACAATGAGAAAGTAATGGTATTCATTTAGTTAATTACCAAGTGAAGAGCAGAGGTTCATAATCAATTCAACAGCTGTGCCTTTCAACATTCAAACTAATTACTATTCCTTTAATAAGGATTGTATGAAAGAGTAGACAAATTTTAGTAGTGTATATTTATTATACATCACTAGGGAACTACACAATATAAACAGCTAGATGTGTATGAAAAATTATAGACAAAGTAGTACCTGTATCTCATACAAGCTTAAATAGATATATATATTGGAGAATGGGTACACAAACCTCATGCATGAAAATATATATATAGGCAAGTATCAGTACAAAAATTCAGTCTATGCCTGGGTATGGTGAGACTGTTATCTCATTGCAAATATATAGCAAAAGCAATCAGAAACATCTAGCTACAGGAAAAATTTTAATGGTGCATACAAAGTCCAAATGGAAATATAACTCTCCAAAATTCCTGAGAGGTTTTGATAAGGGTTATATAAAATATAATTATAACAAGTAGCCATGAGGGACTGCATAATTAACAAAAATCGGCTATAAAGGGACTTACATAAATAACAGTCATTACGATGCTAAGCCATTTAAATGAGGGGTAACTCATTATTTTAATCGTATTAAACAACAACTTTCATGCGAAGTAGCATAAATACACCCATAAATTAATAATATGTAGTTTGCAAAATTTATGTGGGAAGCAAAAATTGTCAGGACTCAGAAATAAACACCTTCGGTACACAACCAAATAAAAACAAAGGGGACCGAGCTCTCTCGGACTCGACTGAAACTTAGATCGTGTGCCCAGTCCAAAAGTTTAAATAAATTGAACAACAATAGCATGCGACTGAACTTAATTAATACTCAGTCTCTGTCAAAGTCTAGGACTTCAATGAACACTATCTAAAACCCTAAGGAACGTTAACAAAGGTGCGGAAGTAAGACCAAACAATGCTATGAGAGGATAGCTCCCTTCCGTCCGTGAGTATACCAACCTGAAAAAAAACCAAGAGCCGTGGTAATTAATGCCAATTGACATGTTTATCTCAGAGATTGCCAAGAACGAAATTCGCATGGCGTCTACCCTACCTGTAGATACTCATACAAGGCAGTGAAAATTTTGTTAGGGATACTAGTAGGAAGAATTCTTGCAAAAAGGAAGGGAAATGTATACAGAGAAATAAATCAATACCTGACAAGGAGGTTCTCTCTCATTCGCAGAGTCTGCCAAAGAAATTAAGATAGAACGTAAATGATTCGAACACTAGAAGGAAATAGAGGAAGTAGAAAAACTAATCGATTCTTACCTAGCCGAATAGAAGGAGCATGAAATCAATTCACCATTGCTCCAAGTCCAAAAGACAAGTAGAATTTTAGCCTATTCCAAAATGTAGGCGTGTTGGCATCATGTATTTTCAACCTGTCACCAGATGGAATCGTAAGGGTGACCAATAAAACAAACTATTTACAAGAGAAATATAAAGTTCTGACGGTATGGGAGTAAAAACATGCAGCGCCATTCTCTGTGTTAGTGTCAGCAGACGCAAAATATGCAAGGATGAAAAGAAAACTCAGGAAAAATACTTCCATATGCATGTGTTATAACGCTCACAAGATAACACCTCTAAAGCTTGTAATAATTTACCTGTCATGTGATATGTCGATGAAGAACTCCAAGCCTGGAGTATACGAGGGCTTGTGTTCCCAACACGCAGAGGCTCGGCACCACCATTAACAAAGAAAAACCCCAAAAGAAGGCCAAAAGAACAGTTGAAAAACTTCATGGCACAAGATATACCGAATCCCAAATTCGAACCCTAAAGGTACCATTGAAATCTCATTCGTCGAGATGGCGAACGATCCATGGTGAGGCCACGGATCACCAGGACGAGAGGTCAAATTAAATTGCAATTAAACTGGTTGTTCGACATTAAGTTGACCAGCTATCAAAGGAGGGCCATGGCAGCTATGCTCGTGTCGTATTGATTACTGAGGTTCCCAAGTCATCTGGCGTGGCCATGAGAAACGCCAAGCTGGATACAAAGTGCATGAATGAGAAGGGACTGGAATTTGTCTCAAATAAAAAAAAAAAATATTTCCCTTGATGACATGGAGACTGCTAGCACGTATCCATTCCCACACCTAACTAAAAACGCATTTGCAAAGACGCTATACTCAGCCAATGAACTTACACGTCTACCTTCATATGCAAATTGAGGTGCACGACATATGCAATAAACGTATGGAAATGATGACTCACACCTGGTGAGGATTCGGGGATCCAAGTGACGTAAATAACCATACTTTCAACGTGTACGAAGATATGAGAGCATTGAAACAAATCAAATCAACATGCATAAACCTTGGAATTAATACAAGGAAACTCTATGATTAGGATATATCAAATTCGATGATTAATATGGATATACTCTTCGAAACTACATTCGCACAATAGTTAGGAATAATACCAACAAGTGCAATGACATCCATAACCTGTAATATATAAAACATATAAGGTACCCTTTTATGGAAATCGGGGTAGTGGTGAAAAACTATTTCAGCTAGTAATCTAAGATCCTCTCTATTAATTGTAATTACTAAATTCATTTAATTGAGGGATAGGATTATCTAAAATAAATCATATGGAGGCAGAAATATGATTAACTCAGGTCACAATAGGACTTATTGTATGTCATACATGGTTGTAACTATTCCTGAGATTAGAATACCATAGAAAAATAAAATAAAATTGGGAAGTATAAGGGAGATGTGACAAATGGTATCAGAGCCCAAGTTATAAAACTAGGCTGGTGACATTGTGCTCACTGTGGCTGTGTGTTCACTGTATAAATTTAATTCTGTTGAAAAAAATATATATATATATTTTTATATTTTTATTTTCACTGATTTGTGTTGTGTAGTGTACATTGGTGCTGAAATGGCAGAAGGTGAGGAAATCTATGTTGATCTGCGTGATGAAGATAATGCACCAGATCCCAATGCGCCCATGATGGCTATGTTGCAGAGGTTGCAACAAGAATTGGCTGAGATAAAAAGCCAGAATGATAGATTGTCATTAGCCAGTGAGGAGCAGGAAAAGCTCATTAGAGAATTAACTTCGCGGAACAGCTAAGATGGTGAAGGTTCCGGAAAGAGGAAGACTGATGAGTCTGAGGATGATGATGTTGTTAGGCATCAATACAAGCAGAAAAAGGAATTACAGGGGGAATTCCGAAAGATCAAACCTCCCTCCTATGATGGGGAGAAGGAGGAAGATGCTGAAGCCTGGTTGTTGAACATGATTAAGTACTTCCAGGTCTATGAATATGAAAGCAATCTGAAGGCCAGATTAGCTGTTTACCAGCTACAAGGTAAGGCTACCTTGTGGTGGGAGGAGACAAAAATGGTGCATGCCATTGATGAAAAGACAGTCACCTGGGAAGATTTCCAGGTTAAGTTCAAAAACCGCTATCTAAATGAACGTTACTATTATGATAAAGCCAAGGAATTTCATGAACTTAGACTGGGACAGCTCACTATTGATGAGTTTGTTACTAAGTTTACAAATCTGTTGAGATATGTACCCTACATAAGGGAAGAAAAGGCAAAGGTACAAAGGTTTCTGAACTGTTTTCCTGTTGTATACAAAGATAAGATTGAGTTTGATAACCCAAAAACAATGGACGAAGCTCTTAGAAAAGCTAGATTGTGCTACCAACAGTTCAAAGGCAAAACTGAACATGGGAAAAGTTGGGTAAACAAGAATGAATTCAAAGGGAAGAAACAGAAACCATCCTATTTGAAGAATTTTGGCAGAGATCATCAGCGGAAAAAGTTTATTAAACCCAAAGAAAGTCAGACTGCTCAGTCCCAAGTGGCCTCAAAACAAATAGATGGAGACAATAAGAAGGAGGGTACAGTGAAAATGAGAGAACCCCTGAAATGCTGGGGATGTGGAGAACCCCATCTGTTGAGAGATTGTCGCCATCAAAACATTCAGATGATTATGAGAGACCGAGAAGCCACCACATTAAATGACATAGCCAGAAATATACCAACTATCAGTGCAGCCTTGGAAAATCGGCAAGCAGAACATCAAGCTACCATGGTTGAAATGGAGGGTAAGATTTCTGACCAGTCTGTTATAGTTTTGATTGATCGGGTGCTTCTTTGAGTTACATTAGTCCAAAACTTGTAGAAAAATGTAATCTTAAACCTGAAAAATTTCAGTAGTCATGGTTGGTTCAGCTGGCCACTAGAACCAAGAGGAAGGTAACAAATAAATTGCCCCGAACAACAATTAAACTAAATGATTTTCAAACAGAAGTAAATTTGAACATTCTACCCTTAGGTTCATATGACTTGCTGATAGGGATGGACTGGTTGGAAAAGAAGAAGGTTATGATGAACTGTTGGGACAAGACCTTACATTGTGTAGATAAAGAATGGAAACCTTTTATCCTCAAGGGAAAACCAAAACCTATCTCTGTGATACAAATATCAGCACTGCAATTAAAACGAACAGCTAGAAAAGGATACCAAGTTTATGCAGTACATGTGGAAGAAACAGAACAGAAAACTGAAGAAAAATTGTTAGATAAAGGCTATATCAAACCAAGTGTATCTCCTTGGGGAGCACCGGTGCTATTCGTGAAAAAGAAAGATGGAACTTTTCGGATGTGCATGGATTATCGTCAATTGAATAAGTTGACCATTAAGAATAGATATCCTTTACCTAGAATTGATGATCTTTTTGACCAAGTGAGAGGAGCTTCAATCTTTGCGTATTCTACGTCTGCCTACACTAACACAGAGAATGGCGCTGTATGTTCTTACTCCTATACCGTTAGAACTTTATGTTTCTCTTGTATATAATTTGTTTTATTGGTCACCCTTACGATTCCATCTGATGACAGGTTGAAAATACGTGATGCCAACACGCGTACGTTTTGGAATAGGTTAAAATTCTACTTGTCTTTTGGACTTGGAGCAATGGTGAATTGATTTCACGCTCCTTCTATCCGGCTAGGTAAGAATCGATTGGTTTTTCTTTGTCAGTCGAGATGTTTTTCTGCTTCCTCTATTTCCTTCTAGTATTCGAATCATTTACGTTCTATCTCAATTTCTTTGGCAGACTCTGCGAATGAGAGAGGACCTCGTTGTCAGGTATTGATTTATTTCTCTGTATACGTTTCCCTTCCTTTTTGCAAGAATTATTCCTACTAGTATCCCTAACACAATTTTCACTGCCTTGTATGAGTATCTGCAGGTAGGGTAGATGCCATGCGAATTTCGTTCTTGGCAATCTCTGAGTTAAACATGTCAATTGGCATTAATTACCACGGCTCTTGGTTTTTCAGGTTGGTATACTCACGGACGGAAGGGAGCTATTCTCTCATAGCATTGTTTCTTCTTACTTCTGCACCTTCGTTAACGTTCCTTAGGGTTTTAGATAGTGTTAATTGAAGTCCTAGACTTTGACAGAGACTGAGTATTGTTTAAGTTCAGTCGCATGCTATTGTTCTTCAATTTATTTAAACTTTTGGACTGGGGACATAATATAAGTTTCAGTCGAGTCCGAGAGAGCTCGGTCCCCTTTTTTTTTATTTGGTTGTGTACCGAAGGTGTTTATTTCTGAGTCCTGACAATTTTTGCTTCCTATAGAAATTTTGCAAACTACAGATTATTAATTTATGGGTGTATTTATCCTACTTCGCATGAAAGTTGTTGTTTAATACGATTAAAATAATGAGTTACTCCTCATTTAAATGACTTATCATCGTAATGACTGTTATTTATGTAAGTCACTTTATAGCCGGTTTTTGTTAATTATGCAGTGACTCATGGCTACTTGTTATAATTATATTTTATATAACCCTTATCAAAACCTCGTAGGAATTTTGGAGAGTTATATTTCAATTTGGACTTTGTATGCACAATTAAAATTTTTACTGTAGCTAGATGTTTCTGATTGCTTTTGCTATATATTTTCCATGAGATAACAGTCTCACCATACCCAGGTTTAGACTGAATTTCTGTACTGATACTTGCGTATATATATATTTTCATGCATGAGGTTTGTGTACCCATTCTCCAATATATATATCTATTTAAGCCTGTATGAGATACAGGTACTACTTTGTTTATAATTTTTCATATACATCTAGTTGTTTATATTGTGTAGTTCCCTAGTGATGTATAATAAATATACACTACTAAAATTTGTCTACTCTTTCATACAATCCTTATTAAAGGAATAGTAATTAGTTTGAATGTTGAAAGGCACACATGTTGAATTTATTATGAACCTCTACTCTTCACTTGGTAATTAACTAAATGAATACCATTACTTTATCACTATCTGTAGATTTAGATTGTATTCCATTTCATGTAGAAGTAGATTTAAGTTACAATTTATGAATTATGATACACTAGAAATCCCCAGATTTAACTTAAATATTGCTTGAGAGATTCTGGAGAATTTCTCCTCGTTTTACCAAATCATGCATATAAATGCATACTAATAGATCAGGAGTAGATTACAGTTGAATTTTCTGTAGAGAACTAGGTATCCACAGATTTAAACCATCCTCGGTTTAGAGTTTTTGTTGGATTCTACTCTACAGATTTCTTTTCTACAACTATACAGAATTAAAAAGGTGAATTCCTTATGATTAACTCTGTTAAATGTAGCCTTTATAATTCTAATATACCATCACTTTTATATGCAGCCAATTCATACTATATTAAGAAAACACATCAATGAATTTAAAGACATACCACTCATACAGTCGACTATCCTCCCAACCTTAGAGTCCTTTTGTCTCCCAGAACTCACCCCCGAGCTGAGATCACCTCCTAGAACAGATCAACCTCTAATATGTTTAAGAGCAGCTTATTTAAGCTATTTTTCCCCAAAGCATGTTTCTAATTCTGCGTCCAGAATATCAGGATTCTTTTCTTCCTGTTTGCCTAGGCTTCCCATTTCAGGGATTCTTTAAAGCTGTTTTATGCTTTTCCCCATCTTTTCCAGCTTTTTACCTCTTCCCAACTACTTTCCTCATCATTGGGGAATTCAGATTTTTCCTCAAAAATCTAACTTTAGAAATAATTTATTTCAAGGATTTTTGAAAGATTGTGGGGAATATTTGCCTCATCCATCCTCATGGATTTAGCAAGTGATCTCAAAATCTCATTTTGGTCAATCTGCATAACATCATTTTATTCATTTACTAAATGAAATATTTAATTACATTCACAAAATATTTATCCTTTGGGGTCCACTCCCCTTAGGATTAAAGTTCAAATGTCTAGCTTTGAAATTCAACACATAAATTGGGGTGTTACATATTCCCCCTCTGAAAATAAACACCATCCTCGGTGTTGTTATTCAACTACTAGAGTTCATTTTTTTTAAAACAAATATGGATATCTTTCCATCATTTCAGCTTCTCTTTCCCAGGTAGCTTCTTCAGCAGTAAAGTTCTTCCACTGCACCTTTACTCTTGCTACCGTTCGGTTCCTCAATTCAATTTCTTCCCGCTCCAATATTTGAAGCAGTTCTGGCAGGAACTCCCCTTCTGGTTCCACCTGTACAACATTCCAATCAACTATGTGAGAAGCATCATGCACATATTTTTTTAATAACGAAACATGAAATACATCATGAACTCTAACATGGGGTGGTAAGGCCAGCTTGTAAGCCGCTGGTCCCACCCTTTCTAATACTTCAAAAGGACCACAATATCTAGGAGCCAGTTTTGCACAACTCCCCGCATAGAGTGTGCTCTTTTTGGGTTTAATACACAAGTACACATGCTCCCCCACTTTAAACTCTCGGTGCACTCTTTTCTTATCAGCGTAGTTTTTCTGGCGATCTTGTGCTGTCTTGATGTTTCTTTGTATCTGTTTTACAACTCTTTCTATCTCTTGTAGAGCATCTGGTCCCAGCATTAGTTTATCTTCTGGCTGGCTCCAGCTCAAAGGAGTACAACATTTTCTCCCATAGAGTGCCTCAAATGGACTCATTTTGATGGAGGATTGGTAGCTGTTATTATAAGCAAATTCAGCTAAATGCAAGTAGTCTTCCCACTTTGATGGCCTATCCATCACATACATTCTTAGCATGTCTTCCAAAATTTGATTAGTTCTTTCTATTTGATCGTCTGTCTGAGGGTCGTAAGCAGTACTAAAATTCAACTTAGTACCCATCCCTCCAAATAGCCCTTTCCAAAAAGCGGCTGTAAACTTAGCATCTCGATCAGAAACAATTACCTTCGGAACCCCATGGAGTCTTACTACCTCCTTCAGGAACACATTCGCTACTTGAGCTGTTCCAAAGGTAGATTTCACTGGTATAAAATGGGCAGCTTTTTTTAAAGTGTCTACTACCACCATCACTGAGTCATGTTGGTGTTTGGTTTTGGGTAATCCTGTTATGAAATCCATGGAAACGGTGTCCCACTTCCATTCTGCAACTGGAAAAGGGTTTAAAAGACCCGCAAGATGCTGATGCTCAACTTTGACTAGTTGACACTCCATGCATCTAGTTAAATATTCTGCTACGTCTCTCTTCATTCCTGGCCAAAACAACTTCTTTTTCAAAGATGTTAACATTTTCTGATATCCTGGATGTCCTGCATATGGTTTTTTGTGATATTCATCTAAAATATCTCTTTTAAAGGACTCTACATTGGGAATATACAATCTATTTTCGTAGCAGATCAGCCCTTTTTGGTTTTGAGTGTAATCAGTCTTCTCCTTCTTTAGTAGTTTCACCAATAATGTTTCATAACTTAAATATTGGTTTGCTGCCTTTTTCACTAATTCCTCTAAGTCAAACTGGGCACTACTTCCAATGCTATTTATATTTTGACAAGCATTTCTGCTTAAGGCATCAGCAACTTTATTTTATTTCCCCTTTATATGTTTTATTTCCATATCAAATTCACTTAGAAAAGACAGCCATCTGGCTTGTCTAGCATTCAAATCAGTTTGGGAAAATAAATACTTGAGACTAATATGATCAGTCATCAATGTAAATTTCTTTCCAAGAAGATAGTGTCGCCACATTTTTAAAGCATGAATAACAGTAGCTAACTCCAAATTATAGGCACTATAGTTTTGTTCATGTATCTTCAATTTCCTAGATTCATATGCAATAACTGAATTTTCCTGTAAGAGAATTCCTCCCAACCCCTCTCTGCAGGAATCCGTACATACCACAAATTCTTTATCAGGATCTGCAATCTTCAGTATAGGGGCTGTAGTAAGTTTTAGTTTTAATTGGTCAAAACTGCTTTGGCATTTTTCAGTCCACTCAAATTTGACACCCTTTCTTTGTAATGATGTTATGGGATGTGCTATGGCAGAAAATATTTCCACAAATCTGCGATAATAGCCTACAATCCCCATGAATGACCTCACTGCTGAAACATCCGTTGGAACAGGCCATTCTTTAGTAGCTTTTATCTTTTCAGGGTCAAGAACAAGGCCTTGTTCAGAAATAATATGGCCCAAGTATTGAATCTTATCTTTATAAAATTCACATTTGCTGAACTTGGCATATAGCTGGTTTTCCTTCAGAGTTTGCAATACTATCCTCAAATGTTCTTTATGTTCCTCCTCACTTTTTGAGTAGACTAAAATATCATCTATGAATACAAGAAAAAATTTATCCAAGTATTTATTTAGCACACTATTCATCAGGCACATAAATGTGGCAGGGGCATTTGTCAAACCAAAAGGTAGGACTACAAATTCGTAATGCCCATACCTGGTTCGAAAAGTTGTTTTGCTGATGTCTTCTTCCTTGATTCTGAGCTAGTGATAACCAGTTCTTAAGTCAATCTTCGAAAAGACTGAAGCTCCTCTCACTTGATCAAAAAGATCAGCAATTCTAGGTAAAGGATATCTATTCTTAATGGTCAACTTATTCAATTGACGATAATCCATGCACATCCGAAAAGTTCCATCTTTATTTTTCACGAACAACACCGGTGCTCCCCAAGGAGATACACTTGGTCTGATATAGCCTTTATCTAACAGTTCTTGCAATTGCATTTTCAGCTCCATAAGTTTGGGGGGGCTCATTCGATAGGGGGCTCGGGAAACAGGTACTGCTCCCGGCACTAGATCGATTGAAAAATCAATCTCTCTTTTGGGGGGGAGATGAGGAATCTCATTTGGAAAAACTTCCTTAAATTCTCTTACTACTGCTAAAGTATCCAGCAATTTCTCTTCAGTTTTCTGTTCTGTTTCTTCCACATGTACTGCATAAACTTGGTATCCTTTTCTAGCTGTTCGTTTTAATTGCAGTGCTGATATTTGTCTCACAGAGATAGGTTTTGGTTTTCCCTTGAGGATAAAAGGTTTCCCTTATTCATATACATAATGTAAGGTCTTGTCCCAACAGTTCATCATAACCTTCTTTTTTTCCAGCCAGTCCATCCCTATCAGCAAGTCATATGAACCTAAGGGCAGAATGTTCAAATTTACTTCTGTTTGAAAATCATTTAGTTTAATTGTTGTTCGGGGCAATTTATGTGTTACCTTCCTCTTGGTTCCAGTGGCCAGCTGAACCAACCATGACTGCTGAAATTTTTCAGGTTTAAGATTACATTTTTCTACAAGCTTTGGACTAATGTAACTCAAAGAAGCACTGGATCAATCAAAACTGTAACAGACTGGTTAGAAATCTTACCCTCCATTTCAACCATGGTAGCTTGATGTTCTACTTGTCGATTTTCCAAGGTTGCACTGATAGTTGGTATATTTCTGGCTATGTCATTTACTGTGGTGGCTTCTCAATCTCTCATAATCATCTGAATGTTTCGATGGGGACAATATCTCAACAGATGGGGTTCTCCACATCCCCAGCATTTCAGGGGTTCTCTCATTTTCACTGTACCCTCCTTCTTATTGTCTCCATCTATTTGTTTTGAGGCCACTTGGGACTGAGCAGTCTGACTTTCTTTGGGTTTAATAAAAATTTTCTGCTGATGATCTCTGCCAAAATTCTTCAAATAGGCTGGTTTCTGTTTCTTCCCTTTGAATTCACTCTTGTTTACCCAGCTTTTCCCATGTTCAGTTTTGCCTTTGAACTGTTGGTAGCACAATCTAGCTTTTCTAACAGCTTCGTCCATTGTTTTTGGGTTGTCAAACTCGATTTTCTCTTTGTATACAACAGGCAACCAATTCAGAAATCTTTGAACTTTTGCCTTTTCTTCCCTTATGTAGGGTACATATCTTAACAGATTTGTAAACTTAGTAACAAAATCATCAATAGTGAGCTGTCCCAGTCTAAGTTCATGAAATTATTTGGCTTTATCATCATAGTAACATTCATTTAGGTAGCGGTTCTTGAACTTAACCTGGAAATCTTCCCAGGTGACTGTCTTTTCATCAATGGCATGCACCATTTTTGTCTCCTCCCACCACAAGGTAGCCTTACCTTGTAGCTGGTAGACAGCTAATCTGGCCTTCAGATTTCTTTCATATTCATAGACCTGGAAGTACTTAATCATGTTCAACAACTAGGCTTCAGCATCTTCCTCCTTCTCCCCATCATAGGAGGGAGGTTTGATCTTTCGGAATTCCCCCTGTAATTCCTTTTTCTGCTTGTATTGATGCCTAACCGCATCCTCATCCTCAGACTCATCAATCTTCCTCTTTCCGGAACCTTCGCCTTCTTGGCCGTTCCACGAAGTTAATTCTCTGATGAGCTTTTCCTGCTCCTCACTAGCTAATGACAATCTGTCATTCTGGCTTTTTATCTCAGCCAATTCTTGTTGCAACCTCTGCAACATAGCCATCATGGGCACATTGGGATCTGGTGCATTATCTTCATCACGCAGATCAACATAAATTTCGTCAGCATCTTCCATTTTAGCACCACTGTACACTACACAACACAGATCAGTGAAAATAAAAATATAAAAAAATATATATTTTTTTCAACAGAATTAAATTTATACAGTGAACACACAGCCACAGTGAGCATAATGTCACTAGCCCAGTTTTATAACTTGGGCTTTGATACCATTTGTCACATCTCCCTTATACTTCCCAATTTTTTTTTTTGTTTTCTATGGTATTCTCATCTCAGGAATAGTTACAACCAGGTATGACATACAATAAGTCCTATTGTGACTTGAGTTAATCATATTTCTGCCTCCATATGATTTTTTTTTTTTTTTTTTTAAGATAATACTCTCCCTTAATTAAATGAATTTAGTAATTACAATTAATAACAAGGAGCTTAGATTACTAGCTGAAATAGTTTTTCACCACTACCCCATTTTCCATAAAAGGTTACCTTATATGAATTATATATTACAGGTTATGGATGTCATTGCACTTTTTGGTATTATTCCTAACTATCGTGCGAATGTAAGGTTCGAATAGTATATCCATATTAATCATCGAATTCGATATATCCTAATCATAGAATTTCCTTATATTAATTCCAAGGTTTATGCATGTTGATTTGATTTGTTTCAATGCTCTCTTATCTTCGTACACGTTGAAAGTATGGTTATTTACGTCACTTGGATCCCCGAATCCTCACCAGGTGTGAGTCATCGTTTTCATACGTTTATTGCATATGTCGTGCACCTCAATTTGCATATGAAGATAGACGTGTAAGTTCATTGACTGAGTATAGCATCTTTGCAAGTGCGTTTTAGTTTGGTGTGGGAATGGATACGTGCTAGCAGTCTCCATGTCATCAAGGGAAATATTTTTTTTTCGATTTGAGACGAATTCCAGTCCCTTCTCGTTCATGCACTTTGTATCCAGCTTGGCTTTTCTCATGGCCATGCCAGATGACTTGGGAACCTCAGAAAGCAATACGAAACAAGCATAGCTGTCGTGGCCCTTCTTTGATAGCTGGTCAACTTAATGTCGAACAACCAGTTTAATTGAAATTTAATTACACCTCTCGTCCTGGTGATCCGTGGCCTCACCATGGATCGTTCGCCATCTGGACGACTGAGATTTCAATGGTACATTTAGGGTTCGAATTTCGGATTCGGTATATCTTGTGCCATGAAGTTTTCCAACTGTTCTTTCGGCCTTCGTTTTGGGTTTTTTTTTCTTCGTTAATGGTGATGTCGAGCATCTGCGTGTTGGAAACGCAAGCCCTCGTATACTCCAGGCTTGGAGTTCTTCATCGACATATCAGATGACAGGTAAATTGTTACAAGATTTAGAGGTGTTATCTTGTGAGCGTTATAACACATGCATATGGAAGTATTTTGCCTGAGTTTTCTTTTTGTCCTTGCGTATTCTACGTCTTCTTACACTAACACATAGAATGGCGTTGTATGTTCTTACTCCCATACCGTTAGAAATTTATGTTTCTCTTGTATATAATTTGTTTTATTGGTCACCCTTACGATTCCATCTGCTGACAGGTTGAAAATACGTGATGCCAACACGCCTACGTTTCAGAATAGGTTAAAATTCTACTTGTATTTTGGACTTGGAGCAATGGTGAATTGATTTCACGCTCCTTCTATTCGGCTAGGTAAGAATCGATTGGTTTTTCTTTTTCAGTAGAGATGTGTTTCTGCTTCCTCTATTTCCTTCTAGTGTTCGAATAATTTACGTTCTATCTCAATTTCTTTGGCAGACTCCGCAAATGAGAGAGGACCTCCTTGTCAGGTATTGATTTATTTATCTGTATACATTTCCCTTCCTTTTTACAAGAATTATTCCTACTAGTATCCCTAACAAAATTTCCACTGCCTTGTATGAGTATCTGTAGGTAGGGTAGACGCCATGTGAATTTCGTTCTTGGAAATCTCTGAGCTAAACATGTCAATTGGCATTAATTTCCATAGCTCTTGGTTTTTCAGGTTGGTATACTCACAGACGGAAGGGAGCTATCCTCTCATAGCATTGTTTCGTCTTACTTCTGCACCTTCGTTAACGTTCCTTAGGATTTTAGATAGTGTTCATTGAAGTCCTAGACTTTGACAGAGACTGAGTATTAATTAAGTTCAGTCACATGCTATTGTTCTTCAATTTATTTAAACTTTTGGACTGGGGCCACTATCTAAGTTTCAGTCGAGTCCGAGAGAGCTCGGCCCCCTTTGTTTTTATTTGGTTGTGTATCGAAGGTGTTTATTTATGAGTCCTGACAATTTTTCAAACTACAGATTATTAATTTATTGGTGTATTTATGCTACTTCACATGAAATTTGTTGTTTAATATGATTAAAATAATGAGTTACTCCTCATTTAAATGGCTTATCATCGTAATGACTGTTATTTATGTAAGTCCCTTTATAGCCGATTTTTGTTAATTATGCAGTGACTCATGGCTACTTGTTATAATTATATTTTATATAACCCTTATCAAAACCTCTCAGGAATTTTGGAGAGTTATATTTCCATTTGGACTTTGTATGCACAATTAAAATTTTTCCTGTAGCTAGATGTTTCTGATTGCTTTTGCTATATATTTTCCATGAGATAATAGTCTCACCATACCCAGGTTTAGACTGAATTTCTGTACTGATACTTGCCTATATATATATTTTCATGCATGGGGTTTGTGTACCCATTCTCCAATATATATATCTATTTAAGCCTGTATGAGATACAGGTACTACTTTGTTTATAGTTTTTCATACACATGTAGCTGTTTATATCGTGTAGTTCCCTAGTGATGTATAATAAATATACACTACTAAAATTTGTCTACTCTTTCCTACAATCCTTATCAAAGGAATAGTAATTAGTTTGAATGTTGCAAGGCAGAGCTGTTGAATTGATTATGAAGCTCCGCTCTTCACTTGGTAATTAACTAAATGAATACCATTACTTTCTCAATGTATGTAGATTTAGAATGTATTCCATTTCATGTAGAAGCAGATTGAAGTTACAATTTATGAATTATGATACACTAGAAATCCCCAGATTTAACTTAAATATTGCTTGAGATATTCTGGAGAATTTCTCCTCGTTTTACCAAATCATGCATATAAATGCATACTAATAGATCGGGAGTAGGTTACAGTTGAATTTTCTGTAGAGAACTAGGTATCCACAGATTTAAACCATCCTCGGTTTACAGTTTTTGTTGGATTCTACTCTACAAATTTCTTTTCTACAACTATACAGAATTAAAAAGGTGAATTCCTTATGATTAACTCTGTTAAATGTAGTATTTATAATTCTAATATAAAATCAACTTTTATATGTAGCCAATTCATACTATATGAAGTAAACACATCAATGAATTTAAAGACATACCACTCATGCAGTCGACTAACCTCCCAACCTTAGAGTCCTTTTGTCTCCCAGAACTCACCCCCGAGCTGAGATCACCTCCTAGAACAAATAAACCTCTAATATGTTTAAGAGCAGCTTATTTAAGCTATTTTTCCCCAAATCATGTTTCTAATTCTGCGTCCAGAATATCAGGATGCTTTTCTTCCTATTTGCCTAGGCTTCCCATTTTAGGGATTCTTTAAAGCTGTTTTATGCTTTTCCCCAGATTTTCCAGCTTTTTGAACCCTAAATGTACCATTGAAATCTCAGTCGTCCAGATGGCGCACGATCCATGGTGAGGCCACGGATCACCAGGACGAGAGGTGAAATTAAATTGCAATTAAATCGGTTGTTCGACATTAAGTTGACCAGCTATCAAAAGAGGGCCACGACAGCTATTCTCGTGCCGTATTGATTACTGAGGTTCCCAAGTCATCTGGCGTGGCCATGAGCAACGCCAAGCTGGATACAAAGTGCATGAACGAGAAGGGACTGGAATTCGTCACAAATCAAAAAAAAATATTTCCCTTGATGACATGGAGACTGCTAGCACGTATCCATTCCCACACCAAACTAAAACACACTTGCAAAGACGTTATACTCAACCAATGAATTTACACATCTACCTTCATATGAAAATTGAGGTGCACGACATATGCAATAAACGTATGAAAATGATGACTCACATCTGGTGAGGATTCGGGGATCCAAGTGACATAAATAACCATACTTTCAATGTGTATGAAGATACGAGAGAATTGAAACAAATCAAATCAACATGCATAAACCTTGGAATTAATACAAGGAAATTCTATGATTAGGATATATCGAATTCGATGATTAATATGGATATAATATTCGAACCCTACATTCGCACAATAGTTAGGAATAATACCAACAAGTGCAATGACATCCATAACCTGTAATATATAATTCATATAAGGTATCCTTTTATGGAAATCGGGGTAGTGGTGAAAAGCTATTTCAGTTAGTAATCTAATATCCTCGTTATTAATTGTAATTACTAAATTCATTTAATTGAGGGATAGGATTATCTAAAATAAATCATATGGAGGCAGAAATATGATTAACTCAGGTCACAATAGAACTTATTGTATGTCATACATGGTTGTAACTATTCCTGAGATTAGAATACCATAGAAAAAAAAAAAAAAAATTTGGGAAGTATAAGGGAGATGTGACAAATGGTATCAGAGCCCAAGTTATAAAACTAGGATGGTGACATTGTGCTCACTATGGCTATCTGTTCACCATATAAATTTAATTTTGTTGAAAATATATATATATATTTTTATATTTTTATTTTCACTAATCTGTGTTGTGTAGTGTACAATGGTGTTGAAATGGCAGAAGGTGACGAAATTTATGTTGATCTACGTGATGAAGATAATGCACCAGATCCTAATGCACCCATGATGGCTATGTTGCAGAGGTTGCAACAAGAATTAGCTGAGATAAAAAGCCAGAATGACAGATTGTCATTAGCTAGTGAGGAGCAGGAAAAGCTCATCAGAGAATTAACTTCGCAGAACAGCCAAGAAGGTGAAGGTTCCGGAAAGATGAAGAATGATGATTCTAAGGATGAGGATGCGGTTAGGCATCAATACAAGCAGAAAAAGGAATTACAGGGGGAATTCCTAAAGATCAAACCTCCCTCCTATGATGGGGAGAAGGAGGAAGATGTTGAAGCCTGGTTGCTGAACATGATTAAGTACTTCCAGGTCTATGAATATGAAAGCAATATGAAGGCCAGATTAGCTGTTTACCAGCTACAAGGTAAGGCTACCTTGTGGTGGGAGGAGACAAAAATGGTGCATGCCATTGGCGAAAAGACAGTTACCTAGGAAGATTTCCAGGCTAAGTTCAAAAACTGTTACCTAAATGAATGTTACTATGATGATAAAGCCAAGGAATTTCACGAACTTATACTAGGACAACTCACTATTGATGAGTTTGTTATTAAATTTACAAATCTGTTGAGATATGTACCCTACATAAGGGAAGAAAAGGCAAAGGTACAAAGGTTTCTGAACTGTTTGCCTGCTGTATACAAAGAGAAGATTGAGTTTGATAACCCAAAAACAATGGACGAAGCTGTTAGAAAAGCTAGATTGTGCTACCAACAGTTCAAAGGCAAAACTGAACATGGGAAAAGCTGGGTAAACAAGAGTGAATTCAAAGGGAAGAAATAGAAACCAGCCTATTTGAATAATTTTTGCAGAGATCATCAGCGGAAAAAGTTTATTAAACCCAAAGAAAGTCAGAATTCTCAGTCACAAGTGGCCTCAAAACAAATAGATGGAGACAATAAGAAGGAGGGTACAGTGAAAATGAGAGAACCGCTGAAATGTTGGGGATTTGGAGAACCCCATCTGTTGAGAGATTATCCCCATCGAAACATTCAGATGATTATGAGGGACCGAGAAGCCACCACAGTAAATGACATAGCCAGAAATATACCAACTATCAGTGCAGCCTTGGAAAATCGACAAGCAGAACATCAAGCTATCATGGTTGAAATGGAGGGTAAGATTTCTGACCAGTCTGTTACAGTTTTGATTGATCCGGGTGCTTCTTTGAGCTACATTAGTCCAAAAATTGTAGAAAAATGTAATCTTAAACCTGAAAAATTTCAGCAGTCATGGTTGGTTCAGCTGGCCACTGGAACCAAGAGGAAGGTAACACATAAATTGCCTCGAACAGCAATTAAACTAAATGATTTTTGAACAGAAGTAAATTTGAACATTTTGCCCTTAGGTTCATATGACTTGCTGATAGGGATGGACTGGCTGGAAAAGAAGAAGGTTATGATGAACTATTGGGACAAGACCTTACATTGTGTAGATGAAGAAGAGAAACCTTTTATCCTCAAGGGAAAACCAAAACCTATCTCTGTGAGACAAATATCAGCACTGCAATTAAAACGAACAGCTAGAAAAGGATACCAAGTTTATGCAGTACATGTGGAAGAAATAGAACAGAAAACTGAAGAAAAATTGCTGGATACTTTACCAGTAGTAAGATAATTTAAGGATTTTTTTCCAGATGAGATTCCTCATCTCCCCCCCAAAAGAGAGATTGATTTTTCAATCGATCTAGTGCCGGGAGCAGTACCTGTTTCCCGAGCCTCCTATCTAATAAGCCCCCCCGAACTTATGGAGCTGAAAATGCAATTGCAAGAACTGTTAGACAAAGGCTATATCAGACCAAGTGTATCTCCTTGGGGAGCACCGGTGCTGTTAGTGAAAAAGAAAGATGGAACTTTTCGGATGTGCATGGATTATCGTCAATTGAATAAGTTGACCATTAAGAATAGATATCCTTTACCTAGAATTGATGATCTTTTTGATCAAGTGAGAGGACCTTCAGTCTTTTCGAAGATTGACTTAAGAACTGGTTATCACCAGCTTAGAATCAAGGAAGAAGACATCAACAAAACAGCTTTTCGAACCAGGTATGGGCATTATGAATTTGTAGTCCTACCTTTTGGTTTGACAAATGCCCCTGCCACATTTATGTGCCTGATGAACAATGTGCTAAATAAATAATTGGATAAATTTGTTCTTGTGTTCATAGATGATATTTTAGTCTACTCAAAAAGTGAGGAGGAACATAAAGAACATTTGAGGATAGTATTGCAAACTCTGAAGGAAAACCAGCTATATGCCAAGTTCAGCAAATGTGAATTTTATAAAGATAAGATTCAATACTTGGGCCATATTATTTCTTAATAAGGCCTTGTTGTTGACCCTGAAAAGATAAAAGCTATTAAAGAATGGCCTGTTCCAATGGATGTTTCAGCAGTGAGGTCATTCATGGGGATTGCAGGCTATTATCGCAGATTTTCTGCCATAGCACATCCCATAACATCATTACAAAGAAAGGGTGTCAAATTTGAGTGGACTGAAAAATACCGAAGCAGTTTTGACCAATTAAAACTAAAACTTACTACAACCCCTATACTGAAGATTGCAGATCCTGATAAAGAATTTGTGGTATGTACGGATGCCTGCAAAGAGGGGTTGGGAGGAATTCTTTTACAGGAAAATTCAGTTATTGCATATGAATCTAGAAAATTGAAGATACATGAACAAAACTATAGTGCATTTGATTCGGAGTTAGCTGCTGTTATTCATGCTTTAAAAATGTGGTGACACTATCTTCTTGGAAAGAAATTTACGTTGATGACTGATCATATTAGTCTCAAGTATTTCTTTTCCCAAAATGATTTGAATGCTAGACAAGCCAGATGGCTGTCTTTTCTAAGTGAATTTGATATGGACATAAAACATATCAAGGGGAAAGAAAATAAAGTTGCTGATGCCTTAAGCTGAAATGCTTGTCAAAATATAAACAGCATTGGAAGTAGTGCCCAGTTTGATTTAAGTTATGGAACATTATTGGTGAAACTACTAAAGAAGGAGAAGAATGATTACACTCAAAACCAAAAAGGGTTGATCTGCTACAAAAACAGATTGTATATTCCCAATGTAGAGTCCTTGAAAAGAGAGATTTTAGATGAATATCACAAAAAACCATATGCAGGACATCCAGGATATCAGAAAATGTTAACAGCTTTGAAAAAGAAGTTGTTTTGGCCAGGAATGAAGAGAGACATAGCAGAATATTTAACTAGATGCATGGAATGTCAATTAGTCAAAGTTGAGCATCAGCATCCTGCGGGTCTTTTAAACCCTTTGCCGGTTGCAGAATGGAAGTGGGACACCGTTTCCATGGATTTCATAACAGGATTACCCAAAACCAAACACCAACATGACTCAGTGATGGTGGTATTAGACACTTTAACAAAAGCTGCCCATTTTATACTAGTGAAATCTACCTTTGGAACAGCTCAAGTAGCGAATGTGTTCCTGAAGGAGGTAGTAAGACTCCATGGGGTTCCGAGGGTAATTTTTTCTGATGGAGATGCTAAGTTTACAGCCACTTTTGGGAAAGGGCTATTTGGAGGGATGGGTACTAAGTTGAATTTTAGTACTGCTTACCACCCTCAGACAGACGGTCAAACAGAAAGAACTAATCAAATTTTGGAAGACATGCTGAGAATGTATGTGATGGATAGGCCATCAAAGTGGGAAGAATACTTGCATTTAGCTGAATTTTCTTATAATAACAGCTACCAATCCTCCATCAAAATGAGTCTGTTTGAGGCACTCTATGGGAGAAAATGTCATACTCCTTTGAGCTGGAGCCAGCCAGAAGATAAACTAATGTTGGGACCAGATGCTCTACAAGAGATGGAAAGAGTTGTAAAATAGATACAAAGAAATATCAAGACAGCACAAGATCGCCAGAAAAACTAAGCTGATAAGAAAAGAGTGCACCGAGAGTTTAAAGTGGGGGATCATGTGTACCTGTGTATTAAACCCAAAAAGAGCACACTCTATGTGGGGATTTGTGCAAAACTGGCTCCTAGATATTGTGGTCCTTTTGAAGTATTAGAAAGGGTGGGACCAGTGGCTTACAAGCAGGCCTTACCACCCCATGTTAGAGTTCATGATGTATTTCATGTTTCGTTATTAAAAAAATAAGTGCATGATGCTTCTCACATAGTTGATTGGAATGTTGTACAGGTGGAACCAGAAGGGGAGTTCCTACCAGAACCGCTTCAAATATTGGAGCGGGAAGAAATTGAATTGAGGAACCAAATGGTAGCAAGAGTAAAGGTGCAGTGGAAGCACTTTACTGTTGAATAAGCTACCTGGGAAAGAGAAGCTGAAATGATGGAAAGATATCCATATTTAAAAAAAAAAAATAACTCTAGTAGTTGAATAACAACACTGAGGACGGTGTTTATTTTCAGAGGGGGAATATGTAACACCCCCAATTTATGTGTTGAATTTCAAAGCTAGACATTTGAACTTTAATCCTAAGGGGAGTGGACCCCAAAGGACAAATATTTTGTGAATGTAATTAAATATTTCATTTAGTAAATGAATAAAATGATGTTGTGCAGATTGACCAAAATGAGATTTTGAGATCACTTGCTAAATCCATGAGGATGGATGAGGCAAATATTCCCCACAATCTTTCAAAAATCCTTGAAAGAAATTATTTCTAAAGTTAGATTTTTGAGGAAAAATCTGAATTCCCCAATGATGAGGAAAGTAGTTGGGAAGAGGTAAAAAGCGGGAAAAGCTGGGGAAAAGCATAAAACAACTTTAAAGAATCCCTAAAATGGGAAGCCTAGGCAAACAGGAAGAAAAGCATCCTGATATTCTGGACGCAGAATTAGAAACATGGTTTGGGGAAAAATAGCTTAAATAAGCTGCTCTTAAACAGATTAGAGGTTGATCTGTTCTAGGAGGTGATCTCAGCTCGGGGGTGAGTTCTGGGAGACAAAAGGACTCTAAGGTTGGGAGGTTAGTTGACTACATGAGTGGTATGTCTTTAAATTCATTGATGTGTTTTCTTCATATAGTATGAATTGGATTCATATAAAAGTGATTATATATTAGAATTATAAATGCTACATTTAACAGAGTTAATCATAAGGAATTCACCTTTTTAATTCTGTATAGTTGTAGAAAAGAAATCTGTAGAGTAGAATGCAACAGAAACTCTAAACCGAGGATGGTTTAAATCTGTGGATACCTAGTTCTCCACAGACAATTCAACTGTAACCTACTCCTGATCTATTAGTATGCATTTATATGCATGACTTGGTGAAACGAGGAGAAATTCTCCAGAATATCTCAAGCAATATTTAAGTTAAATCTGGGGATTTCTAGTGTATCATAATTCATAAATTGTAACTTAAATATGCTTCTACATGAAATGGAATACATTCTAAATCTACAGACAGTGAGAAAGTAATGGTATTCATTTAGTTAGTTACCAAGTGAAGAGTAGAGGTTCATAATCAATTCAACAGCTATGCCTTTCAACATTCAAACTAATTACTATTCCTTTAAGAAGGATTGTATGAAAGAGTAGACAAATTTTAGTAGTGTATATTTATTATACATCACTAGGGAACTACACAATATAAACAGCTAGATGTGTATGAAAAATTATAAACAAAGTAGTACCTTTATCTCATACAGGCTTAAATAGATATATATATTGGAGAATGGGTACACAAACCTCATGCATGAAAATATATATATAGGCAAGTATCAGTACAGAAATTCAGTCTAAACCTGGGTATGGTGAGACTGTTATCTCATGGAAAATATATAGCAAAAGCAATTAGAAACATCTAGCTACAGTAAAAAAATTAATTGTGCATACAAAGTCCAAATTGAAATATAACTCTCCAAAATTCCTGCGAGGTTTTGATAAGGGTTATATAAAATATAATTATAACAATTAGCCATGAGTCACTGCATAATTAACAAAAACCGGCTATATAGTGACTTACATAAATAACAGTCATTACGATGATAAGTCATTTAAATGAGGAGTAACTCATTATTTTAATCGTATTAAACAACAACTTTCATGCGAAGTAGCATAAATACACCCATAAATTAATAATCTGTAGTTTGCAAAATTTCTATAGGAAGCAAAAATTGTCAGGACTCAGAAATAAACACCTTTGGTACACAACCAAATAAAAACAAAGGGGACCAAGCTCTCTCGGACTCGACTGAAACTTAGATTGTGTCCCCAGTCCAAAAGTTTAAATAAATTGAAGAACAATAGCATGCGACTGAACTTAAACAATACTCAGTCTCTGTTAAAGTCTAGGACTTCAATGAACACTATCTAAAACCCTAAGGAACGTTAACAAAGGTGCAGAAGTAAGACGAAACAATGCTATGAGAGAATAGCTCCCTTCCATCCGTGAGTATACCAACCTGAAAAACGAAGAGCCGTGGTAATTAATGCCAATTGACATGTTTAACTCAGAGATTGCCAAGAACGAAATTCGCATGGCATGTGAAAATTTTGTTAGGGATACTAGTAGGAAGAATTCTTGCAAAAAGGAAGGGAAACGTATACAGAGAAATAAATCAATACCTGACAAGGAGGTCCTCTCTCATTCGCGGAGTCTGCCAAAGAAATTAAGATAGAATGTAAATGATTCGAATACTAGAAGGAAATAGAGGAAGCAGAAAAACATCTCGACTGACAAAGAAAAACCAATTGATTCTTACCTAGCTGGATAGAAGGAGCGTGAAATCAATTCACCATTGCTCCAAGTCAAAAATACAAGTAGAATTTTAACCTATTCCAAAATGTAGGCGTGTTGGCATCACGTATTTTCAACCTGTCATCAGATGGAATCGTAAGGGTGACCAATAAAACAAATTATATACAAGAGAAACATAAAGTTCTAACTATATGGGAGTAAGAACATACAGCGCCATTCTCTGTGTTAGTGTAAGCAGACGCAGAATACGAAATGACGAAAATTAATTATATTATATATTAAATATTATAATTATATATTATTATAATAAATTATAAGGTTATTATAAATTGGCAAGTGCGTTTTAGTTTGGTGTGGGAATGGATACGTGCTAGCAGTCTCCATGTCATCAAGGGAAATATTTTTTTTTTTGATTTGAGACGAATTCCAGTCCCTTCTCATTCATGCACTTTGTATCCAGCTTGGCGTTGCTCATGGTCACACAAAATGACTTGGGAACCTCAGTAATAAATATGGCACGAGCATAGTTGCCATGGCCCTCCTTTGATAGCTGGTCAACTTAATGTCGAACAACCAGTTTAATTGAAATTAAATTTCACCTCTCGTCCTAGTAATCCGTGGCCTCACCATGGATCGTGCGCCATTTGGACGATGTAGATTTCAATGGTACATTTAGGGTTCGAATTTGGGATTCGGTATATCTTGTGACATGAAGTTTTCCAACTATTCTTTTGACCTTCGTTTGGGGTTTTTCTTCGTTAATGGTGGTGCCGAGCCTCTGCGTGTTGGAAACGCAAGCCCTCGTATACTCCAGGCTTGGAGTTCTTCATCGACATATCACATAACAGGTAAATTATTACAAGCTTTAGAGGTGTTATCTTGTGAGTGTTATAACACATGCATATGGAAGTATTTTTCCTGAGTTTTCTTTTCGTCCTTGCGTATTCGGCGTCTGCTTACACTAACACAAAGAATGGCGTTGTATGTTCTTACTCCCATACCGTTAGAACTTTATGTTTCTCTTGTATATAATTTGTTTTATTGGTCACCCTTACGATTCCATCTGCTGACAGGTTGAAAATATGTGATGCCAACACACCTACGTTTCGGAATAGGTTAAAATTCTACTGGTCTTTTGGACTTGGAGAAATGGTGAATTGATTTCACGCTCCTATCCGGCTAGGTAAGAATCGATTGGTTTTTCCTTGTCAGTCGAGATTTTTTTCTGCTTCCTCTATTTCCTTCTAGTATTCGAATCATTTACGTTCTATCTCAATTTCTTTGGCAGACTCCGCGAATGAGAGAGGACCTCCTTGTCAGGTATTGATTTATTTCTCTGTATATGTTTCCCTTCCTTTTTGCAAGAATTCTTCCTACTAGTATCCCTAACACAATTTTCACTGCCTTGTATGAGTATCTGCAGGTAGGGTAGATGCCATGCAAATTTCGTTCTTGGAAATCTCTGAGTTAAACATGTCAATTGGCATTAATTACCATGGCTCTTGGTTTTTCAGGTTGGTATACTCACGGACGGAAGGGAGCTATCCTCTCATAGCATTGTTTCGTCTTACTTCTGCACCTTCGTTAATGTTCCTTAGGGTTTTAGATAGTGTTCATTGAAGTCCTAGACTTTGACAGAGACTGAGTATTGTTTAAGTTCAGTTGCATGCTATTGTTCTTCAATTTATTTGAACTTTTGGACTAGGGAAACAATCTAAGTTTCAGTCGAGTCGGAGAGAGCCCGGTCCCCTTTGTTTTTATTTGGTTGTGTACCGAAGGTGTTTATTTCTGAGTCCTGACAATTTTTGCTTCCTATAGAAGTTTTGCAAACTACAGATTATTAATTTATGGGTGTATTTATGCTACTTCGCATGAAAGTTTTTGTTTAATACGATTAAAATAATGAGTTACTCCTCATTTAAATGGCTTATCATCGTAATGACTGTTATTTATGTAAGTCACTTTATAGCCGATTTTTGTTAATTATGCAGTGACTCATGGCTATTTGTTATAATTATATTTTATATAACCCTTATCAAAACCTCTCAGGAATTTTGGAGAGTTATATTTCAATTTGGACTTTGTATGCACAATTATAATTTTTACTGTAGCTAGATGTTTCTAATTTCTTTTGCTATATATTTGCCATGAGATAACATTCTCACCATACCCAGGTTTAGACTGAATTTCTGTACTGATACTTGCCTATATATATATTTTCATGCATGAGGTTTGTGTACCCATTCTCCAATATATATATCTATTTAAGCCTGTATGAGATACATGTACTACTTTGTTTATAATTTTTCATACACATCTAGATGTTTATATTGTGTAGTTCCCTAGTGATGTATAATAAATATACACTACTAAAATTTGTCTACTCTTTCATACAATCCTTATTAAAGGAATAGTAATTAGTTTGAATGTTGAAAGGCACAGCTGTTGAATTGATTATGAACCTCTGCTCTTCACTTGGTAATTAACTAAATGAATACCATTACTTTCTCACTGTCTGTAGATTTAGAATGTATTTGATTTCATGTAGAAGCAGATTTAAGTTACAATTTATGAATTATGATACACTAGAAATCCACAGATTTAACTTAAATATTGCTTGAGAGATTCTGGAGAATTTCTCCTCGTTTTACCAAGTCATGCATATAAATGCATACTAATAGATCAGGAGTAGGTTACAGTTGAATTGTCTGTGGAGAACTAGGTATCCACATATTTAAACCATCCTCGGTTTAGAGTTTCTGTTGGATTCTACTCTATAGATTTCTTTTCTACAACTATACAAAATTAAAAAGGTGAATTCCTTATGATTAACTCTGTTAAATGTATCATTTATAATTCTAATATACAATCACTTTTATATGTAGCCAATTCATACTATATGAAGAAAACACATCAATGAATTTAAAGACATACCACTCATGCAGTCGACTAACCTCCCAACCTTAGAGTCCTTTTGTCTCCTAGAACTCACCCCCGAGTTGAGATCACCTCCTAGAACAGATCAACCTCTCATCTGTTTAAGAGCAGCTTATTTAGGCTATTTTTCCCCAAAGCATGTTTCTAATTCTACGTCCAGAATATCAGGATGCTTTTCTTCCTGTTTGCCTAGGCTTCCCATTTTAGGGATTCTTTAAAGCTGTTTTATGCTTTTCCCCAGCTTTTCCAGCTTTTTACCTCTTCCCAACTACTTTCCTCATCATTTGGGAATTGAGATTTATCAAAAATCTAACTTTAGAAAATAATTTCTTTCAAGGATTTTTGAAAGATTGTGGGGAATATTTGCCTCATCCATCCTCATGGATTTAGCAAGTGATCTCAAAATCTCATTTTGGTCAATCTGCACAACATCATTTTATTCATTTACTAAATGAAATATTTAATTACATTCACAAAATATTTATGCTTTGTAAAATTCACATTTGCTGAACTTGGCATATAGTTGGTTTTCCTTTAGAGTTTGCAATACTATCCTCAAATGTTCTTTATGTTCCTCCTCACTTTTTGAGTAGACTAAAATATCATCTATGAACACAAGAAAAAATTTATCCAAGTATTTATTTAGCACACTGTTCGTCAGGCACATAAATGTGGCAGGAGCATTTGTCAAACCAAAATGTAGGACTACAAATTCGTAATGCCCATACCTGGTTCGAAAAGCTGTTTTGCTGATGTCTTCTTCCTTGATTCTGAGCTGGTGATAACCAGTTCTTAAGTCAGTCTTCGAAAATACTGAAGCTCCTCTCACTTGATAAAAAGATCATCAATTCTAGGTAAAGGATATCTATTCTTAATGGTCAACTTATTCAATTGATGATAATCCATGCACATCCGAAAAGTTCCATCTTTATTTTTCACGAACAACACCGATGCTCCCCAAGGAGATACACTTGGTCTGATATAGCCTTTATCTAATAGTTCTTGCAATTTAATTTCAGCTCCATAAGTTCGGGGGGTGTTAAAATTGGACAACTAGGTCCAAACTCCATGTTGTGAT
Source organism: Pinus albicaulis (assembly GCA_034641835.2). NCBI lineage: Eukaryota > Viridiplantae > Streptophyta > Pinopsida > Pinales > Pinaceae > Pinus > Pinus albicaulis. Next base: position 802,860,331 of record CM076573.1, read on the forward strand.
GCTCAGATGAAGATACCGATATTTTTATTTGATTCCTCTTTTTGAGAGGTGTAAGATCCATATAAAATTTATCTTAATCCGATGAGCAAAACATTTATTTTGAATTTATTATTTATAATAAATTATATGTGCAGGTTGGCCTTAAGGTTTTACACCCCCAGCAGATGTGTCACACACCTCAATGATGGATATAAATACAGTCAAAGTTGGAGAGCATTTCAATCATCTCATCCTCACACAACATCTCCTCTTCTGATTTAGTACGAGCTCCTTGGAGGCAGTTTCAGTTCACACGTGGGAAAAGAAGGACGAAGAGGTGTTGTTGCCGTTGATGCCGGCGTTGTTGCCGTTGTTGCCGTTGCTACCGGTGTTGTTGCTGTTGCTGCCGGCGTTGTTGCCATTGTTTTCGTTGCTACCGGTGTTGTTGTCGTTGCTGCCGTTATTGTCGGCGTTGTTGCTGTTGTTGTCGTTGTTACCGGTGTTGTTGCTGTTGCTACCGTTGTTTCCAGTGTTGTTGTCGTTGTTGCCAGTGTTGTTGCCGGTGTTGTTGCCGTTGCTACCGGTGTTGTTGTTGGTGTTGCTGCCATTGTTGTCGTTGGGGCAACGTTGACTTTTCTGGGGTTGACTTTGAGTTGACCGTGTGGCTGTTTTGAGGGTTGTTGTGACACATGCTGGGTTGGCTGACCAAGGAGACTTTGCTGGTTGAAGCATCCTGTTGACTGCCATAATGCACCACCACATTTTTATGTTTCTGGTTTGTCTTCTATAGATCCACTGGTATGTTCTATCAGCATTTTACTTGATTTTTTATGTGATTGCTGTGGTGAAAAGTAAAGTTGCATCAAGCATAGAACATCTACAAAAATTTACATGGTATCAGAGCTGAGGTGAAGACAAGCCCTACTTTATAGCAATCACCAAAGAAGAAAATGGGTTCCACAAACTATGGCTTCAAGGAGGATGACAAGTTGACTGGGAAGGATGACTTCCATGCTTGGAAGATGATATTGGATCTTCAGTTGGAAGACCAATATTTCATGGACTATGTGCAGGGTAAAATCTAAGAACCTCCATCCACTGCTACTATCGCTGCCTAAACAAAGTACAAGAAGGAGGAGATCAAAGCAAAGCTGATGATCAGGGAATCCATTAATAAAAGTTCGGTGGCCTACATCTCTGAGTTGGGCACATCCAAAGAGATGTATGATAAGTTGGTCCTCATGTTCAAGGCCAACAATGAAAATCAAGTACTATTCTTCAAGAATCAATTGAAGAATATGAATAAGGGAAGGGATGAGTCTGTCCAATAATACTTTCTGAAGCTGACCGAGATCAAGAACAATCTGCTGGCTATTGGGGAGACAATAACTGATCGAGAGATGGTACTCAATGCACTTGGAGGGCTCTCATCTAAATGGCATGTGTTCAACACTACCATTCTATTAAACACCATGTTGAAGCACACACATGGTGTATGAGGAGAAGAATTCACACACACAAGAGACAACACACAATGAAGGATAAGCGTGAGGCTTTTTTATTTTCCATTATACAAAGATGTACATTTATAGTACAATGGTGTGACTCTTGGTTTCACATCCCAAGGTCACTTGGACTCCATTGTGACTTTTCGTATTCCACACCTACCCATGTAGGATTAGGTGTTCCAACATCCCCCCTTAATCCGAAGGGGTATGTGTGAGTCCAAGAAAAGAGTTGTAATACAAATCTGCAAAGTATACATGGCAGCACTTGGGCTGAATCAACTCTCCGAAATGTTGGAAAAAAGAGGTGGTTTTAGGATGACCACAAACACTGGAACGCAAAACTTGTTGCAGTTCCCGGAACTCTTCCAAAACTGGCAAGAAGCTGAAGGCTTCTGCTAGAGGAATTGTCCCTCATAAAAAGGGGAGACCTTCGACCTAAAAGAAGGGAGGTCTACTACCTGTGGTGGTTTTAGGTTGTCCACCAACCAAAGATGATGGTTTTAGGTTATCCACCAACCGAAAATGATGGTTTTAGGTTATCCACCAACCAAAGATGATGGTTTTAGGTTATCCACCAACCAAAGGTATGCTCATGGGCATCCGTATCTCTGGCTACATCTCTGAATCCGGAATGACGAATTGTGGCTCAGGCTCGCTTGAACTGCTGCCTACAACTCTGAACATGGAATGAGAGATTGTGGCTCAGGCTCGCTTGATCTGTCGTCGAAGCTTGTACATGACCACCATTTTCCCCCCTGTCAGGGACAAGGTGAGATGATGGCGAAAACTCAACTGCAAGTTTGTTCAATATCCATGAACAAGTTCTAACATGTGTCTTAAACATCTTCTTGGCTGCTGATGCCCATTGCCAAGAAGCGATCCATCCAAGATGAATCTTGGTTCTTGCAGGAGGCTGAGGCTTGTTTCTGAAGCATCTGTCTGAGGAATGGGTGTGCCGACCACAGTGCTTGCATGGATGAAGATCAAAACAGTGATCTTTCATGTGGCCAACTCGATCACAGTGTTGGCATTTCACAATCTGATGTTGTTGTTGTGGAACAGGATCTGGAATAGCTGCAGGTGAATTGTCATATAGGAATCCGGCACTCTGAAATCTGATGGGCTTTGTGTAGTCTGGAATATGAAAGGTCACATCCTTGTCATATCCAAGACCAGTTCGGTGCTTGTTGTGGACAAGCTCTTCCCAAGGTCTGATGATGGGCTTGAGAAGTGCAGGTTGAGCTGTTGCATCTGCATGTAAATCAACTAGAACTTTATCTTCTTTCTTCTGATGAGAGTCCTTCACAATCTTCTGAACAGAAACAGGTTCAGAATGGTGACTCTTTTGCTGAAGTTCGTCTTGTTGGAGCTGAGATTCCAACTGCAAAAGCTCAATCTTTTCATGTGCATCTAGCAAACAACTGTGAATTTTACAAAGAGCATCCTTGCTCATTTTTATCACATCATCAACATTTGAATGAATGAGGTTATTCAACAACTCTAATGCCTCATTGATTTTAGCCATTTTCAACAACTTAGGCTCAAAAAATGAAAGGGTGTCGGCTTCAACCGAAAATGCACCCGTTTACAATGATTCAACAACAAATGACTGCAAAGAATTCTCAAAGTACAAGGTGTGCTCCTCAAATGATGGAGGGCAATCAACAATCCAACAACTCAAATTCACTGATTGCAACTATGAATGAAGAGGAAAATTCACTCACAATGTGAGTTCAATACAAAATCTCTGCAAAATATTTGAATGTTCAGCAAAAACAATTTGTGCAAGAGGCCTTTAAGGCAGCTGAAATTTTTTTCAAAGAGCTGTTCAAATCTTCAAAAAATCACCCTTATGTCAAAATCACACAACGTCAAATTTCACTTTCTTCTTCTATATGTATAGTCCATGTCATTTCTTCAATTTCTCATTATGTCATTTCTTCTTCCTTTCTGCTTTTCAAGTCTTCTTCCTCTCTCTCTCCTCTCTCTCTGCTGTTTTTTTTTTTTTTTAATTAATTAATTAAAAATTTAAAAAATTGGAAATAATTAAAAATGAAAGGGAATTTATTTTTATTTTTATTTTTAAATAAAAAAGTGAAGTTAAAAAATGGAGGGGATGGGGTGTTATATCATGGGGTGGTATTATTAAAGTCAATTTTTAAATGGAGTGGGGGAAGAAGAATTAAAAGGAGAGGGAATTTATTAAAAATGGAGGGGGGAATTAATGGAGGGAAGTGGTATTAAAAATGGCGGTATTAAATGTGAAAATCGATTTTAAAAGAGGGGAAAGATTAAAAAGTCGAATTTTAAAAGTTGAATGAGGGGCGGATTGTATTGCAATGGAGAGAAGTGAGAGGCCACGTGGTGAGAGTAGGGCGTTGTGGGTAGAGCGCGCTGTGTGAGCGAAGGGGGAGTGTATGGCAGAGTGGGTTAGATGAGGGAGAGCCGTATGAGAAGCTCGAAAGATGGGAAGCTCGAAGGGAGTATAGCAGAGCGAGGGGGGTCGGGCCTGTAGCCGAGGGCAGAGTTGAGGCGAATGGTCGTGAGGGCTTTGGTTTGGAGCGGCGTGTATGGAAGCCGCTGTAAGAAGTCTGCAAATGCAGGGCTGGAGTGATAAGGGTGTGGGGCTTAGGTAAGGTGTAAGCGTTGCAGTGAAATCCGTGGGGAGTCGTAAGGGGAGGCAGGGGGCGCAGTAGCTCGTAGTTGCAGGTCGAGACGTGTGAGGTGAGGAGCCGAAAGGCTATGAGGGGGCGGCCTGTATGGAGTGGTGAGGCATATGCTTATGAGATAGCGCAGAAGGGGATGGGGTGAGGGCGTAGGTAGAGTGCTGTAAGCGATGGGAAGAGTGCTTTTGTGAGGAGGAGCAAGCTGTTGGGTAGGCAGGCACTGTAAGGTACGTATAGTATATTGTGGGAACGCAGAGTAGAATACGGGCGTAGGGAAAGAGCGAGGGTAGGGAGCGGAGTGTGGCAGGGATTTTTATTTTTGTTTTTTTTATTTTTTATTTTTTATTTTTATATAACAGCAGAGAGTAGAGAAAAACCGAGACCAAGATAGTGAAACAGCAGCAGATTTCTAAGCTCTGAAATACAGGCAGCAGATTGCAAATAAACCCAGAATTTTTTTTTTTCAATAGCCCAGCAAGAGGAAAATGTAGAATTGCAGAAACTCAGAAATCTTCCAATGAAAACTCAGAAATATTTCCAGTGAAAACTCATAAACTTGTTCAGAAACCCAATATAAATCGTATCCAGCAGCTCTTCAAAATGTAGAATTTAAAATGCAGAGATTGCAGGAAGAAATAAATAGTGAGAAAAACTTCAGATGCACAAGGCTGTGTCTCTTCAAAACCAATGCCGGAATGCTGCCAATATCTGAATGCTGAGATTTGAATGCTGCTCCTCTTCAAAACACCTTCTGAATGCTGCAAAATGTCTGCAAAATCACAGCTGCAAAAACTCTCTAAATGCTGCAAAAATGTCAAGACTTTTGCAGATATGCATAGGCCATAGACACAAATGGCTCATTCAAAGTGGAGCAGGGCCAGAAATCACCCGCTCTGATACCATGTTAAACACCATGTTGAAGCACACACATGGTGTATGAGGAGAAGAATGCACACACACAAGAGACAACACACAATGAAGGATAAGCTTGAGGCTTTTTTATTTTCCATTATACAAAGATGTACATTTATAGTACAATGGTGTGACTCTTGGTTTCACATCCCAAGGTCACTTGGACTCCATTGTGACTTTTCGTATTCCACACCTACCCATGTAGGATTAGGTGTTCCAACACATTCTAAATAATAATGTGATACCTGACTTTGACGAAGTACTGTCAAGATGCGTTCAAGAAGAATCAAGAATGAAGGAGTATGGAAATGAAGGAAAAGCAGGGGCTCAAGGAAAGAAGGGCAAGTGCTTCACTTGTCATAGGCCTCGTCACTATGCTAGAGAATGTCCTTTCAAGAAGGATTATCCTGATGATGATGACAACAACAATAACCGAAGGGATGATAATCAAAGGAACAACAGGTTCCAAGGAAAGAGAAAGGCTCCCTCCTGCGGAAATGATCAACCTTTCAAAAGGTCAAGAAATTCCAGGTATGAGGAATCAAATGTTGTCGATAAAAGAAATGAATATATTCTTGTATCTGCCCTCTCCGTTGCATCTCCACCCGACACTATGGATGTCTGGTTGATAGATAGTGATGCCTCAAGGCACATCACTGGGTTCAAGGAAGCACTCTTTGATATGGTTGAGAAGGATACTAATTTGAAAATTATCCTTGGAGATAATGCCACATATCCCATGAAAGGGACAGGGATTGTGACCCTCCACTTATCTCAAGGTCAAGTCCTCCACTTGCAGGATGTACTCTCTGTACCTAATTTGAAGAAGAACCTCATGTATATATCAGCCATGGAAGATAAAGGTTTCAATGTGGCATTCACTGATGGAAAGGTGCACATGTGGAAGAAGAGCTTCAAGGAAGCTATCATGTTTGGGTCTAGAATTGATACACTCTACCAGGGTGGAGGAAGTCCACTGGGAGCAATGACATGAGATGCTATCCGACAGACCGATAATGGCACTGAATATGAGACAAATGAGTTTAAGAACTTTTGCAGAGGAGCTAGCATCAAGAGGGAGACCACAATGTTTATGGGCTACAACGAAACTTCGAAGGCCTATAGATTCTATGTGCCTGGTCAAAGGAAAGTGGAGATATGCTACGATGTCACCTTTGATGAAGATGCTTCCCTAAGGAAAGTAGTGAATCTTCTGAGATCTGAGGAAGATCATGAAGCAAGGCCTGGAAATCAAGAGGAACCGAAGGATGAGACGATGCCTGATGTTGAAGGACCAATGGACCCGATTGATCCACCTCCTTCACTGGGAAATAGACCATCATGGCTCAGGGACACTCTCGAGGATGCTGAGGGACATATGGCCCCAAAGGGGGACATTCCGTGAAAGCAAGAAGCCGAGTAGATACTAAGGGTATCTAGCAGCCATGAGTACTATTGTACAATCCGAGCTTGGATCTTTTTGAGGAAGCCGTAAAGCATCAAGTTTGGAAGGACGCTATGCATGAAGAGTATGAGTCCATAATGAAGAATGATGTCTGGGATGTGGTTCCTAGACCGAAGGTCAAAGCAGTTGTCACCTCAAAATGGCTCTACAAGATCAAGCATGGATCTGATGAAAGTGCTGAAAATTTCAAGGCAAGATTCGTTTCCCGTGGCTCCTCTCAAAAAGAAGGCATAGAATATGATGACATATTTTCACCTGTGACCACCATCCAATCTACCATAGCCCTTGCTGCTACGCAAGGATGGATTCTTCATCAAATGGATGTGAAGACCGCACTTCTGCATGGTGCGATAAAGGAAGACGCGTATGTGGAGCAACCTCTGGGGTTCGAAGTCCAAGATCAGGATACCCATGTCTGTAGGTTGAAGAAAGCCCTCTATGGGTTGAAGGAAGCACCCAGAGCTTGGTACGAGAGGATAGATAGCTACCTGATGAAGCTGGGCTTCACTCATAGTAATGTTGATCCGAACCTTTACTTCAGGGTTCATAGAGAGAAACCTCTCATTCTGGTGCTGTATGTGGATGACCTCTTCCTGACAGGTGCTGACCCTCTCATTCATCAATGCAAGAGGAAGCTCGCTGCTGAGTTCGAGATGAAGGAACTAGGACTGATGCACTACTTCCTAGGCCTGGAGGTCTGGCAGAGACCTGGAGAGATTTTCCTTTCTAAAGGAAAATACATTGTGAAACTTCTGGAAAGATTTGGTATGGTGGACTGCAAGACTGTGTCAACACCAATGGAACTCAACTTCAAGAAGTTGAGTGCAGCGTTGCTGGGCTCGTATTGACAAATCCTACTGAGTATCGTCAACTCGTAGGGGCCCTGATGTTCTTAGTGAACACCCGTCCATACATATGTTGTGCAGTGAACACTTTGAGTCAACACATGGTTGATCATAACATTCACTGTGTTGGTGCCATGAAACTCTTGAGATATCTCTAAGGCACGATAGACCATGGGCTGAGATACACTGCCAGGAGTATGACACTCCATGGATATATTGATGCCGATTTGGCTGGCAGTGTGGTGGATTGCAAGAGCACATCTGGATGCTACTTCATATGTAGATCTGCTTCAGGAAGGAAACCGAAGTCAGTAGCCTTGAGCACCGCTGAGGTCGAATACATTGTAACATGTATGGCCTGTTGTGAAGTCACTTGGTTGCAAAATCTCTTCAGTGAGCTGTTCGAGCATGTGCTAGATGCCACCGTTATCCTTTGTGATAACTAGAGGGGGATTCGTTTGTCATAGAATCCCATGTTCCACGATCGATCCAAGCATGTTGATGGCCGGTACCACTTTATCTGGGATATGGTACAGCGAGGCGCCGTAAGGCTCGATCATAGGAACTGATGAGCAGGTCGCAAATATTCTCACTATGCCCTTGGGGAAGGTCATGTTCCTAACCTTCCGTGAGAATCTTGGAATCATGGAATGACCCTATTCTGAGGGTCCTGTTGGACAATGAGCTCTGGGAGCTTTGGGGGGCTTTGGGGATAGCTTCTCGGAGCTATAAGCAAACACAGGGCTAGGCTTGTCGAACCTTGTTGGTGTGCTTGGGTCCCACCGTGATTATTGAGTTGGTTCGACTCTCATGATTTGTGCCCCGTATGCATCCTACCCATTTGAGTTCCAGGCTCATGGGAAGTACCTCTCATTTGGTCAATGAGGTGGGAAATGCTAGAGACTAGTAGCAAAGACTAATGGACACATCAGATATTTCCGTACTCTCTATCTAGGATGGCACGGTCCAACCACTTGATCTGGGATCAAGTATAGTGAGGTTTCGGACCTCCGCCTGACTTCGGGTCAGATGAACCAACTTCGGGTTGGTTGGAGACTCTTTGTCTGATAGTGAGGTTTTGGACCTCCACCTGACTTTAGGTCAGATGAACGAACTTCGGGTTGGTTGGAGACTCTTTGTGAGTCTGATAGTGAGGTTTCGGACCTCCGCCTGACTTCGGGTCAGATGAACGAACTTCGGGTTGGTTGGAGACACTTTGTGAGTCTAATAGAGGTTTTGGACCTCTAGGCTGAATTTTTCAGTCGGGGGATGATGTCTTTTTGACTGACCCACTTCTGTTCTGAAATAAAGAGGCCAGAAAAGCAAGTTACGGCGGGATGATGCACGATGTTTGGTTGCACTGGTGAATGGAGTTCTCCCTAGTTGAGAGGGAGTGTTAAAATTGGACAACTAGGTCCAAACTCCATGTTGTGATGCTCAGATGAAGATACCGATATTTTTATTGGATTCCTCTTTCAGAGAGGTGTAAGATCCATATAAAATTTATCTTAATCCGATGAGGAGAACATTTATTTTGAATATATTATTTATAATAAATTATATGTGCAGGTCGGCCTTAAGGTTTTACACCCCCAGTAGATGTGTCACACACCTTAATGATGGATATAAATACAGTCAAAGTTGGAGAGCATTTCAATCATCTCATCCTCACACAACATCTCCTCTTCTGATTTAGTACGAGCTCCTTGGAGGCAGTTTCAGTTCACATGTGGGAAAAGAAGGACGAAGAGGTGTTGTTGCCGTTGCTGCCGGCGTTGTTGCCGTTGCTACCGGTGTTGTTGTCTTTGTTGCCGTTGCTGCCGTTGTTTCCAGCGTTGTTGTCATTATTTCCGTTGCTACCGATGTTGTTGCCATTGCTGCCATTGTTGCCGGCGTTGTTGTTGTTGTTGCCGTTGCTGCCGTTGTTGCCGGTGTTGTTGCTGTTGCTACCATTGTTGCCGGTGTTGTTGTCGTTGTTGCCGGTGTTGTTGCCATTGTTGCCATTGTTTCCGATGTTGTTGCCGTTGCTACCGGTGTTGTTGCAGGTGTTGCTGCCATTGCTGTCGTTGGGGCAACGTTGACTTTTCTAGGGTTGACTTTGAGTTGACCGTGTGGCTGTTTTGTGGGTTTTTGTGACACATGCTGGGTTGGCTGACCAAGGAGACTTTGCTGGTTGAAGCATCCTGTTGACTACGGTAACGCACCACCACATTTTTCTATTTCTGGTTTGTCTTCTATAGATCCACTGTTATGTTCTATCAGCATTTTACTTGATTTTTTATGTGATTGCTGTGGTGAAAAGTAAAGTTGCATCAAGCATAGAACATCTACAAAAATTTACAAGGGGGCTCATTCGATAGGGGGCTCGGGAAACAGGTACTGCTCCTGGCACTAGATCGATTGAAAAATCAATCTCTCTTTTGGGGGGGAGATGAGGAATCTCATATGGAAAAACTTCCTTAAATTCTCTTACTACTGGTAAAATATCTAGCAATTTTTCTTTAGTTTTCTGTTATGTTTCTTCCACATGTACTGCATAAACTTGGTATCCTTTTCTAGCTGTTCGTTTTAATTGCAGTGCTGATATTTGTCTCACAGAGATAGGTTTTGGTTTTCCCTTGAGGATAAAAGGTTTCCCTTCTTCATCTACACAATGTAAGGTCTTGTCCCAACAGTTCATCATAACCTTCTTCTTTTCCAGCGAGTCCATCCCTATCAGCAAGTCATATGAACCTAAGGGCATAATGTTCAAATTTATTTCTGTTTGAAAATCATTTAGTTTAATTGTTGTTCGGGGAAATTTATGTGTTACCTTCCTCTTTGTTCCAGTGGCCAGCTGAACCAACCATGACTGCTGAAATTTTTCATGTTTAAGATTACATTTTTCTACAAGTTTTGGACGAATGTAACTCAAAGAAGCACCCGGATCAATCAAAACTGTAACAGACTGGTCATAAATCTTACCCTCCATTTCAACCATGGTAGCTTGATGTTCTGCTTGTCGATTTTCCAAGGCTGCACTGATAGTTGGTATATTTCTAGCTATGTCATTTAGTGTGGTGGCTTCTCGATCTCTCATAATCATCTGAATGTTTCGATGGGGACAATCTCTCAACAGATGGGGTTCTCCACATCCCCATCATTTCAGGGGTTCTCTCATTTTCACTGTACCCTCCTTCTTATTGTCTCCATCTATTTGTTTTGAGGCCACTTGGGACTGAGCAGTCTGACTTTCTTTGGGTTTAATAAACTTTTTATGCTGATGATCTCTGCCAAAATTCTTCAAATAGGCTGGTTTCTATTTCTTCCCTTTGAATTCACTCTTGTTTACCCAGCTTTTCCCATGTTCATTTTTGCCTTTGAACTGTTGGTAGCACAATCTAGCTTTTCTAACAGCTTCATCCATTGTTTTTGGGTTATCAAACTCAATCTTCTCTTTGTATACAGCAAGCAAACAGTTCAGAAACCTTTGTACCTTTGCCTTTTCTTCCCTTATGTAGGGGACATATCTCAACAGATTTGTAAACTTAGTAACAAACTCATCAATAGTGAGTTGTCCCGGTCTAAGTTCATGAAATTCCTTGGCTTTATCATCATAGTAACGTTCATTTAGATAGCGGTTTTTGAACTTAACCTGGAAATCTTCCCAGGTGACTGTCTTTTCATCACTGGCATGCACCATTTTTGTCTCCTCCCACCACAAGGTAGCCTTACCTTGTAGCTGGTAAATAGCTAATCTGGCCTTCAGATTGCTTTCATATTCATAGACCTGGAAGTACTTAATCATGTTCAGCAACCAGGCTTCAGCATCTTCCTCCTTCTCCCCATCATAGGAGGGAGGTTTGATCTTTTGGAATTTCCCCTGTAATTCCTTTTTCTGCTTGTATTGATGCCTAACCGCATCCTCATCCTCAGACTCATCAGTCTTCCTCTTTCCGAAACCTTCGCCTTCTTGGCTGTTCCACGAAGTTAATTCTCTGATGAGCTTTTCCTGCTCCTCACTAGCTAATGACAATCTGTCATTTTGGCTTTTTATCTCAGCGAATTCTTGTTGCAACCTCTGCAACATAGCCATCATGGGCGCATTGGGATCTGGTGCATTATCTTCATCACGTAGATCAACATAAATTTCGTCACCTTCTACCATTTCAGCACCACTGTACACTACACAACACAGATCAGTGAAAATAAAAATATAAAAATATATATTTTTTTTCAACAGAATTAAATTTATATAGTGAACACACAGCCACAGTGAGTACAATGTCACCATCCCAGTTTAATAACTTGGGCTTTGATACCATTTGTCACATCTCCCTTATACTTCCCAATTTTTTTAAATTTTTTTTTTCTATGGTATTCTAATCTCAGAAATAGTTACAACCAGGTATGACATACAATAAGTTCTATTGTGACCTGATTTAATCATATTTCTTCCTCCATATGATTTATTTTAGATAATACTATCCCTCAATTAAATGAATTTAGTAATTACAATTAATAACGAGGATCTTAGATTACTAGCTGAAATAGTTTTTCACCACTACCCCGATTTCCATAAAAGGTTCAATTATATGAATTATATATTATAGGTTATGGATGTCATTGCACTTGTTGGTATTATTCCTAACTATTGTGCGAATGTAGGGTTCAAATAGTATATCCATATTAATCATCGAATTCGATATATCCTAACCATAGAATTTCCTTGTATTAATTCCAAGGTTTATGCATGTTGATTTGATTTGTTTCAATGCTCTCGTATCTTCGTACACATTGAAAGTATGGTTATTTACGTCACTTGGATCCCCGAATCCTCACCAGATGTGAGTCATCATTTTCATACATTTATTGCATATGTCGTGCACCTCAATTTGCATATGAAGGTAGACGTGTAAATTCATTGGCTGAGTATAGCATCTTTGCAAGTGTGTTTTAGTTTGGTGTGGGAATGGATACGTGCTAGCTGTCTCCATGTCATCAAGGGAAATATATTTTTTTCGATTTGAGACCAATTCCAGTCCCTTCTCATTCATGCACTTTGTATCCAGCTTGGTGTTGCTCATGGCCACGCCAGATGACTTGGGAACCTCAGTAATCAATACGGCATGAGCATAGCTGCCGTGGCCCTCCTTTGATAGCTGGTCAACTTAGTGTCGAACAACCGATTTAATTTCATTTTAATTTCACCTCTCGTCCTGTTGATCCATGGCCTCACCATGGATTGTGCACCATCTAGACGACTGATATTTCAATGGTACATTTAGGGTTCAAATTTGGGATTCGGTATATCTTGTGCCATGAAGTTTTCCAACTGTTCTTTCGACCTTCGTTTGGGGTTTTTTCTTCGTTAATGGTGGTGCCGAGCCTCTGCGTGTTGGAAACGCAAGCCCTCGTATACTCCAGGCTTGGAGTTCTTCATCGACATATCACATGACAGGTAAATTATTACAAGCTTTAGAGGTGTTATCTTGTGAACGTTATAACACATGCATATGGAAGTATTTTGCCTGAGTTTTCTTTTCGTCATTGCGTATTCTGCGTCTGCTTACACTAACACAGAGAATGGCCCTGTATGTTCTTACTCCCATACCGTTAGAACTTTATGTTTCTCTTGTATATAACTTTTTTTATTGGTCACCCTTACGATTCCATCTGATGACAGGTTGAAAATATGTGATGCCAACACGCCTATGTTTCGGAATAGGTTAAAATTATACTTGTCTTTTGGACTTGGAGCAATGGTGAATTGATTTAACGTTCCTTCTATCCGGCTAGGTAAGAATCGATTGGTTTTTCTTTGTCAGTCGAGATGTTTTTCTGCTTCCTCTATTTCCTTCTAGTATTCGAATCATTTACGTTCTATCTCAATTTCTTTGGCAGACTCCGTGAATGAGAGAGGACCTCCTTGTCAGGTATTGATTTATTTATCTGTATACGTTTCCCTTCCTTTTTGCAAGAATTCTTCCTACTAGTATCCCTAACACAATTTTCACTACCTTGTATGAGTATCTGCAGGTAGGGTAGATGCCATGCGAATTTTGTTCTTGGCAATCTCTGAGTTAAACATGTCAATTGGCATTAATTACCACGGCTCTTGGTTTTTCAGGTTGGTATACTCACGGACGGAAGGGAGCTATCCTCTCATAGCATTGTTTCGTCTTACTTCTGCACCTTCGTTAACGTTCCTTAGGGTTTTAGATAGTGTTCATTGAAGTCCTAGACTTTGACAGAGACTGAGTATTGTTTAAGTTCAGTCGCATGCTATTGTTCTTCAATTTATTTAAACTTTTGGACTGGGGACACAATCTAAGTTTTAGTCGACTCCGAGAGAGCTCGGTCCCCTTTGTTTTTATTTGGTTGTGTACCGAAGGTGTTTATTTCTGAGTCCTGACAATTTTTTCTTCCTATAGAAGTTTTGCAAACTACAGATTATTAATTTATGGGTGTATTTATGCTACTTCGCATGAAAGTTGTTGTTTAATACGATTAAAATAATGAGTTACTCCTCATTTAAAAGGCTTATCATCGTAATGATTGTTATTTATGTAAGTCACTTTATAGCCGATTTTTGTTAATTATGCAGTGACTCATGGCTACTTGTTATAATTATATTTTATATAACCCTTATCAAAACCTCTCCGGAATTTTGGAGAGTTATATTTCAATTTAGACTTTGTATGCACAATTATAATTTTTACTGTAGCTAGATGTTTCTGATTGCTTTTGCTGTATATTTGCCATGAGATAACAGTCTCACCATACCCAGGTTTAGACTGAATTTATGTACTGATACTTGCCTATATATATATATTTTCATGCATGAGGTTTGTGTACCCATTCTCCAATATATATATCTATTTAAGCCTGTATGAGATACAGGTACTACTTTGTTTATAATTTTTCATACACATCTAGCTATTTATATTGTGTAGTTCCCTAGTAATGTATAATAAATATACACTACTAAAATCTGTCTACTCTTTCATACAATCCTTATTAAAGGAATAGTAATTAGTTTGAATGTTGAACGACACAGCTGTTGAATTGATTATGAACCTCTACTCTTCACTTGGTAATTAACTAAATGAATACCATTATTTTCTCACTGTTTGTAGATTTAGAATGTATTCCATTTCATGTAGAAGCAGATTTAAGTTACAATTTATGAATTATGATACACTAGAAATCCCCAGATTTAACTTAAATATTGCTTGAGAGATTCTGGAGAATTTCTCCTCGTTTTACCAAATCATGCATATAAATGCATACTAATAGATCAGGAGTAGGTTACAGTTGAATTGTCTGTGGAGAACTAGGTATCCACAGATTTAAACCATCCTCGGTTTAAAGTTTCTGTTGGATTCTACTCTATAGATTTCTTTTCTACAACTATACAGAATTAAAAAGGTGAATTCCTTATGATTAACTCTGTTAAATGTAGCATTTATAATTCTAATATACCATCACCTTTATATGTAGCCAATTCATACTATATGAAGAAAACACATCAATGAATTTAAAGACATACCACTCATGCAGTCGACTAACCTCCCAACCTTAGAGTCCTTTTGTCTCCCAGAACTCACCCCCGAGCTGAGATCACCTCCTAGAACAGATCAACCTCTAATATGTTTAAGAGCAGCTTATTTAAGCTATATTTTTCCCAAAGCATGTTTCTAATTATGCGTCCAGAATATCAGGATGCTTTTCTTCCCGTTTGCCTAGGCATCCCACTTTAGGGATTCTTTAAAGCTGTTTTATGCTTTTCCCCAGCTTTTCCAGCATTTTACCTCTTCCCAACTACTTTCCTCATCATTGGGGAATTCATATTCTTCCTCAAAAATCTAACTTTAGAAATAATTTTTTTCAAGGATTTTTGAAAGATGGTGGGGAATATTTGCCTCATCCATCCTCATGGATTAAGCAAGTGATCTCAAAATCTCATTTTGGTCAATCTGCACAACATCATTTTATTCATTTACTAAATGAAATATCTAATTACATTCACAAAATATTTATGCTTTGGGGTCCACTCCCCTTAGGATTAAAGTTCAAATGTCTAGCTTTAAAATTCAACACATAAATTGGGGTGTTACATATTCCCCATCTGAAAATAAACACCGTCCTCGGTGTTGTTATTCAACTACTAGAGTTCATTTTTTTTTAAAACAAATATGGATATCTTTCCATCATTTCAGCTTCTCTTTCCCAGGTAGCTTCTTCAGCAGTAAAGTGCTTCCACTGCACCTTTACTCTTGCTACCGTTCGGTTCCTCAATTCAATTTCTTCCCGCTCCAATATTTGAAGCGGTTCTGGCAGGAACTCCCCTTCTGGTTCCACATGTACAACATTCCAATCAACTATGTGAGAAGAATCATGCACATATTTTTTTAATAACGAAACATGAAATACATCATGAACTCTAACATGGGGTGGTAAGGCCAGCTTGTAAGCCACTGGTCCCACCCTTTCTAATACTTCAAAAGGACCACAATATCTAGGAGCCAATTTTGCACAACTCCTCGCATAGAGTGTGCTCTTTTTGGGTTTAATACGCAAGTACACATGCACCCCCACTTTAAACTCTCGGTGCACTCTTTTCTTATCAGCGTATTTTTTCTGGCGATCTTGTGCTGTCTTGATGTTTCTTTGTATCTGTTTTACAACTCTTTCCATCTCTTATAGAGCATCTGGTCCCAACATTAGTTTATCTTATGGCTGGCTCCAGCTCAAAGGAGTACAACACTTTCTCCCATAGAGTGGCTCAAACAGACTCATTTTCATGGAGGATTGGTAGCTGTTATTATAAGAAAATTTAGCTAAATGCAAGCAGTCTTCCCACTTTGATGGCCTATCCATCACATACATTCTCAACATGTCTTCCAAAATTTGATTAGTTCTTTCTGTTTGACCGTCTGTCTGAGGCTGGTAAGCAGTACTAAAATTCAACTTAGTACCCATCCCTCCAAATAGCCCTTTCCAAAAAGCGGCTGTAAACTTAGCATCTCGATCAGAAAAAATTACCTTCGGAACCCCATGGAGTCTTACTACCTCCTTCAGGAACACATTCGCTACTTGAGCTGTTCCAAAGGTAGATTTCACTGGTATAAAATGGGCAGCTTTTGTCAAAGAGTCTACTACCACCATCACTGAGTCATGTTGGTGTTTGGTTTTGGGTAATCCTGTTATGAAATCCATGGAAACGGTGTCCCACTTCCATTCTACAACTGTCAAAGGGTTTAAAAGACCCGCAGGATGCTGATGCTCAACTTTGACTAGTTAGCTACGTCTCTCTTCATTCCTGGCCAGAACAACTTCTTTTTCAAAGCTGTTAACATTTTCTGATATCCTGGATGTCCTGCATATGGTTGTTTGTGATATTCATCTAAAATCCCTCTTTTCAAGGACTCTACATTGGGAATATACAATCTGTTTTTGTAGCAGATCCACCCTTTTTGGTTTTGAGTGTAATTAGTCTTCTCCTTCTTTAGTAGTTTCACGAATAATGTTTCATAAATTAAATCTTGGTTTGCTGCCTTTTTCACTAATTCCTCTAAGTCAAACTGGGCACTACTTCCAATGCTGTTTATATTTTGACAAGCATTTCTGCTTAAGGCATTAGCAACTTTATTTTCTTTCCCCTTGATATGTTTTATGTCCATATCAAATTCACTTAGAAAAGATAGCCATCTGGCTTGTCTAGCATTCAAATCAGTTTGGGAAAAGAAACAATTGAGACTAATATGATCAGTCATCAACGTAAATTTCTTTCCAAGAAGATAGTGTCACCACATTTTTAAAGCATGAATAACAACAGCTAACTCCAAATCATAGGCACTATAGTTTTGTTCATGTATCTTCAATTTCCTAGATTCATATGCAATAACTGAATTTTCCTGTAAAAGAATTCCTCCCAACCCCTCTCTACAGGCATTCGTACATACCACAAATTCTTAATCAGGATTTGCAATCTTCAGTATAGGGGCTGTAGTAAGTTTTAGTTTTAATTGGTCAAAACTGCTTTGGCATTTTTCAGTCCACTCAAATCTGACACCCTTTCTTTGTAATGATGTTATGGGATGTGCTATGGCAGAAAATCTCTCCACAAATCTGCGATAATAGCCTGCAATCCCCATGAATGACCTCACTGCTGAAACATCCGTTGGAACAGGCCATTCTTTAATAGCTTTTATCTTTTCAGGGTCAACAACAAGGCCTTGTTCAGAAATAATATGGCCCAAGTATTGAATCTTGTCTTTATAAAATTCACATTTGCTAAGCTTGGCATATAGCTGGTTTTCCTTCAGAGTTTGCAATACTATCCTCAAATGTTCTTTATGTTCCTCCTGACTTTTTGAGTTGACTAAAATATCATCTATGAACACAAGAAAAATTTTCTCCAAGTATTTATTTAGCACATTGTTCATCAGGCACATAAATGTGGCAGGGGCATTTGTCAAACCAAAAGGTAGGACTACAAATTCGTAATTCCCATACCTGCTTCGAAAAGCTGTTTTGCTGATGTCTTCTTCCTTGATTCTGAGCTGGTGATAACCAGTTCTTAAGTCAATCTTCGAAAAGACTGAAGCTCCTCCCACTTGATAAAAAAGATCATCAATTCTAGGTAAAGGATATCTATTCTTAATGGTCAACTTATTCAATTGACAATAATCCATGCACATCCGAAAAGTTCCATCTTTATTTTTCACGAACAGCACCGGTGCTCCCCAAGGAGATACACTTGGTTTGATATAGCCTTTATCTAACAGTTCTTGCAATTTCATTTTTAGCTCCATAAGTTTGGGGGGGCTCATTCGATTAGGGGCTCGGGAAACAGGTACTGCTCCTGGCACTAGATCGATTGAAAAATCAATCTCTCTTTTGGGGGGGAGATGAGGAATCTCATCTGGAAAAACTTCCTTAAATTCTCTTACTACTAGTAAAGTATCGAGAAATTTTTCTTCAGTTTTCTGTTCTGTTTCTTCCACATGTACTGCATAAACTTGGTATCCTTTTCTAGCTGTTCGTTTTAATTGCAGTGCTGATATTTGTCTCACAGAGATAGGTTTTGGTTTTCCCTTGAGGATAAAAGGTTTCCCTTCTTCATCTACACAATGTAAGGTCTTGTCCCAACAGTTCATCATAACCTTCTTCTTTTCTAGCCAGTCCATCCCTATCAGCAAGTCATATGAACCTAAGGGCAGAATGTTCAAATTTACTTCTGTTTGAAAATCATTTAGTTTAATTGCTGTTCGGGGCAATTTGTGTGTTACCTTCCTCTTGGTTCCAGTGGCCAGCTGAACCAACCTTTACTGCTGCAATTTTTTAGGTTTAAGATTACATTTTTCTACAAGTTTTCAACTAATGTAACTCAAAGAAGCACCCGGATCAATCAAAACTGTAACAGACTGGTCAGAAATCTTACCCTCCATTTCAACCATGGCAGCTTGATGTTCTGCTTGTCAATTTTCCAAGGCTGCACTGATAGTTGGTATATTTCTGGCTATGTCATTTAGTGTGGTGGCTTCTCGGTCTCTCATAATCATCTGAATGTTTCGATGGGGACAATCTCTCAACAGATGGGGTTCTCCACATCCCCAATATTTCAGGGGTTCTCTCATTTTCACTATGCCCTCCTTCTGATTGTCTCCATCTATTTGTTTTGAGGCCACTTGGGACTGAGCAGTCTGACTTTCTTTGGGTTTAATAAACTTTTTCCGCTGATGATCTCTTCCAAAATTCTTCAAATAGGCTGGTTTCTGTTTCTTCCCTTTGAATTCACTGTTGTTTACCCAGCTTTTCCCATGTTAAGTTTTGCCTTTGAACTGTTGGTAGCACAATCTAGCTTTTCTAAATATATATTAATATCCTGGATATATAATTAATATATTTATTATCCAGGATATATAATAGGAAAATGGTATCAGAGCCCAAGTTATAAAACTGGGCTGGTGACACTGTGCTCACTGTGGCTGTGTGTTCACTGTATAAATTTAATTCTGTTGAAAAAAATATATATATTTTTATATTTTTATTTCCACTGATCTGTGTTGTGTAGTGTACAGTGGTGCTGAAATGGTAGAAGGTGACGAAATTTATGTTGATCTGCGTGATGAAGATAATGCACCAGATCCCAATGCGCCCATGATGGCTATGTTGCAGAGGTTGCAACAAGAATTGGCTGAGATAAAACGCCAGAATGACAGATTGTCATTAGCTAGTGAGGAGCAGGAAAAGCTCATCAGAGAATTAACTTCGCGGAACAGCCAAGAAGGCGAAGGTTCCGGAAAGAGGAAGACTGATGAGTCTGAGGATGAGGATGTGGTTATAACGTAACTTAATTAATATGTATTATAACTTATTATATATATATATTATTATAATTAATATTATATATAATTATATTAATTGATTTCACGCTCCTTCTATCCGGCTAGGTAAGAATCGATTGGTTTTTCTTTGTCAGTAGAGATGTGTTTCTGCTTCCTCTATTTCCTTCTAGTGTTCGAATCATTTACGTTCTATCTCAATTTCTTTGGCAGACTCCGCGAATGAGAGAGGACCTCCTTGTCAGGTATTGATTTATTTCTCTGTATACGTTTCCCTTCCTTTTTGCAATAATTCTTCCTACTAGTATCCCTAACAAAATTTCCACTGCCTTGTATGAGTATCTGCAGATAGGGTAGATGCCATGTGAATTTCATTCTTGGAAATCTCTTAGCTAAACATGTCAATTGGCATTAATTTCCACGGCTCTTGGTTTTTCAGGTTGGTATACTCACAGACGAAAGGGAGATATCCTCTCATAGCATTTTTTCGTCTTACTTCTGCACCTTCGTTAACGTTCCTTAGGGTTTTAGATAGTGTTCATTGAAGTCCTAGACTTTGACAGAGACTGAGTATTAATTAAGTTCAGTCACATGCTATTTTTCTTCAATTTATTTAAACTTTTGGACTAGGGACATGATCTAAGTTTCAATCGAGTCCGAGAGAGCTCGATCCCCTTTGTTTTTATTTGGTTGTGTACCGAAGGTGTTTATTTCTGAGTCCTGACAATTTTTGCTTCCCATAGAAATTTTGCAAACTACAGATTATTAATTTATGGGTGTATTTATGCTACTTCGCATGAAAGTTGTTGTTTAATACGATCAAAATAATGAGTTACTCCTCATTTAAATGGCTTATCATCGTAATGACTGTTATTTATGTAAGTCCCTTTATAGCCGATTTTTGTTAATTATGCAGTGACTCATGACTACTTGTTATAATTATATTTTATATAACCCTTATCAAAACCTCTCAGGAATTTTGGAGAGTTATATTTCCATTTGGACTTTGTATGCACAATTAAATTTTTTCCTGTAGCTAGATGTTTCCGATTGCTTTTGCTATATATTTGACATGAGATAACAGTCTCACCATACCCAAGTTTAGACTGAATTTCTGTACTGATACTTGCCTATATATATATTTTCATGCATGGGGTTTGTGTACCCATTCTCCAATATATATATCTATTTAAGCCTGTATGAGATACAGGTACTACTTTGTTTATAGTTTTTCATACACATCTAGCTGTTTATATTGTGTAGTTCCCTAGTGATGTATAATAAATATACACTACTAAAATTTGTCTACTCTTTCATACAATCCTTATCAAAGGAATAGTAATTAGTTTGAATGTTGAAAGGCACAGCTGTTGAATTGATTATGAACCTTTGCTCTTCACTTGGTAATTAACTAAATGAATACCATTACTTTATCACTGTCTGTAGATTTAGAATGTATTCCATTTCATGTAGAAGCAGACTGAAGTTACAATTTATGAATTTTGATACACTAGAAATCCCCAGATTTAACTTAAATATTGCTTGAGAGATTCTGGAGAATTTCTCCTCATTTTACCAAATCATGCATATAAATGCATACTAATAGATCAGGAGTAGGTTACAGTTGAATTGTCTGTAGAGAACTAGGTATCCACAGATTTAAACCATCCTCGGTTTAGAGTTTCTGTTGGATTCTACTCTACAGATTTCTTTTCTACAACTATACAGAATTAAAAAGGTGAATTCCTTATGATTAACTCTGTTAAATGTAGCATTTATAATTCTAATATAAAATCAACTTTTATATGTAGCCAATTCATACTATATGAAGTAAACACATCAATGAATTTAAAGACATACCACTCATGCAGTCGACTAACCTCCCAACCTTAGAGTCCTTTGGTCTCCCAGAACTCAACCTCGAGCTGATATCACCTCCTAGAACAGATCAACCTCTCATTTGTTTAAGAGTAGCTTATTTAAGCTATTTTTCCCCAAAGCATGTTTCTAATTCTGCATCTAGAATATCAGGATGCTTTTCTTCCTGTTTTCCTAGGCTTCCCATTTTAGGGATTCTTTAAAGCTGTTTTATGCTTTTCCCTAGCTTTTCTAGCTTTTTACCTCTTCCCAACTACTTTCCTCATCATTGGGGAATTCAGATTTTTCCTCAAAAATCTAACTTTAGAAATAATTTCTTTCAAGGATTTTTGAAAGATTGTGGGGAATATTTACCTCATCCATCCTCATGGATTTAGCAAGTGATCTCAAAATCTCATTTTGGTCAATCTGCACAACATCATTTTATTCAATTACTAAATGAAATATTTAATTACATTCACAAAATATTTATCCTTTGGGGTCCACTCCCCTTAGGATTAAAGTTCAAATGTCTAGCTTTGAAATTCAACACATAAATTGGGGGTGTTACATATTCCCCCTCTGAAAATAAACACTGTCCTCGGTGTTGTTATTCAACTACTAGAGTTCATTTTGTTAAACAAATATGGATATCTTTCCATCATTTCATCTTCTCATTCCCAGGTAGCTTCTTTAGCAGTAAAGTGCTTCCACTGCACCTTTACTCTTGCTACCATTCGGTTCCTCAATTCAATTTCTTCCCGCTCCAATATTTGAAGCGGTTCTGGCAGGAACTCCCCTTCTAGTTCCACCTGTACAACATTCCAATCAACTATGTGAGAAGCATCATGCACATATTTTTTTAATAACAAAACATGAAATACATCATGAACTCTAACATGGGGTGGTAAGGCCAGCTTGTAAGCCACTGGTCCCACCCTTTCTAATACTTCAAAAGGACCACAATATCTAGGAGCCAGTTTTGCACAACTCCCCGCATAGAGTGTGCTCTTTTTGGGTTTAATACGCAAGTACACATGCTCCCCCACATGGAGGATTGGTAGCTGTTATTATAAGAAAATTCAGCTAAATGCAAGTAGTCTTCCCACTTTGATGGCCTATCCATCACATACATTCTCAGCATGTCTTCCAAAATTTGATTAGTTCTTTTTGTTTGATCGTCTGTCTAAGGGTGGTAAGCAGTACTAAAATTCAACTTAGTACCCATCCCTCCAAATAGCCCTTTCCAAAAAGCGGCTGTAAACTTAGCATATCGATCAGAAACAATTACCTTCGGAACCCCATGGAGTCTTACTACCTCCTTCAGGAATACATTCACTACTTGAGTTGTTCCAAAGGTATATTTCACTGGTATAAAATGGGCAGATTTTGTTAAAGTGTCTACTATCACCATCACTGAGTCATGTTGGTGTTTGGTTTTGGGTAATCCTGTTATGAAATCCATGGAAATGGTGTCCCACTTCCATTCTGCAATAGGAAAAGGGTTTAAAAGACCCGCAGGACGCTGATGCTCAACTTTGACTAGTTGAAATTCCATGCATCTAGTTAAATATTCTGCTACATCTCTCTTCATTCCTGGCCAAAACAACTTCTTTTTCAAAGCTGTTAACATTTTCTGATATCCTGGATGTCCTGCATATGGTTGTTTGTGATATTCATCTAAAATCTCTCTTTTCAAGGACTCTACATTGGGAATATACAATCTGTTTTTGTAGCAGATCAGCCATTTTTGGTTTTGAGTGTAATCAGTCTTCTCTCTGCTTTGGATGGATAACATGCTTTGATCTTTGGTTTCTTTTTTTTAACTCATTTATCTATTCAAACTATTTCTTTACAGTGTTGTTTATATTTGACAAGCATTGCCTTTGACATCAACAACTTTATTTTCTTTCCCTTAATTTTTTGTATTCATATCATTCCTTTAGAAAAATGATATACAAGCACCTTCTTTAACATTCAAAATGGTTTGGAAAAATGCTGAATAATATTTTGAGTCATCAGCATTAGTTGTTTCCAAGAAGGACGATAGCATGGTATACATTTTCAAAAACATGAATAATATTCACTCCAAATCTTATTTTCTGTTTGTTCATGTATATTCAATTTCACAATTCTTTGATATTGATTTTCATATAAAAGAGAGTTCATGACCCTCATGAATAGTGCTGCTGATTATAAAGGGATCTGCAATCTTCAGTATAGGGGCTGTAGTAAGTTTTAGTTTTAATTGGTCAAAACTGCTTTGGCATTTTTCAGTCCACTCAAATTTGACACCCTTTCTTTGTAATGATGTTATGGGATGTGCTATCGCAGAAAATCTTTCCACAAATCTGCGATAATAGCCTACAATCCCCATGAATGACCTCACTGCTGAAACATCTGTTGGAACAAGCCATTCTTTAATAGCTTTTATCTTTTCAGGGTCAACAACAAGGCCTTGTTCAAAAATAATATGGCCCAAGTATTGAATCTTATCTTTATAAAATTCACATTTGCTGAACTTGGCATATAGCTGGTTTTCCTTCAGAGTTTGCAATACTATCCTCAAATGTTCTTTATGTTCCTCCTCACTTTTTGAGTAGACTCAAATATCATCTATGAATACAAGAACAAATTTATCCAAGTATTTATTTAGCACACTCTTCATCAGGCACATAAATGTGGCAGGGGCATTTGTCAAACCAAAAGGTAGGACTACAAATTCATAATGCCCATACCTGGTTCGAAAAGTTGTTTTGCTGATGTCTTCTTCCTTGATTCTGAGCTGGTGATAACCAGTTCTTAAGTCAATCCTCGAAAAGACTGAAGCTCCTCTCACTTGATCAAAAAGATCATCAATTCTAGGTAAAGGATATTTATTCTTAATGGTCAACTTATTCAATTGACGATAATCCATGCACATCCGAAAAGTTCCATCTTTCTTTTTCACGAATAGCACCGGTGCTCCCCAAGGAGATACACTTGGTCTGATATAGCCTTTATCTAACAGTTCTTGCAATTGCATTTTTAGCTCCATATATTCGGGGGGGCTCATTCGATAGGGGGCTTGGGAAACAAGTACTGCTCCCGGCACTATATCGATTGAAAAATCAATCTCTCTTTTGGGGGGGAGATGAGGAATCTCATCTGGAAAAACTTCCATAAATTCTCTTACTGCTGGTAAAGTATCCAGCAATTTTTCTTCAGTTTTCTGTTCTGTTTCTTTCACATGTACTGCATAAACTTGGTATCCTTTTCTAGCTGTTCGTTTTAATTGCAGTGCTGATATTTGTCTCACAGAGATAGGTTTTGGTTTTCCCTTGAGGATAAAAGGTTTCCCTTCTTCATCTACACAATGTAAGGTCTTGTCCAAACAGTTCATCATAACCTTCTTCTTTTCCAGCCAGTCCATCCAGCAAGTCATATGAACCTAAGGGCAGAATGTTCAAATTTACTTATGTTTGAAAATCATTTAGTTTAATTGTTGTTCGGGGCAATTTATGTGTTACCTTCCTCTTGGTTCCAGTGGCCAGCTGAACCAACCATGAATGTTGAAATTTTTCAGGTTTAAGATTACATTTTTCTACAAGTTTTGGACTAATGTAACTCAAAGAAGCACCTGGATCAATCAAAACTGTAACAGACTGGTCAGAAATCTTACCCTCCATTTCAACCATGGTAGCTTGATGTTCTTCTTGTCGATTTTCCAAGGCTGCACTGATAGTTGGTATATTTCTGGCTATGTCATTTACTGTGGTGGCTTCTCGGTCTCTCATAATCATCTGAATGTTTCGATGGGGGCAATCTCTCGACAGATGGGGTTCTCCACATTCCCAACATTTCAGGGGTTCTCTCATTTTCACTGTACCCTCCTTCTTATTGTCTCCATCTATTTGTTTTGAGGCCACTTGGGACTGAGCAGTCTGACTTTCTTTGGGTTTAATAAACTTTTTTCGCTGATGATCTCTGCCAAAATTCTTCAAATAAGCTGGTTTCTGTTTCTTCCCTTTGAATTCACTCTTGTTTACCCAGCTTTTCCCATGTTAAGTTTTGCCTTTGAACTGTTGGTAGCAAAATCTAGCTTTTCTAACAGCTTCGTCCATTATTTTTGGGTTATCAAACTCAATCTTCTCTTTGTATACAGCAGGCAAACAGTTCAGAAACCTTTGTACCTTTGCCTTTTCTTCCTTTATGTAGGGTACATATCTCAACAGATTTGTAAACTTAGTAACAAACTCATCAATAGTGACCTGTCCCAGTCTAAGTTCACGAAATTCCTTGGCTTTATCATCATAGTAATGTTCATTTAGATAACAGTTTTTGAACTTAACCTGGAAATCTTCCCAGGTGACTTTCTTTTCATCAATGGCATGCACCATTTTTGTCTCGTCCCACCACAAGGTAGCCTTACCTTGTAGCTGGTAAACAGCTAATTTGGCCTTCAGATTGCTTTCATATTCATAGACCTGGAAGTACTTAA
Source organism: Pinus albicaulis (assembly GCA_034641835.2). NCBI lineage: Eukaryota > Viridiplantae > Streptophyta > Pinopsida > Pinales > Pinaceae > Pinus > Pinus albicaulis. The sequence continues at coordinate 802,886,375 of CM076573.1, forward strand.
TCATGTTCAGCAACCAGGCTTCAGTATCTTCCTCCTTCTCCCCATCATAGGAGGGAGGTTTGATCTTTCGGAATTCCCCCTGTAATTCCTTTTTCTGCTTGTATTGATGCCTAACTGCATCCTCATCCTCAGACTCATTTATATTATATAATATAATTAATATATATATAATATATGGTAATAAATTATATATAAATATTAATAATACTATACGTAGTATACATTATATATATTATTATAATTAGTATATTAATAATAACTTATAATATAATATATATAATTAATAATATTATAATATATATATATATATATATAATATAATTATAATTATTATATAATATAATTATATAATATTATAATTATTATAATATATATTATTAATAATATAATTAATATAATAATTATATAATTAATACTAATACTACCTCTAAAGCTTTAGTTAAAGTGTCTACTACCACCATCACTGAGTCATGTTGGTGTTTGGTTTTGGGTAATCCTGTTATGAAATCCATGGAAACGGTGTCCCACTTCCATTCTACAACCCACAGGGGCTTCACTAAGGGGAGCAATACCATACCACGTGGGTTCATATTGGGGAATATATATTGAGGGGAAAATGACATAATATATTGGGGGATGTATAGGGGGTAAAGGATTTTTATATTGACAAGTATAAAAAATGGAGCTCAAAGTAAATGAAAAAATATAAAGGGGTATAAAAAATGTTAATGAAAGAATGGATACCTACAATATGTAGTGAAGGTAGGGTTTATTAAATTAGGAAGGTGTATTGGGTTAATATTGGTAAGGGGTTAAATAATGTGATTTTTAGAGGTATTTTCCAATATGTAGTCAAATTAGGGGTATTTTTTAGTATGCCATGAACGCACGCGATATGTCACAGGTTCATTAAGTGAAGCCCCTGTGCTACAACCGGAAAAGGGTTTAAAAGACCCGCAGGATGCTGATGCTCAACTTTGACTTGTTGACATTCCATGCATCTAGTTAAATATTCTGCTACGTCTCTCTTCATTCCTGGCCAAAACAACTTCTTTTTCAAAACTGCTAACATTTTCTGATATCCTGGATGTCCTGCATATGGTTGTTTATGATATTAATCTAAAATCTCTCTTTTCAAGGACTCTACATTGGGAATATACAATCTGTTTTTGTAACGGATCAGCCCTTTTTGGTTTTGAGTGTAATAGGTCTTCTCCTTCTTTAGTAGTTTCACCAATAATGTTTCATAACTTAAATCTTGGTTTCTTTGCCTTTTTCTCTAATTCCTCTAAGTCAAACTAGGCACTACTTCCCGTCTTGTTTATATTTTGACGAGCATTTGCAGCAAAGGCATCAACAACTTTATTTTCTTTCCCCTTGATATGTTTTATGTCCATATCAAATTCACTTAGAAAAGATAGCCATCTGGCTTGTCTAGCATTCAAATCAGTTTGGGAAAAGAAATACTTGAGACTAATATGATCAGTCATTAACGCAAATTTCTTTCCAAGAAGATAGTTTCGCCACATTTTTAAAGCATGAATAACAATAGCTAACTCCAAATGATAGGCACTATAGTTTTGTTCATGTATCTTCAATTTCCTAGATTCATATGCAACCATGAATTTTCACGTAAAGAATTCCTCCCAACCCTTCTCTGCAGGAGCATCGAAGTACATACCACAAATTCTTTATCGGGATACGCAATCTTCATTATAGGGGCTATAGTAAATTGGTCAAAGCTGCTTTGGCATTTTCGAGTCTACTCAAATTTGACACCCTTTCTTTGTAATTATGTTATGGGATGTGCTATGAGAAAATCTACTCCACAAATGCGATAATAGCACATAATCCCCATGAATGACCTCACTAGCTGAAAAATCCGTTGGAACGGGCCATTCTTTAATATATTTTATCTTTTAAAGGTCAACAACAAGGCTTGTTCAGAAATAATATGGCCCCAGAGAAATATTGAATCTTATCTTTGTAAAATTCACATTTCTTTGAACCTTTGTATAGGTTTTTCCTTCGTTTTGCAATACTATCCTCAAATGTTCTTTATGTTCCTCCTCACTTTTTGAGTAGACTAAAATATCATCTATGAACACAAGAACAAATTTATCCAAGTATTTATTTAGCACACTCTTCATGGGGCACATAAATGTGGCGAGGCGGAATTTGTCAAACCAAAAGGTAGGACTACAAATTAAGTAATGCCCATCCACAGTTCGAAAGTTGTTTCTTTGATGTCTTCTTCCTTGATTACGAGAAATTTGGTGATAACCGGTTCTTGATCCAATCTTTGAAAATACGAAGCTCACTCTCACTTGAATCAAAGATCACATCGTTCTGATAAAGGATATCCTTATTCTTAATGGTCAGCTTATTCAATTCACGATAATTCATGCACATGCGAAAGTTCCATATTTCTTTCACGAACAACAGAGGTGCTTCCCAAGGAATACACTTGGTCGATATAGCCTTTATCTAACGGTTCTTGCAATTGCATTTTCAGCTCCATAAGTTCGGAGGAGCTCATTCGATAGGGGGCTCGGGAAAGCAGGCACTTCTCCAGAGGCACTAGATCGATTGAAAAAAAATCCAATCTCTCTTTTGAGATGAGGAATCTCATCTAGAAAAACTTCCTTAAATTCTGTTACTGCGTGAGAAGTATCCGGCAATTTTTTGTGATTTTACGATACATTTCTTCCACATGTACGCATAAACTTGGTATCCTTTTATAGTACATTCGTTTTAATTGCGGTCTTGATATTTGTCTCACGGAGATAGGTTTTGGTTTTTCCCTTGAGGTAAAGAGGTTTCCCTTCTTCATCCACACAATGTAAGGTCTTGTCCCAACGGTTCATGCAACTTCTTCTTTTCCGGCCAGGTCCATCCCTATCGACAAGTCATGTAGACCTAAGGGAAAAATGTTCAAATTTACTTTGTTTGAAAATCATTTAGTTTAATTCTTTGTTCGGGGCAATTTATGTTACCTTCCTCTCGGTTCCGGTGGCCGGTGAACCAACCATGTTCTTGAAATTTTTTCGGGTTTAGAGTTACATTTTTCTACGAGTTTTGGACTAATGTAACTCAAGAAGCACGGATCAATCAAAGCGTAACAAACTAGTCAATCTTGCCACTCCATTTCGACCATGGTATCTTGATGTTTTGCTTGTCGATTTTCCAAGGCTATAACGATAGTTGGTATATTTACGGCTATGTCATTTCTTGTGGTGGCTTCTCGGTCTCTCATAATCATACGAATGTTTCGATGGGGACAATCTCTCAACGGATGGGGTTCCTTGACATTTCGGGGGTTCTCTCATTTTTCATTGTACCTCCTTCTTATTGTCTCCATCTATTTGTTTTGAGGCCCGCAGGCGGCGGTCGACTTTCTTTGGGTTTAATAAACATTTTCCTCGATGATCTCTGCCAAAATTCTTCAAATAGGATGGTTTAATTTCTTCCCTTTGAATTCACTCTTGTTTACCCATCTTTTTCCATGTTCGGTTTTTTTCCTTTGGGCCCCATTGTTGCTTTAATCTAGATTTTTTCTAACAGCTTTGTCCATTGTTTTTGGGTTATCAAACTCAATCTTCTCTTTTTATACGGCGAGCGATAGTTCGAAACCTTTGTACCTACGCACCTTTTCTTCCCTTATGTAGGGTACATATCTCAGCAGTTGTAAACTTAGTAACAAACTCATCAATAGTGGTACATCCCAGGTCTAAGTTCATGAAATTCCTTGGCTTTATCATCATGACGCGTTCATTTAGATAGCGGTTTTTGAACTTAACCTGGAAATCTTCAGTGGTAATACGCTACATCAATGTCATGCACCATTTTTGTCTCCTCCCACCACAAGGTAGCCTTACCTTGTAGGCACAGTAAAAAGCTAATCGGCCTTGATTCTTTCATATTCATAGACACTGGAAGTATAATCATATTTAGTAACCAGGCTTCCGCATCTTCCTCCTTCTCACTGCCTCATCATAGGAGGGAGGTTTATCTTTCGATTCTTTGTAATTCCTTTTTACTGCTGTATTGATGCCTAAACGGATCCTCATCCTCAAACTCATCCGGTCTTCCTCTTTACGAACCCTTCGCCTTCTTGGGTACATTCCGCGAGATTAATTCTCCGATGAGCTTTTCTTGCTCCTCACGGCTAATGACAATCTGTCATTGTGGCTTTTTATCTCGGCCAATTCTTGTTGCAACCTACGCTTGCATAGCCATCTGTGAGCATTAGGGTCTGGTGCATTATCTTTACCATCATAACGAGATCAACATAAATTTAAATCACCTTACGCCATTTATTTTCCTTGTACATGGTAATCTTATTTACTTAGATCGAGTGAAAATAAAAATATAAAAAATAATTTTTTTTCAACGAAATTAAATTTATACGGTGAACACACGACCACGATGAAACCTGATGGCTATGTATTCACTATATAAATTTAATTATATTAGATATTTTTTTTAGTTTTTTATTTTCATCGATGGGTAGTATGTAATCTAATCTAAAATATGAAAATCAACAAAGCTATATTTGACTCTGCGTGATAATATAACGCATTTAAGATGCGTATTCACCCATGATAACTATATTCTGAAAATTCTAAATTGGCAAGACAAAAGCGAGTAACAATTGTATGCCCGTGAAGCGAGAAAAACTCAGCAATTAGCCGTAGTATCTCAAGCGAGCTCCAAAGAGGAAGACTGAATGAAGTCGATAGGCATCATTGCAAGCAGAAAAAATTACGAAGAATTCGAAGAAGATCAAACCTACCTCTATGATAGGCGAAGAGGAGATCGACGAAGCAGTTGCTCGAACATGATTAAATTACTTCGAATCCTATAATATAGAGAATCTAAAGGCCAGAGTATCTTTTGCGGCTACAGTAAGGCTACACTATTTATGGAAGGAGACAAAAATAGTACTATACCATTGATGAAAGGCGATCGCAGAATTTCGAGTGGAATAAAAACCTTAAAAACATCTAAATGAGCGTTACTATGATGACAAAAACCAATGGAAATTTCATGAACTTAGACTAGAGACGAATCCTTTATTGATAGTTTCTTACTAGGATTTACCGTCACTGACGAGATATACACCCTACACTGAAGAAAGGCAAAATACAAAGGTTACAAATCTTCATAAACATCTCCACAAGAAGATTGGTGATACTTAAAACAATGAACGAAAATATTATAAAAGCTATATTATTACTGCCAGCGATTCAAAATAAAATTGAACATGAAACTAGATAAGAAGAGTAGATTCAAAGGAAAACAAAAACTAGCATATTTGAAGAATTTTTGGCAAAATCATATGAAAAATCTATTAAAGCGAAAACTCAATTTTCAGTCCCAAGTAATATAACAAATAGATGGAACAATAGAAGGAGAATGCGATGAAATTTATAAATACTAGGATATGAAGGCACATCTGTGAAGATTGTCCCCATCGAAAACATTGATGATTATGAGAAGACGAGAAAGCCCTGCAGTAAATGACATAGCGAGAAATATACCAACTATCGTGCGGCCTTGGAAAATTGACAATGACTTATCAACTATAATTTAATGGAGAAGTAAAATTATTGTCTATTCTGATTTTGAATTGTCAGTGCTCTTTGAAGTTGATAGTCAATACTTGTAAATGTAATCTTAAACACGAAAAATTCGGCAAATCATGGTGTCGGCAGCCCTTGTAGAGAAAATATAAATTGCCGAAAAATTAAATAAATTATTTTCAAACGAGAAATAAATTTATTTGTACCCTTAGAGTTTCATATACTTGAATAAGTAGATTTAACAAAAAAGAAGGTATGATGAGCTGTAGCGATAAAACTGCCACGTATGTCGAAGGGAAACCTTTATCTGAAGGAAAGGCCAAAAATATCTTTGTGAGACAAATATCAACAACTGCAGTAAAGCGAAACGTATTCCTTGAATGCGAGTTTATCGTACATGTGAAAGAAGCGAACATAAGCTGAAAAATTGTGGGTCACTTGCAGTAATGGAAAATTTAAAGGAGATTTCAGATGAGATTCTCATCTCCCAAAATGAGATTGATTTTTCAATAGTCTATCGAAAATGCTTGTTCAAAATCTACTATAGGCCGAACTTATGGAAAGAAAGGCTATTAAATTCAAGGCTATCATGAACAGTATCTCATGAGGCTGCCGATATTTGTTTGTGAAGATAAAGACAGGACTTTCGAATGTGCATGGATATCGTTAATTAGATTAGTTGACCATTAAGCATATAGATATCCTTTACCTAGAATTGATGATCTTTTTATCAAGTGAGGCTTTAGTCTTTCGGGTGGCAAGCTGGTTATCTATCAAAGTCAAGGAAAAGCATCAAATAAACCTTTCGAACCGAATATGGGCATTCTATTTGTAGTCCTAGTTTTAACAAATATCCACACCCATTTATGTACATCTTTGATAGGCAAATAAAATACTTAGATAAATTTATTCTTATATTCATAGATGATATTTTAGTCTACTCAAAGTGAGGAAGAACATAAAGAACATTTGAGATAGTATTGCAGACTCTGAAGGAAGGCACGTATATCTCCAGGATTGACAATGTGAATTTATAAAGATAAGATTCAATACTTAGGCCATAACCAATTTGCAGACAAGACTGCTGATATTGATACAAAAGATACAAGATCACAATAAGTAACATTCCAATAGTCTTTCAGCGGTAGAGGTCATTCATGAGATTGCGGCTCATATAGATTTAATGGAAAGATTTATTGCCCCCACTGCCATGGGTATCACATAGTATAATTCTAGAAAGTCATCAAAACAGTGGAGTGAAAAGATACTTAAGCAGTTTTGACACCAATTAAGCCCAAACTTACTGCAAAACATGGGTGGATCTTTGATAAAGGAATTTGTGGCAATATTCTGTCTACGAAAAATTGGGAGGAATACTCTTACGAAAATTCGATTATTACATATGAATCTAGAAAATTGAAGATACATGAACAAAACTATAGTGCACATGATTTGGGTTAATGTAGCAACTAATAAAAGCAAAAATGTGAGCAATATATATTCCCAGAAGAAAATTTGCATTGATGGTGATATTAGTCTCAAGTATTTCTTTTAAATTGAATTTGAATACTAGATAAGAAGAGATGAAGCTTGTCTTTTCTAAATGAAATTGATATGGACATAAAACATATCAAGGGGAAAGAAAATAAAGTTGTTGATGCCTTAAGCAAAAATGCTTGTCAAAATATAAAAACGACATTGGAAGTAGTGCCCGATTTGACCTAGAGAATTAGTGAAAAAGGCGACAAACAAGATTAAGTTATGAAACAACCTAACGAGGTAGAAACTACTAAAGGAGAAAGGCGATTACACTAAAAACTAAAAGGGCTATTTGGAGGGATGGGTACTAAGTTGAATTTTAGTACGCTTACACCCCCTCGAAAAAACGGTCAAACGAAGAACTAAATCAAATTTTGTAAGACATCTTGAGAATTTATGTGATGAATGGGAAGCCATCAAAGTGGGGAAACTACTTGCATTTGCATTTGAATTTTCTTATAATATAATTACCAATCCTCCATCAAAATGAGTCTGTTTGAGACACTCTATGGGAGAAAATGTCGTACTCCTTTGGTGGAGCCGGCCGGAGGTAAACTAATGTTGGGACCGGATGCTCTACAAGAGATGAAGAGTTGTTAAGCAATTACAAAAAGAAACATCAAGACGGCCAAGAATCCACCCGGAAAAAGCTACGGCGATAAGAAAAGGAGTTCACTGAGAGTTTTAAGTGGGGGGCATGTGTACTTGCGTATTAAACCCAAGAGCACACTGCATGCGGGGAGTTGTGCAAGCGGCTCCTAGATATTTTTGGTCCTTTTGAAGTATTAGAAAGGGTGGGACCGAGTGGCTTACAAGTGGCCTCACCACCCCATGTTAGGGTTCTTGATGTATTTCCATGTTTCGTTATTAAAAAAATATGTCGCAGTACTTCTCACATAGTTGATTGGAATGTTGTACGGGTGGAACCGAAGGGGGAGTTCACACGCGGAGAACCACTTCAAATATTGGACGGGATGAAATTGAATTGAGGGAACCGAACGATAGCAAGAGTAAAGGTGCGATTAGGAAGCGGTTACTTACTCTTGAAGAAACTGCACAGGAGAGAAGGAAAGGCTAAAAATGATGGAAATATCCATGTTGTTTAAAAAAAATGAACTCTAGTAGTTGAATAGCAACAGGATGGTGTTTATTTTCGGAAGGGGGAATATGTAACACAATTTATATTGAATTTCAAAGCTAGACATTTGAACTTTAATCCTAAGGGGAGTGGACCCCAAAGGATAAATATTTTGTGAATGTAATTAAATATTTCATTTAGTAAATGAATAAAATGATGTTATATGAGATTGACAGAAATGAGATTTTGAGATCACTTGCTAAATCCATGAGGATGGATGAGGCAAATATTTACCATCTTTCAAAAATCCTTGAAACAAATTATTTCTAAAGTTATATTTTTGAGAAAAATCTAGATTCCCCAATGATAAGGAAAGTAGTTGGGAAGAGGTAAAAAGTTGAGAAAAAGCTGAGAAAAGCATAAAACATCTTTAAAGAATCACTATATTGAAGCCTAGTAAAAGCAGGAAAAAGCATGCGATATTACGGATGCGGGGAATTGAAAACATGCTTTGGGTAAAAATAGCTTAAATATTTGCTCTTACAGCAATTAAAAGGTTGATTTGTTCTAGGAGGTGAGTCTCGGCTCGGGGGTGGGTAAGGGCAAAAGGAGGACTCCCCTAAGGTTGGGGACAGTGAGTTGCATGAGTGGTATGTCTTTAGAATTCATTGATGTGTTTTCTTCATATAGTATGAATTGGCTACATATAAAAAGTGATTGTATATTAGAACTATAAATGCTACATTTAACGGAAGTTAATCATAAAAAATTCACGTTATTTAATTCGTATAGTTGTAGAAAAAGAAATATGGTAGAATCCAACGGGAACTCTAAACAAGGGATGGTTTAAATGCGTGAATGCTAGTTCTCCACGAGACAATTCAGCGCATAACTATCTGCAGTCTATAGTATTCATTTATATGCATGACTTGGTAAATCAAGGAGAAATTCTCGAGAATATAAGCAATTTTAAATTCGTCTTGGGGATTTCTAGTGTATCATAATTCATAAATTGTAACTTAAATCTGCTTCTACATGAAATGGAATACATTCTAAATCCTAAGACGACAGAAAGTAATGGTATTTAATATATATATATATATATATATATATATATATATATATATATATATATATTATAATATACTAATAATTATATAATTATCGAGAAGATGTTAATATCTTTGAAAAAGAAAGTTGTTTTGACGAGAATGAAAGTAGCAGAATATTTGCTTCAGATGCATGGAATGTCCAACTAGTCAAGTTAAAACATCATCATCCTGAAGGTCTTAAATATTCATGATAGGTTTAACGAAGTCAGAGTGGACAAGATTTATGGATTTCCTGTGAGGTTATAAACCAGCTTTAACACTGACTGAGTGATGGTGGTAGTAGACACAACTTCATTTTGTTTATACCGGTGAAATCTACCTTTGGAACATCTCAAGTAGCAAATGTGTTCTGAAGGGTTAGTAAGACTCCATGGGGTTCGAAGGTAATTGTTTACACGGTGAGATCTTGAGATTCTGACCGCTTTTTGGAAGGGCTATTTGGCCGGATGAGTACTAGTTGAATTTTAGTGCGCCTGGAATAAACGATTAAAGCAGAAAGAACTAATCAAATTTTTGGAAGACATGCGAGAATGTATGTGATGGAGTAGGCCATCAAAGTGGGAAGACTACTTGCATTTAACTGGAAATTTTCTTATATGTAACTACGATCACTCCATGTAAAATGAGTCTGTTTGAGCACTCTATAAATGTCGTACTCCTTTAGGCTGGAGCTAGCCGAGAAGATAAACTAATGTTGGGACAGGAGTATACAAGAGATGGAAAGAGTTGTTAAACGGATACAAAGAAACATCAAGACAACACAATATCGCCGGAAAAACTATTTGATAAGAAAAAAGGGAATTGAGGTTTAAAGTGGGGGAGCATGTGTACTTGCGTATTCAAGCCAAAAAGGCACACACGCTATGCGGGGTTGTGCAAAATGGCTCCTAGATGTTGGTCCTTTAATCGTAGAAAGGGTGGAATGAGTGGCTTACAAAGTGGCCTTACCACCCCATGTTAGAGTTCATGATGTATTTCATGTTTCGTTATTAAAAAAATATGTATGATGCTTCTCACATAGTTGATTGGAAGGTGTTGTACGAATTATTCTGGAGCAGAAGGGAGTTCCTGCCGAACACTTCAAATGTGTGGAGTAGGAAGAAATTGAATGACGAACGGGGGAAAATAGAGGGTGCCAAGAGTAAAGGTGCGGTGGAAGCACTGCTAGCATGAAGAAGATACCTAGGAAAGAGAAAATTTGAAATGATGGAAAGATATCCATATTTGTTTAAATGAACTCTAGTAGTTGAATAACAAGACCGAGGGCAGGTGTTTATTTTCGAGAGGGGGAATATGTAGCACTGATTTATGTGTTGAATTTCAAATCTAGACATTTGAACTTTTTTAATCCTAAGAGAGTGGACCCCAAAGGATAAACATTTGTGAATGTAATTAAAATATTTTATTTAGTAAATGAATAAAATGATGTTGTGCGGATTGACCAAAATGAAGTTTAGAATCCTTGCTAAATCCATGAGGATGGATGAGGCAAATATTCTCCACAATCTTTCAAAAATCCTTGAAAAATTATTTCTAAGTTAGATTTTTTGAGGAAAAATCCAGACCCCAATGATGAAAGTAGTTGGGAAGAGGGTAAAAAGTTGGAAAAGGCAGGGAAAAGCATAAAACATCTTTAAAGAATCCCTAAAATGGGAAGCCTAGGCAAAACGGGAAGAAAAGCATCTGATATTGGACGCGGAAATTAGAGACATGCTTTGGGGAAAATTAGCTTAAATAAGGCGCTCTTAAGCAGTTAGAGGTTGATGTTCTAGAAGGTGATCTCGGCTCGGGGGTAGTTCAGGAGAAAAAATGATTCTAAGGTTGGGAGGTTAGTCCATTGCCTTGAGTGGTATGTCTTTAAATTCATTGATGTGTTTACTTGTCATATAGTATGAATTGGCTACATATAAAAGTTGATTGTATATTAGAATTATAAATATTGTTTAACGGTGTTAATCATAAGGAATTCACCTTTTTAGTCTTGTGTATAGTTGTAGAAAATAAATGTTAGAGTAGAATCCATGAGAAACTCTAATAGGGATGGTTTAAATATATGGATACCTAGTTATCACAATGAGACAATTCAACTGTAACCTACCACAGTCTATTAGTATGCATTATATGCATGATTTGGTAAAATGAGGAGAAATTCTCCCGAATCTCTCAAGCAATATTTAAGTTAAATGCGGGATTTCTAGTGTATCATATTCACCATTGTAACCATTTGCTTCATGGCTCAGAATACACTTAAATCTGAGATAGTGAAAATGACAGTATTCATTTAGTTAATTACCAAGTGAAGAGCACGGGTTCATAATCAATTCAACAATTGTGCCTTTTTCAACATTCAAACTAATTACTAATCCTTTAATAAGTTGTATGAAAGAGTAGACCAATTTTAGTAGTGTATATTTATTATACGTCACTAGAGAACTACACAATAGCAGTAGATATGTGAAAAACTATAAACAAAGTAGTTCATGTATCTCATACGAGCTTAAATAGATATATATATTGGAGAATGGGTACACAAAACCTCATGCATAGAAATATATATACAGGCAGAAATATAATCCAGAAATTCAGTCCTAAACACGGGTATGGTGAAATTTATTATCTCATTAAATATATAGCAAAAACAATCTGACTTGTATATTTCAGGAAAAATTTTAATTTATTTTACATACAAAGTCCAAATGGAAATATAACAAAAATTACGAGAGGTTTTGATAAGGGTTATATAAAATATAATTATAACAAGTAGCCATGAGTCAACGCATAATTAACAGAGAAATCGGCTATAAAGGGACTTACAAATAACAGTCATTACGATGTAAGCCATTTAAATGAGGAGTAACTCATTATTTTAATCGTATTAAACAACAAATTTGCATAAATGCTTATAAATACTATAAATTAATAATATGTAGTTTGCAAAATTTCAAGAGCTTAAAAAATTATCGGGACTAAAATAAACACCTTCGTAGGTACATTCAGAAAATAAAAACAAAGGGGACAGAACTCTCTTGGACCTCGACTTGAAACGCAGATCATGTCCCAGGTCCAAAAGTTCAAAATAGATTTAAGAACAATAGCATGTGGTGAACAATTAATACTCGGTCTCTTGTCAAAGTCTAGGACTTGATAGACACTATCAAACCAAGGAACGTTAACAAAGGTAAGTGAACAAAACGATGCTGAGAGGATAGCTCCCTTCCGTCAGAGTATACCAACACCGAAAAAAATAGAAGGTACAACAGTAATTAATGCCAATTGACATGTTAGCTCAAAGATTGACAAGAACGAGGTCGCATGGCGTACACCTACCTACGGATATATCTGGTGAAAGATTTTGTTAGGGATACTAGTGGGAAGAATTCTTACACAAAATGGAAGGGAAATGTATATGAAAACAAATCAATACTGCAGCAAGGAGGTCCTCTCTCATTCGCGAGTGCCATAAAGAATTGAGATAGAACGTAAATGATTCGAACACTAGAAGGAAATAGAGGAAGCAGAAAAAACATCTCTGCTGACAAAGAAGAAACAAATGGTGTACTGCTTTGGATAGAAGGAAACGTAAAATCAAATGCACCATTGCTCAAGTCAAGAACAGTAGGTGACTGTTAAAATAACGTGTTGTACGTATTCAACTGTGCGAGATGGAGATCGTAGGTAATGATAAAAAAACTATTTGAAAATATAGTTCTAATGGTATGGGAAGTAAGAACATACATAGCCATTCTATGTTAGTGTAAGCGAACGCGGAAAATACGCAGGACGAAAAAGAAAACTCGAGGCAAAAAAATAACCCATATGCATGTGGTATAACGCTCACAAGATAACACCTCTAAAGCTTGTAATAATTTACCATCTCATGATATGTCGATGAAGAACTCAGAAAAGCTGCAAGGTATCCAAATTAACTAACACTGCGTTCCAACAGAGGCTAAAACACCACATATGAAAAAAAACCCCAAATGAAAGGTGAGAAAAAGAACGGTTGGAAGACTTCATGGCACAATATATACCGAATCAGTGCAGACCTAAATGTACCATTGAAATCTTAGTGATGGGATGGCCCTTTACGATCCTTAATGGCATACAGGATGCTGAGGATGAAGATGAAATTAAATTGCAATTAAACCGGTTTAGAAATTAATTCGACCCATTTTCATGAAAGGGCAACGGTGGTTATGCTAGTTCCGTATTGATTCTTGGGGTTCCCAAGTCATATATGGCATGGCCATGAGTAATGCCAAAAATTTGGATACAAAGTGCATGAACAGAGAACAGGAATTGGTCTAAATTGATATTTCCATTGATGACATGGAAGTTGCTAGCACGTATCCATTCCCACACCAAAATGGCATACAAAGATACTTTATACTCGACCAACGAACTTACAAAGTCTAGCACATATGCAAATTGAGGTGCAGCATATACGATAGCGATAGCAAACGATGACTCACGGTGAGGTTGGGGGATCAAGTAGTAAATAACAACGCGCAACGTGTACGAGAATAGAGGCAAATGAAACAAATCAAATCAACATGCATAAACCTTGGAATTAATGCAAGGAAACTCTATGATTAGGATATATGTCGATTACGATGATTAATATGGATATACTCTTGAACTGGTAGCACAATGATTAGGAATAATACCAACAAGTGCGATGACATCCATAACCTATAATATATAATTCATATGAGTAACCTTTTATGAAAGTAGGTGGTAGAAAAACTATTTCGGCTAGTAATCTAAGATCCTCGTTATTAATTGTAATTACTAAATTCTACCATTTAATTGAGGGATAGGATTATCTAAAATAAGTCATATGGAGGTAGAAATATGATTAACTCGAGTCTCAATAGAACTTATTATTGTATGTCATGCTTGATTTGTATTATTCACCACGAGGATTGAAATGTATGATTTGCAGAGTATAAAGGAGATGACAAATGGTATCGAGCCCAAGTTATAAAAAAGCCATTTGATGATATCATGCTGTGTGTTGTGTGTATTCTTTATATAAATTTTATTCTATTGATTTATATTTTTTATTTTCTTCGTCTGTATTTATTAATAATTAATACGGTGGTGTATTTGAAATAGGAAGGTAGCGAAATTTATGTTGATACGCGTGATGAAGATAATGCACCGAATCCCAATACATATGATGGCTATGTTGCGAGAGGTTGCAACGAGGTCGTGAGATAAAAACGCGGTGTGATTTCATTAGCCGGTGGGAGGCGGGAAAAAGCTCATCGGTAACCGAACGGCCCGAAAGGGTGAAGGTTTCGGAAGAGGAAGATTGATGAGTCGAGGATGAGGATACGATTAGGCATATATACAAGCGAAAAAGAAATTACGAGAGGTCGAAAGATCAAACCTCCCTCCTATGATGGGGAGAAGGAGGAAGATGTTGAAGCACAGTTCTTGAACATGATTAAGTACTTCCAAGTCTATGAATATGAAAGCAATGCGACGGAATTAAGCCATTTACCGGCTAGGAAAGGGTACCTTGTGGTGGGAGGGAGACAAAAATGGTGCATGCCATTGATGAAAAAGACGATCCTGGGAAGATTTCCGGTTAAGTTCAAAAACCACTATTTGAATGAACGTTACTATGATGATAAAACGAGAATTTCATGAACTTAGGCTGGGACAACTCACTATTGATGATTTTGTTACTAAGCTTACAAATATGTTGAGATATGTACCCTACATAAAGGAAGAAAAGCGAAAGGTACAAGGTTTAAAGTACACTGCGTATACAAAGAGAAGATTGAGATTGATAACCCAAAAACAATGGACGAAGGCGTGAGAAAAGCTAGATTGTGCTACCAACGGTTCAAGGCAAAGGCGAACATGCGAAAAATTTGGGTAAACAAGAAGAGTGAATTCAAAGGAAGAAACACCAACCAGCTTATTTGAAGAATGCAGCGAGAGATCATCGACGGAAAAAGTTTATTAAACCCAAAAGAAATTCGGGCTTGCCGGTCCCAAGTGGCCTCAAAAACAAATAGATGGAGGCAATGAAAGGAGGGTACAGTGAAAATGAGAGAACCCATGAAATGCGGGGATGTGGAGAACCCCATCTATTGAGAGATTGTCCCCATCGAAACATTCGAATGATTATGAGAGACCGGCTTCCACCGGTAAATGACATAGCCGGAAATATACCACTTCCGGTGCGGCCTTGGAAAATCGACGAAGCGAACATCGAAGCTACCATGTGTGAAATGGAGGGTAAGATTTCTGATGATGTATTCTGATTTTTGATTGATCCCAGGTGCTTCTTTGAGTTACATTAGTTCAAAACTTGTAGAAAAATGTAATCTTAGAAGCACGAAGAAAAATTCCAATGTTGATCATGGTTAGTTCGAGGAAATTTGTACTTTGGAACCAAGAGGAAGGTAACACATAAATTGCCTAGAAAAAGCAATTAAACTAAATGATTTTCAAACGAAGTAAATTTGAACATTTTGCCCTTAGGTTCATATGACTTGCGGATAGGGATGGATCATTTGTTTGGAAAAGAGGTTATGATGGCTTGTTGGGACAAGACCTTACATTTGTGTAGATGAAGAAGGGAAACCTTTTATCCTCAAGGGAAAACCAAAACCTATCTCTGTGAGACAAATATCGACTATTTGTTCGACCAAATGTGAATTTTAGAAAGATAAGATTCAATACTTGGGCCATATTATTTAGGAACAAGGCCTTGCTTGTTGACCCCAAAAGATAAAAGCTATTAAAGAATGGCTTGTTCCAATGGATGTTTCGGTAGTGAGGTCATTCATGGGGATTGCGAGGCTATTATCGCATGTTGTGGAAAGATTTTCTGCCATAGCCATCACATAACATCATTACAAAGAAAGGGTGTCAAATTTGAGTGGGACTGAAAAAATTTCGAAAGCAGTTTTGACCAATTAAAACTAAAACTTACTACGGCACGCGTATCTTGAAGATTGCAGATCCATGATAAATAATTTGTGGTATGTACTGGATGCCTACTGTGAGAGAGGGTTGGGAGGAATTCTCCCCGACGGGAAGAATTCGGTTATTGCACATATGAATCTAGGAAATTGAAGATACATGAACAAAAATATAGTGCCTATGATTTGGAGTTAGGTATACATTTGTTATTCATGCTTTTTAAAAATGTGGCGACACTATCTTCTTGGAAAGCAAAATTTACGTTGATGAGCGATCATATTAGTCTCAAGTATTTCTTTTCCCAAAGCTGATTTGAATGCTAGACAAGCCGGATGGGTTGTCTTTTCTAAGTGAATTTGAAGTATGGACATAAAAACATATCAAGGGGAAAGAAAATAAAGTTTCACGATGCCTTAAGCGAGAAATGCTTGTCAAAGAAAATATAAACAACATTGGAAGTAGTGCCCGAGTTGACTTAGAGGAATTAGTGAAAAAGGTAGCGAACCAAACAGATTTAAGTTATGAAACATTATTGGTGAAACTACTAAGAAGGAGAATAGTGATTACACTCAAAACCCAAAAAGGGCTGATGCATGACAAAAGAGGATTGTATATTCTGATATGTAGATTCCTTGAAAAAAGAGGGATTTTAGATGAATATCACAAACAACCCATATGCGGGATATCCGGGATATCGAGAAAATGTTAACAACTTTGAAAAAAGTTGTTTTGGCCGAGAATATGAAGAGATACGTAGCGGAATATTTAACTAGATGCATGGAATGTCAACTAGTCAAAGTTGAGCATCGGCATCCTGCGGGTCTTTTAAACCATTTGCCGGTTGCGGAATGGAAGTGGGACACCGTTTCCATGGATTTCATAACAAGATTACCCAAAACCAAACACCAACATGACTCGGTGATGGTGGTAGTAGACACTTTAACTAAAGAAAGTTGCCCATTTTATACCGGTGAAATCTACCTTTGGAACAACTCAAGTAGCGGAGAATGTGTTCACCGAAGGAGGTAGTAAGACTCCATGGGGTTACGAAGGTAATTGTTTTTACGATCGAGATGCTAAGTTTATAACCGCTTTTTGGAAAGGGCTATTTGGAGGGATGGGTACTAAGTTGAATTTTAGTCTTGCTTACCACCCTCGTAGACGGACGGTCGAAACGGAAAGAACTAATCAAATTTTTGGAAGACATCGCTTGAGAATGTATGTGATGGACGGGCCATCGAAAGTGGGAAGACTACTTGCATTTAGAGTTTGAATTTTGTCTTATAATCACGGCTACCAATCCTCCCATCAAAATGAGTCCGTTTGAGGCACTCTATGGGAGAAAATGTCGTACTCGCTTTGGTGGAGCCGGCCGGAGAGATAAAACTAATGTTGGGACCGGATGATCTACAAGAGATGGAAAAGAGTTGTAAAACGAGATACAAAGAAACATCAAGACGGCACAAGATCGCCGGAAAAAGCTACTGTTGATAAACAAGAGTGTACCGAGATTTTAAAGTGGGGGAGACATGTGTACTAGCGTATTAAACCCATAAAAGAGCACACTCTCTATGCGGGGGAGTTGTGCAAAAAAGCGGCTCCTAGATATTGCTGGTCATTCCTTTTGAAGTATTATAAAGGGTGGGACCCGGTGGCCTACAAATGGCTTGCCTTACTACGCCCATGTTAGAGTTCATGATGTATTTCATGTTTCGTTATTAAAAAAATATGTGCATGATGCTTCTCACATAGTTGATTGGAATGTTGTACGGAATTGGAACCGGAAAGTTCTGCCCCGAACCGCTTCAAATATTGGAGCGGGAAGAAATTGAATTGAGGAAGCAGAACGGTAGCAAGTAAAGGTGCGGTGGAAGCACTGTTTGCTGAAGAAAGCTTCTGAGAAGAAAGCTGAAATGATGGAAAGATATCCATATTTGTTTAAAAAAATGAACTATTAGTTGAATAAAAACAGGGACGGTGTTTATTTTCGAGAGGGGGAATATGTAACACCCCCGATTTATGTGTTGAATTTCAAAGCTAGACATTTGAACTTTAATCCTAAGGGGGAGTAGACCCCAAGGATAAATATTTTGTGAATGTAATTAAATATTTCATTTATTAATGAATAAAAATGATGTTGTGCGAATTGACCAAAATGAGATTTTGAGATCACTTGCTAAATCCATGAGGATAGGCCCAGAAATAATCTTCTGATCTTTCAAAAATCCTTGAAAGAAATTATTTCTAAAGTTAGATTTTTGAGGAAAAATCTAAATTCCACAATGATGAGAAGTAGTTGGGAAGAGGTAAAAAGGCACGGAAAAAGGCTGGGGAAAATCATAAAAAACGGCTTTAAAGAATCCTAAAATGGGGAAGCCCTAGGCAAACGGGAAGAAAAAGCATCTGACAATGCAGGACGCGAGAATTAGAAACATGTTCGGGAAAAATAGCTTA
This sequence comes from Pinus albicaulis, assembly GCA_034641835.2. NCBI lineage: Eukaryota > Viridiplantae > Streptophyta > Pinopsida > Pinales > Pinaceae > Pinus > Pinus albicaulis. The sequence goes on from CM076573.1 coordinate 802,905,088, forward strand.
AATAAAGTGTTTTGCTCTTAAGCCAGTTAGAGATGGATGCATTTCTGGGTGGTGATCTCGGCTCGGTGAGTTAAAGGAGACAAAGGACTCTAAGGTTGGGAGGTTAGTCATTTGCATGAGTGGTATGTCTTTAAATTCATTGATGTGTTTACTTCATAGTATGAATTGGCTACATATAAAAAGTTGATTTTATATTAGAAGTATAAATGTTACATTTAACGAGAGTTAATCATAAGGAATTCACCTTTTTAATTACGTATAGTTGTGAAAAGAAATGCAGCAGAGTAGAATCCAAGAGAAACTCTAAACCGAGGATGGTTTAAATGTTTGTGGATACCTAGTTCTCTACGGACAATTCAAACGTAACCTACTCTTGTTATTAGACGTGCATTTATATGCATGATTTGAAATAACGAGGAGAAATTCTCGAGAATATCTCAAGCAATATTTAAGTTAAATGCAGGGATTTCTAGTGTATCATAATTCATAAATTGTAACTTCAATCTTGCTTCTACATGAAATGGAATACATTCTAAATCTATAAACGATTATTAATGGTATTCATTTAAGTTAATTACCAAGTGAAGAGCGAGAGGTTCATAATCAATTCAACAAGTTTGTGCCTTTCAACATTCAAACTAATTACTGTTCCTTTGATAAAGTTGTATGAAAGAGTAGACAAATTTTAAGTAGTGTATATTTATTATACATCACTAGGGAACTACACAATATAAACGACTAGATGTGTATGAAAAACTATAAACAAAGTAGTACGTATCTCATACGAGGCTTAAATAGATATATATATTGGAGAATGGGTACAGGCCCCATGCATGAAAATATATATAGGAAATGTCAGTCTGGTCGGTCTAAACACGGGTATGGTGGGGAGAGGCTTGTTTTCTCATTGCAAATATATAGCAAAAGAAATCGAAACATCTAGCTACGGGAAAAAATTTTAATTTTGCATACAAAGTTCAAATGGAAATATAACTCTCAAAATTCACGAGAGGTTTTGATAAGGGTTATATAAATATAATTATAACAAGTAGCCATGGTGTGCATAATTAAAAAAAATTGGCTATAAAGGGGCTTACATAAATAACGGTCATTACGATGATAAGCCATTTAAATGAGGAGTAACTCATTATTTTAATCGTATTAAACAACAACTTTGATGCGAAGTAGCATAAACACACCCATAAATTAATAATACGTAGTTTGCAAAATTTCTATGGGAAGAAAAAATTGTCGGGACTCGGGGAAATAAACACCTTCGGTACACAACCAAATAAAAACAAAGGGGCCAAACTCTCTCGGACTCGGCCAAACTTAGATCGTGTCCCCAATCCAAAAGTTTAAATAAATTGAAGAACAATAGCATGCGACTAAACTTAATTAATACTGGAGTCTTTGTCAAAGTCTAGGACTTCAATGAACACTATCTAAAACCCTAAGGAACGTTAACGAGGTACTGATAGTAAGAAACAATTCTATGTGAGGATAGCTCCCTTCCGTCCATGAGTATACCGATACGAAAAACCAAGAACCGTGGAAATTAATGGCAATTGACATGTTTAGCTCGAGAGATTTTCAAGGACGAAATTCGCATGGCGTCTACGGTACTATGAGATACTCATACAAGGCGATTGGAAATTTTGTTAGGGATACTAGTAGGAAGAATTCTTGCAAAAAGGAAGGGAAACGTATACGGAGAAATAAAAATCATCTTTCGGACAAGGAGAGTCCTCTCTCATTCGCGGAGTACGCAAAGAAATTGAGATAGAACGTAAAATGATTCGAACACTGAAAGGAAATAGAGGCAGAAACACATCTCTGCGGCGAAGAAAAACCAATCGATTCTTACCTAGCTGGATAGAAGGAGCGTGAAATCAATTCATCATTGCTCCAAGTCCAAAAGACAAGAGTAGAATTTTAAGCTATTAGAAACGTAGGCGTGTTGGCATCACGTATTTTCAACATGCCGGATGGAGATCGTAAGGGTGACCAATAAAACAAATTATATACAAGAGAAACATAAAGTTCTAACGGTATGGGAGTAAGAACATACGGTGCCATTCTGCATGTTAGTGTAAGAAGATGCGGAATACGCGAGGACGAAAAGAAAACTCGGGAAAAATACTTACATATGCATGTGTTATAACGCTCACAAGATAACGCCTCTAAAGCTTGTAATAATTTACCTATCATGTGATATGTCGATGAAGAACTCCAAGCTTTGGGTATACGAGGGGCTTGCACATTTCTTTCTGTGAGCTCGGCCACATCACCATTAACGAAGACCCCAGAAAACGAAAGTAGAAAAGAACAATTGGAAAACTTCATGGCTGAATATACCAAATCCCAAATTCGGAACCTAAATGTACCATTGAAGTCTCGGTGATCGGATAGCCAAACGATCCATGGTGAGGCCACGGATCACCGGGACGGAAGCTATAATTAAATTGCAATTAAATAGGTTGTTTAGGCATTAAGTTGACCGGCTGTATCGAAGGAGGGCCCGGAAGCTATGCTCGTGCCGTATTGATTTCTAAGGTTCCCAAGTCTCTGGCGTGGCCATAAGCAACGCCAAGGCCCGGACTCTAAAGTGCATGAACGAGAAGGTAGGAATTGGTCTCAAATCGAAAAAATATTTCCCTTGATGACATAGGCCCAACTAGCACATTATCCATTCCCACACCAAACTAAAACGCACTTGCAAAAGACGCTATACTCGACCAATGAACTTACACGTATCTTCATATGAAAATTGAGGTGCACGACATATACGGTAAACGTGTAAGCATTGACTCACACCTGGTGAGGATTCGGGGGATGCAAGTGACGTAAATAACCATATTTTCAACGTGTACGAAGATAGAGAGCATTGAAACAAATCAAATCAACATGCATAAACCTTGGAATTAATACAAGGAAATTCTATGATTAGGATATATCGAATTCGATGATTAATATGGATATACTAATGCTTTTCCCAGGCTTTTCCGGCTTTTTACCTCTTCCCAACTACTTTCCTCATCATTGGGGAATTCAGATTTTTCCTCAAAAATCTAACTTTTAGATAATTTCTTTCAAGGATTTTGAAAGATTGTGGGGAATATTTGCCTCATCCATCCTCATGGATTTAGCAGTGATCTCAAAATCTCATTTTGGTCGATACGCACAACATCATTTTATTCATTTACTAAATGAAATATTTAATTACATTCATAAAATATTTATCCTTTGAGGTCCACTCCCCCTTAGGATTGAAGTTCAAATGTCTAGCTTTGAAATTCAACACATAAATTGGGGGTGTTACATATTCCCCCTGCGAAAATAAACAGAGTTTGTCCTCGGTGTTGTTACTCGACTACTAAAGTTCATTTTTTTCCAAGCAAATATGGATATCTTTCCATCATTTCAGCTTCTCTTTCCCGGGTAGCTTCTTCGGTAAAGTGCTTCTTGCACCTTTACTCTTGCTACCGATAGGTTCCTCAATTCAATTTCTTCCCGTTCCAATATTTGAAGCGGTTTGGCGAGAACTCCCCTTGGTTCCACAGCCACAACATTCAATCAACTATGTGAGAAAGCATATTGCACATATTTTTTTAATAACGAAACATAGAAATACATCATGAACTCTAACATGGGGTGGTAAGACGACTTGTAAGCCATTAGTCCCACCCTTTCTAATACTTCAAAAGGACCACAATATCTAGGAGCCATTTTTGCACAACTCCGCATAGAGTGTGCTCTTTTTTGGGTTTAATACGCAAGTACACATGCTCCCCCACTTTAAAGTCTCGGTGCACTCTTTTTCTTATCGAGTAGGTTTACGTAGTCTTGTGCGTCTTGATGTTTTGTATCTTGCTTCACAAATCTTTCCATCTCTTGTGGGGCATCGGTCCCAACATTAGTTTATCTTCGAAAGGTGGCTCCCGGCTCAAAGGAGTACGACATTTTCTCTCATAGAGTGCTTCAAACGGACTCATTTTGATGGAGGATTGTTTGTTATTATGAAAAATTACATTAATGCAAGTAGTCTTCCCACTTTTGATTGCCTATCCATTACATACATTCTCGACATTTCTTCCAAAATTTGTTGTAGTTCTTCCTGTTTGACGGTACGTACGAGGGTGGTAGCGGTACTAAATTCAACTTAGTACCCATCCCTCCAAATAGCCCTTTTAAACGTTGTAAACTTATCATCTCGATCGAGAAAAAATTACCTTTGGAGAACCCCATGAGTCTTACTACCTCCTTCGGGAACACATTCGCTACTTGTTTGTTCCAAGGTAGATTTCATTGGTATAAAATGGGAGTTTTTGTTAAAGTTTCTCACTACCACCATCAACGAGTCATGTTGGTGTTTGGTTTTGGGTAATCTTGTTATGGAAATCCATGGAAAACGGTGTCCACTTCCGTGCAACGATCGGCAAAGGGGTTTAAAAGACCCGCAGGATGCTGATGCTCAACTTTGACTAATTGACATTCCATGCATCTAGTTAAATATTCTGCTATGTCTCTCTTCATTCCTGGCCAAAACAACTTCTTTTTCAAAGCTGTTAACATTTTCTGATATCCTGGATGTCCTGCATATGGTTTTTTGTGATATTCATCTAAAATCTCTCTTTTCAAGGACTCTACATTGGGAATATACAATCTGTTTTTGTAGCAGATCAACCCTTTTTGGTTTTGAGTGTAATCATTCTTCTCCTTCTTTAGTAGTTTCACCAATAATGTTCCATAACTTAAATCAAACTGGGCACTACTTCCAATGCTGTTTATATTTTGACAAGCATTTCAGCTTAAGGCATCAGCAACTTTATTTTCTTTCCCCTTGATATGTTTTATGTCCATATCAAATTCACTTAGAAAAGACAGCCATCTGGCTTGTCTAGCATTCAAATCATTTTGGGAAAAGAAATACTTGAGACTAATATGATCAGTCATCAACGTAAATTTCTTTCCAAGAAGATAGTGTCACCACATTTTTAAAGCATGAATAACAGCAGCTAACTCCGAATCAAATGCACTATAGTTTTGTTCATGTATCTTCAATTTTCTAGATTCATATGCAATAACTGAATTTTCCTGTAAAAGAATTCCTCCCAACCCCTCTTTGCAGGCATCCGTACATACCACAAATTCTTTATCAGGATCTGCAATCTTCAGTATAGGGGTTGTAGTAAGTTTTAGTTTTAATTGGTCAAAACTGCTTCGGTATTTTTCAGTCCACTCAAATTTGACACCCTTTCTTTGTAATGATGTTATGGGATGTGCTATGGCAGAAAATCTGCGATAATAGCCTGCAATCCCCATGAATGACCTCACTGCTGAAACATCCATTGGAACAGGCCATTCTTTAATAGCTTTTATCTTTTCAGGGTCAACAACAAGGCCTTATTAAGAAATAATATGGCCCAAGTATTGAATCTTATCTTTATAAAATTCACATTTGCTGAACTTGGCATATAGCTGGTTTTCCTTCAGAGTTTGCAATACTATCCTCAAATGTTCTTTATGTTCCTCCTCACTTTTTGAGTAGACTAAAATATCATCTATGAACACAAGAACAAATTTATCCAATTATTTATTTAGCACATTGTTCATCAGGCACATAAATGTGGCAGGGGCATTTGTCAAACCAAAAGGTAGGACTACAAATTCATAATGCCCATACCTGGTTCGAAAAGCTGTTTTGTTGATGTCTTCTTCCTTGATTCTAAGCTGGTGATAACCAGTTCTTAAGTCAATCTTCGAAAAGACTGAAGGTCCTCTCACTTGATCAAAAAGATCATCAATTCTAGGTAAAGGATATCTATTCTTAATGGTCAACTTATTCAATTGACGATAATCCATGCACATCCGAAAAGTTCCATCTTTCTTTTTCACTAACAGCACCGGTGCTCCCCAAGGAGATACACTTGGTCTGATATAGCCTTTGTCTAACAGTTCTTGCAATTGCATTTTCAGCTCCATAAGTTCGGGGGGGCTTATTAGATAGGAGGCTCGGGAAACAGGTACTGCTCCCGGCACTAGATCGATTGAAAAATCAATCTCTCTTTTGGGGGGGAGATGAGGAATCTCATCTGGAAAAACTTCCTTAAATTCTCTTGCTACTGGTAAAGTGTCCAACAATTTTTCTTCAGTTTTATGTTCTGTTTATTCCACATGTACTGCATAAACTTGGTATCCTTTTCTAGCTATTCATTTTAATTGCAGTGCTGATATTTGTCTCACAGAGATAGGTTTTAGTTTTCCCTTGAGGATAAAAGGTTTCCCTTCTTCATCTACACAATGTAAGGTCTTGTCCCAACAGTTCATCATAACCTTCTTCTTTTCCAGCCAGTCCATCCCTATCAGCAAGTCATATGAACCTAAGGGCAGAATGTTCAAATTTACTTCTGTTTGAAAATCATTTAGTTTAATTGCTGTTCGGGGCAATTTATGTGTTACCTTCCTCTTGGTTCTGGTGGCCAGCTGAACCAACCATAAATGCTGAAATTTTTCAGGTTTAAGATTACATTTTTCTACAATTTTTGGACTAATGTAACTCAAAGAAGCACCCAGATCAATCAAATCTGTAACAGACTGGTCAGAAATCTTACCCTCCATTTCAACCATGGTAGCTTGATGTTCTGCTTGTCGATTTTCCAAGGCTGCACTGATAGTTGGTATATTTCTTGATATGTCATTTACTATGGTGGCTTCTCGGTCTCTCATAATCATCTGAATGTTTCGATGGGGACAATCTCTCAACAGATGGGGTTCTCCACATCCCCAGCATTTCAGGGGTTCTCTCATTTTCATTGTACCCTCCTTCTTATTGTCTCCATCTATTTGTTTTGAGGCCACTTGGGACTGAGCATTCTGACTTTCTTTGGGTTTAATAAACTTTTTCCGCTGATGATCTCTGCGAAAATTCTTCAAATAAGCTGGTTTCTGTTTCTTCCCTTTGAATTCACTCTTGTTTACCCAGCTTTTCCCATGTTCAGTTTTTCCTTTGAACTATTGTAGCACAATCTAGCTTTTCTAACAGCTTCGTCCATTGTTTTTGGGTTATCAAACTCAATCTTCTCTTTGTATACAACAGGAAAACAGTTCAGAAACCTTTGTACCTTTTCCTTTTCTTCCTTTATGTAGGGTACATATCTCAATAGATTTGTAAAATTAGTAACAAACTCATCAATAGTGAGCTGTCCCAGTCTAAGTTCATGAAATTCCTTGGCTTTATCATCATAGTAACGTTCATTTAGATAGCGGTTTTTGAACTTAACCCGGAAATCTTCCCAGGTGACTGTCTTTTCATCAATGGCATGCACCATTTTTGTCTCCTCCCACCACAAGATAGCCTTACCTTGTAGCTGGTAAACCGCTAATCTGGCCTTCATATTTCTTTCATATTCATAGAACTGGAAGTACTTAATCATGTTCAACAACCAGGTTTCAGCATCTTCCTCCTTCTCCCCATCATAGGAGGGAGGTTTGATCTTTCGGAATTCCCCCTGTAATTCCTTTTTCTACTTGTATTGATGCCTAACTGCATCCTCATCCTCAGACTCATCAGTCTTCCTCTTTCCGGAACCTTCGTCTTCTTGGCTGTTCCGCGAAGTTAATTCTCTGATGAGATTTTCCTACTCCTCACTGGCTAAGGACAATCTGTCATTCTGGCTTTCTATCTCAGCCAATTCTTGTTTCAACCTCTGCAACATAGACATCATGGGCGCATTGGGATCTAGTGCATTATCTTCATCACGCAGATCAACATAAATTTCGTCACCTTCTGCCATTTCAACACCACTGTACACTACACAACACAGATCAGTGAAAATAAAAATATAAAAATATATTTTTTTTCAACAGAATTAAATTTATACAGTGAACACACAGCCACAGTGAGCACAATGTCACCAGCCCAGTTTTATAACTTGGGCTCTGATACCATTTGTCACATCTCCCTTATACTTCCCAATTTTTATTTTTATTTTCTATGGTATTCTCATCTCAGGAATAGTTACAACCAGGTATGACATACAATAAGTCCTATTGTGACCTGATTTAATCATATTTCCGCCTCCATATGATTTTTTTTTTTTTTTAGATAATACTATCCCTTAATTAAATGAATTTAGTAATTACAATTAATAACAAGGAGCTTAGATTACTAGCTGAAATAGTTTTTCACCACTACCCCGATTTCCATAAAAGGTTACCTTATATGAATTATATATTACAGGTTATGGATGTCATTGCACTTGTTGGTATTATTCCTAACTATCGTGCGAATGTAGGGTTTGAATAGTATATCCATATTAATCATCAAATTCGATATATCCTAATCATAGAATTTCCTTGTATTAATTCCAAGGTTTATGCATGTTGATTTGATTTATTTCAATGCTCTCTTATCTTCGTATATGTTGAAAGTATGGTTATTTACGTCACTTGGATCCCTGAATCCTCACCAGGTGTGAGTCATCGTTTTCATACGTTTATTGCATATGTCGTGCACCTCAATTTGCATATGAAGATAGACGTGTAAGTTCATTGACTGAGTATAGCGTCTTTGCAAGTGCGTTTTATTTTGGTGTGGGAATGGATACGTGCTAGCAGTCTCCATGTCATCAAGGGAAATATTTTTTTTCTCGATTTGAGACGAATTCTAGTCCCTTCTCATTCATGCACTTTGTATCCAGCTTGGCGTTGCTCATGGCCATGCCAGATGACTTGGGAACCTCAGAAATCAATACGGCACGAGCATAGATGCCGTGGACCTCCTTTGATAGCTGGTCAACTTAATGTCGAACAACTGGTTTAATTGCAATTTAATTACACCTCTCGTCCTGGTGATCCGTGGCCTCACCATGGATCGTTTGCCATCTGGACGACTGAGATTTCAATGGTACATTTAGGGTTCGAATTTGGGATTCGGTATATCTTGTGCCATGAAGTTTTCCAACAATTATTTCGGCCTTCGTTTGGGGTATTTTTTTCTTCGTTAATGGTTATGCCGAGCCTCTGCGTGTTGGAAACGAAAGCCCTCGCATACTCCAGGCTTGGAGTACTTCATCGACATATCACATGACAGGTAAATTATTACAAGCTTTAGAGGTGTTATCTTGTGAGCGTTATAACACATGCATATGGAAGTATTTTTCCTGAGTTTTCTTTTCGTCCTTGCGTATTCTGCGTCTGCTTACACTAACACAGAGAATGGCGCTGTATGTTCTTATTCCCATACCGTTAGAACTTTATGTTTCTCTTGTATATAATTTGTTTTATTGGTCACCCTTACGATTCCATCTGGTGACAGGTTGAAAATACGTGATGCCAACACGCCTACGTTTCGGAATAGGTTAAAATTATACTTATCTTTTGGAATTGGATCAATGGTGAATTGATTTCACGCTCTTTCTATCCGGCTAGGTAAGAATCGATTGGTTTGTCTTTGTCAGTAGAGATGTGTTTCTGCTTCCTCTATTTCCTTCTAGTGTTCGAATCATTTACGTTCTATCTCAATTTTGCACGCAACAGAGAGGACCTTCCAAATGTATTGATTTATTTATCCGTATACATTCTCCTTTACAAGAATTATTCTACTAGTAATTTCTAACAAAACCTCTCCACGCTTCAGAGGAGTATTCAGAGGTAGGTAGACGCCATGTGAATTTCGTCTATTCGAGCAACATACACTGGCATTAATCATAGCCTTGGCTCTTCAGTCGTGTATACTCACGGATGGAGCATCCTTTGCTCATAGCATTGTTTCGTTCCATTCGCACCTCGTTCTTAGGGCGGATAGTAGTTCATTGAAGTTCTAGACTTGACAAAGACCGAGCAGCCACGTTGTCCGCCGCATGCCATTGTTCTCCAGAGCGGCCCCTTTGTTTTTATTTGGTTGTGTACCGAAGGTGTTTATTTCTAAGTCCTGACAATTTTTGCTTCCCATAGAAATTTTGCAAACTACAGATTATTAATTTATGGGTGTATTTATGCTACTTCGCATGAAATTTATTGTTTAATACGATTAAAATAATGAGTTACTCCTCATTTAAATGGCTTATCATCGTAATGACTGTTATTTATGTAAGTTGCTTTATAGCCGATTTTTGTTAATTATGCAGTGACTCATGGCTACTTGTTATAATTATATTTTATATAACCCTTATCAAAACCTTTCAGGAATTTTGGAGAGTTATATTTCCATTTGGACTTTGTATGTACAATTAAAATTTTTCCTGTAGCTAGATGTTTTTGATTGCTTTTGCTATATATTTTCCATGAGATAACAATCTCACCATACCTAGGTTTAGACTGAATTTCTGTACTAATACTTGCCTATATATATATTTTCATGCATGGGGTTTGTGTACCTATTCTCCAATATATATATCTATTTAATCATGTATGAGATACATGTACTACTTTGTTTATAGTTTTTCATACACATCTAGCTGTTTATATTGTGTAGTTCCCTAGTGATGTATAATAAATATACACTACTAAAATTTGTCTACTCTTTCATACAATCCTTATCAAAGGAATAGTAATTATTTTGAATATTGCAAGGCACAGTTGTTGAATTGATTATGAACCTCTGCTCTTCACTTGGTAATTAACTAAATGAATACCATTACTTTCTCACCATCTGTAGATTTAGAATGTATTCCATTTCATGTAGAAGTAGATTGAAGTTACAATTTATGAATTATGATACACTAGAAATCCCCAGATTTAACTTAAATATTGCTTGAGAGATTTTGGAGAATTTCTCCTCGTTTTACCAAATCATGCATATAAATGCATACTAATAGATCAGGAGTAGGTTACAGTTGAATTGTCTGTAGAGAACTAGGTATCCACAGATTTAAACCATCCTCGGATTAGAGTTGCTGTTGGATTCTACTCTACAGATTTCTTTTCTACAACTATACAGAATTAAAAAGGTGAATTCCTTATGATTAAATCTGTTAAATGTAGCATTTATAATTCTAATATAAAATCAACTTTTATATGTAGCCAATTCATACTATATGAAGTAAACACATCAATGAATTTAAAGACATACCACTCATGTAGACGACTAACCTCCTAGAATTATAAATGCTACATTTAACAGAGTTAACCATAAGGAATTCACCTTTTTAATTCTGTATAGTTGTAGAAAAGAAATCTGTAGAGTAGAATCCAATAGAAACTCTAAACCGAGGATGGTTTAAATCTGTGAATACCTAGTTCTCCACAGACAATTCAACTGTAACCTACTCTTGATCTATTAGTATGCATTTATATGCATGATTTGGTAAAATGAGGAGAAATTCTCCAGAATATCTCAAGCAATATTTAAGTTAAATCTGGGGATTTCTAGTGTATCATAATTCATAAATTGTACTTAAATCTGCTTCTACATGAAATGGAATACATTCTAAATCTACAGACAGTGAGAAAGTAATGGTATTTATTTAGTTAATTACCAAGTGAGGAGCATAGGTTCATAATCAATTCAACATCTGTGCCTTTCAACATTCAATCTAATTACTATTCCTTTAATAATGATTGTATGAAAGAGTAGACAAATTTTAGTAGTGTATATTTATTATACATCACTAGGAAACTACACAATATAAACAGCTAGATGTGTATGAAAAATTATAAACAAAGTAGTACCTATATCTCATACAGGCTTAAATAGATATATATATTGGAGAATGGGTACACAAACCTCATGCATGAAAATATATATATAGGCAAGTATCAGTACAGAAATTCAGTCTAAACCTGGGTATGGTGAGACTGTTATCTCATGGAAAATATATAGCAAAAGCAATCAGAAATATCTAGCTACAGTAAAAATTATAATTGTGCATACAAAGTCCAAATGGAAATATAACTCTCCAAAATTCCTGAGAGGTTTTGATAAGGGTTATATAAAATATAGTTATAACAAGTAGCCATGAGTCACTGCATAATTAACAAAAATCGGCTATAAAGTGACTTACATAAATAACAATCATTACGATGATAAGCCATTTAAATGAGGAGTAACTCATTATTTTAATCGTATTAAACAACAAATTTCATGCGAAGTAGCATAAATACACCCATAAATTAATAATCTGTAGTTTGCAAAATTTCTATAGGAAGCAAAAATTGTCAGGACTTAGAAATAAACACCTTCGGTACACAACCAAATAAAAACAAAGGGGACCGAGCTCTCTCGGACTCGACTGAAACTTAGAGTGTGTCCCCAATGCAAAATTTTAAATAAATTGAAGAACAATAGCATGCGATTGAACTTAAACAATACTCAGTCTCTGTCAAAGTCTAGGACTTCAATGAACACTATCTAAAACCCTAAGGAACGTTAACAAAGGTGCAGAAGTAAGACGAAACAATGCTATGAGAGGATAGCTCCCTTCCGTTCGTGAGTATACCAAACTGAAAAACCAAGAGCCGTGTAAATTAATGCCAATTGACATGTTTAGCTCAAAGATTTCCAAGAATGAAATTCGCATGGCATCTACCCTACCTACAGATACTCATACAAGGCAGTGGAAATTTTGTTAGGGATACTAGTAGGAAGAATTCTTGCAAAAAGGAAGGGAAACGTATATAGATAAATAAATCAATACCTGAAAAGGAGGTCCTCTCTCATTCGCGGAGTCTACCAAAGAAATTGAGATAGAACGTAAATGATTCGAACACTAGAAGGAAATCGAGGAAGAAGAAACACATCTCGACTGATATTATAATAATTATACTATATATTTTAATATAATATATAACTATACTAAATAATTAATCCTATATATATAATTAATCCTAAATATAATTAATTAATATATTATATAATTAAATGGAAATATAACTCTCCAAAATTCCTGAGAGGTTTTGATAAGGGTTATATAAAATATAATTATAAAAAGTAGCCATGAGTCACTGCATAATTAACAAAAATCGGATATAAAGTGACTTACATAAATAACAGTCATTACGATGATAAGCCATTTAAATGAGGTGTAACTCATTATTTCAATCGTATTAAACAACAACTTTCATGCGAAGTAGCATAAATACACCCATAAATTAATAATCTGTAGTTTGCAAAATTTCTATGGGAAGAAAAAATTGTCAAGACTCAGAAATAAACACCTTCGATACACAACCAAATAAAAACAAAGGGGACCGAGCTCTCTCGGACTCGACTGAAACTTAGATCGTGTCCCTAGTCCAAAATTTTAAATAAATTGAAGAACAATAGCATGCGACTGAACTTAAACAATACTCAGTCTCTGTCAAAGTCTAGGACTTCAATGAACACTATCTAAAACCCTAAGGAACGTTAACGAAGGTGCAGAAGTAAGACGAAAAAATGCTATGAGAGGATAGCTCCCTTCCTTCCGTGAGTATACCAACCTGAAAAACCAAGAGCCGTGGTAATTAATGCTAATTGACATGTTTAGCTCAAAGATTTCCAAGAATGAAATTTGCATGGCGTCCACCCTACCTATAGATACTCATACAAGGCAGTGGAAATTTTGTTAGGAATACTAGTAGGAAGAATTCTTGCAAAAAGGAAGGGAAACGTATACAGAGAAATAAATCAATACCTGACAAGGAGGTCCTCTCTCATTCGCGGAGTCTGCCAAAAAAATTGAGATAGAACGTAAATGATTCGAACACTAGAAGGAAATAGAGGAAGCAAAAACACATCTCGACTGATATTATAATAATTATACTATATATTTTAATATAATATATAACTATACTAAATAATTAATCCTATATATATAATTAATCCTAAATATAATTAATTAATATATTATATAATTAAATGGAAATATAACTCGCCAAAATTCCTGAGAGGTTTTGATAAGGGTTATATAAAATATAATTATAACAAGTAGCCATGAGTCACTGCATAATTAACAAAAATCAGCTATAAAGTGACTTACATAAATAACAGTCATTACGATGATAAGCCATTTAAATGAGGTGTAACTCATTATTTTAATCGTATTAAACAACAAATTTCATGCGAAGTAGCATAAATACACCCATAAATTAATAATCTGTAGTTTGCAAAATTTCTATAGGAAGCAAAAATTGTCAGGACTCAGAAATAAACACCTTCGGTACACAACCAAATAAAAACAAAGGGGACTGAGCTCTCTTGGACTCGACTGAAACTTAGATTGTGTCCCCAGTCCAAAAGTTTAAATAAATTGAAGAACAATAGCATGCGACTGAACTTAAACAATACTCAGTCTCTGTCAAAGTCTAGGACTTCAATGAACACTATCTAAAACCCTAAGGAACGTTAATGAAGGTGCAGAAGTAAGACGAAAAAATGCTATGAGAGGATAGCTCCCTTCCGTCCGTGAGTATACCAACTTGAAAAAACAAGAGTCGTGGTAATTAATGCCAATTGACATGTTTAACTCAGAGATTGCCAAGAACGAAATTCGCATGGCATCTACCCTACCTGCAGATACTCATACAAGGCAGTGAAAATTGTGTTAGGGATACTAGTAGGAAGAATTATTTCAAAAAGGAAGGGAAACGTAAACAGAGAAATAAATCAATACTTGACAAGGAGGTCCTCTCTCATTCGTGGAGTCTGCCAAAGAAGTTGAGATAGAACGTAAATGATTCGAATACTAGAAGGAAATAGAGGAAGCAGAAGAACATCTCGAGTGACAAAGAAAAACCAATCGATTCTTACCTAGCCGGATAGAAGGAGCATGAAATCAATTCACCATTGCTCCAAGTCCAAAAGAAAAGTAGAATTTTAACCTATTCCGAAACATAGGTGTGTTGGCATCACGTATTTTCAACCTGTCATTAGATGGAATCGTAAGGGTGACCAATAAAACAAATTATATACAAGAGAAACATAAAGTTCTAACGATATGGGAGTAAGAAAATATAGCGCCATTCTCTGTGTTAGTGTAAGCAGATGCAGAATACACAAGGACGAAAAGAAAAATCAGGCAAAATACTTCCATATGCATGTGTTATAACGCTCACAAGATAAAACCTCTAAAGCTTGTAATAATTTACCTGTCATGTGATATGTCGATGAAGAACTCCAAGCCTGGAGTATACGAGGGCTTGCGTTTCCAACACGCAGAGGCTTGGCACCACCATTAACGAAGAAAAACCCCAAACGAAGGCCGAAAGAACAGTTGGAAAACTTCATGGCACAAGATATACCGAATCCCAAATTCGAACCCTAAATGTACCATTGAAATCTCAGTCGTCCAGATGGCGCACGATCCATGGTGAGGCCACGGATTACGAGGACGAGAGGTGAAATTAAATTGCAATTAAACTGGTTGTTCGACATTAAGTTGACCAGCTATCAAAGGAGGGCCACGACAGCTATGCTCATGCCGTATTGATTACTGAGGTTCCCAAGTCATCTGGCGTGGCCATGAGAAACGCCAAGCTGGATACAAAGTGCATGAACGAGAAGGGACTGGAATTCGTCTCAAATCGAATAAAAAAAATATTTCCCTTGATGACGTGGAGACTGCTAGCACGTATCCATTCCCACACCAAACTAAAATGCACTTGCAAAGACGCTATACTCAGCCAATGAACTTACACGTCCACCTTCATATGCAAATTGAGGTGCACGACATGCTTCTGATAGTGAGGAATAATACCAACAAGTGCAATGACATCCATAACTTGTAATATATAATTCATATAAGGTAACCTTTGATGGAAATCGGGGTAGTGGTGAAAAACTATTTCAGCTAGTAATCTAAGATCCTCGTTATTAATTGTAATTACTAAATTCATTTAATTGAGGGATAGGATTATCTAAAATAAATCATATGGAGGCAGAAATATGATTAACTCAGGTCACAATAGAACTTATTGTATGTCGTACCTGGTTGTAACTAATCCTGAGATTAGAATACCATAGAAAAAAAATAAAAAAAATTGGGAAGTATAAGGGAGATGTGACAAATGGTATCATAGCCAAAGTTATAAAACTGGGCTAGTGACATTGTGCTCACTGTGGCTATGTGTTCACTGTATAAATTTAATTCTGTTAAAAAAAAAAAAAAATTATTTTTATATTTTTATTTTCACTGATCTGTGTTGTGTAGTGTACAATGGTGTTGAAATGGCAGAAAGTGAAAAAATTTGTGTTGATCTGCGTGATGAAGATAATGCACCAGATCCCAATACGCCCATGATGGCTATGTTGCAGAGGTTGCAACAAGAATTGGCTGAGATAAAAAGCCAGAATGACAGATTGTCATTAGCCAGTGAGGAGCAGGAAAAGCTCATCAGAGAATTAACTTCGTGGAACAGCCAAGAAGGCGAAGGTTCTGGAAAGAGGAAGACTGATGAGTCTGAGGATGAGGATGCGGTTAGGCATCAATAAAAGCAGAAAAAGGAATTACAGGGGGAATTCCGAAAGATCAAACCTCCCTCCTATGATGGGGAGAAGGAGGAAGATGCTGAATCCTGGTTGCTGAACATGATTAAGTACTTCTAGGTCTATGAATATGAAAGCAATCTGAAGGCTAGATTAGCTGTTTACCAGCTACAAGGTAAGGCTACCTTGTGGTGGGAGGAGACAAAAATGGTGCATGCCATTGATGAAAAAATAGTCACCTGGGAAGATTTCCAGGTTAAGTTCAAAAACCGCTATCTAAATGAATGTTACTATGATGATAAAGCCAAGGAATTTCATGAACTTAGACTGGGAAAGCTCACTATTGATGAGTTTGTTACTAAGTTTACAAATCTGTTGAGATATGTACCCTACATGAGGGAAGAAAAGGCAAAGGTACAAAGGTTTCTGAACTGTTTTCCTGCTGTATACAAAGAGAATATTGAGTTTGATAACCCAAAAACAATGGATGAAGCTATTATAAAAGCTAGATTGTGCTACCAACAGTTCAAAGGCAAAACTGAACATGGGAAAAGTTGGGTAAACAAGAGTGAATTCAAAGGGAAGAAATAGAAACCAGCCTATTTGAAGAATTTTGGCAGAGATCATCAGGGAAAAAGTTTATTAAACCCAAAGAAAGTCAGACTGCTCAGTTCCAAGTGGCCTCAAAACAAATAGATGGAGACAATAAGAAGGAGGGCACAGTGAAAATGAGAGAACCCCTGAAATGCTGGGGATGTGGAGAACCCCATTTGTTGAGAGATTTTCCCCATCGAAACATTCAGATGATTATGAGAGACCGAGAAGCCACCACAGTAAATGACAGCCAGAAATATACCAACTATCAGTGCAGCCTTGGAAAATCGACAAGTAGAACATCAAGCTACCATGGTTGAAATGGAGGGTAAGATTTCTGACCAGTCTGTTACTGTTTTGATTGATCCGGGTGCTTCTTTGAGTTACATTAGCCCAAAACTTGTAGAAAAATGTAATCTTAAACCTGAAAAATTTCAGCAGTCATGGTTGGTTTAGCTGCCCACTGGAACCAAGAGGAAGGTAACACATAAATTGCCTCGAACAACAATTAAACTAAATGATTTTCAAACATAAGTAAATTTGAACATTCTGCCCTGAGGTTCATATGACTTGCTGATAGAGATGGACTGGATGGAAAAGAAGAAGGTTATGATCAACTGTTGGGACAAGACCTTACATTGTGTAGATGAAGAAGGGAAACCTTTTATCCTCAAGGGAAAACCAAAACCTATCTCTGTGAGACAAATATCAGCACTGCAATTAAAACGAACAGCTAGAAAAGGATACCAAGTTTATGCAGTACATGTGGAAGAAACATAATAGAAATCTGAAGAAAAATTGTTGGATACTTTACCAGTAGTAAGAGAATTTAAGGAAGTTTTTCCAGATGAGATTCCTCATAACCCCTGCAAAAGAGAGATTGATTTTTCAATCGATCTAGTGCCATGAGTAGTACCTGTTTCCCGAGCCCCCTATCGAATGAGCCCCACCGAACTTATGGAGCTGAAAATGCAATTGCAAGAACTGTTAGACAAAGGCTATATCAGACCAAGTGTATCTCCTTGGGGAGCACCGGTGTTGTTCGTGAAAAAGAAAGATGGAATTTTTCGGATGTGCATGGATTATCGTTAATTGAATAAGTTGACCATTAAGAATAGATATCCTTTACCTAGAATTGATGATCTTTTTGATCAAGTGAGAGGAGCTTTATTCTTTTCGAAGATTGAATTAAGAACTGGTTATCACCAGCTCAGAATTAAGGAAGAAGACATCAGCAAAACAACTTTTAGAACTAGGTATGGGCATTACGAATTTGTAGTCCTACCTTTTGGTTTGACAAATGCCCCTGCCACATTTATGTGCCTGATGAACAGTGTGCTAAATAAATACTTGGATAAATTTGTTCTTATGTTCATAGATGATATTTTAGTCTACTCAAAAAGTGAGGAGGAACATAAAGAACATTTGAGGATAGTATTGCAAACTCTGAAGGAAAACCAGCTATATGCCAAGTTCAGCAAATGTGAATTTTATAAATATAAGATTCAATACTTGGGCCATATTATTTCTGAACAAGGCCTTGCTGTTGACCCTGAAAATATAAAAGCTATTAAAGAATGGCCTGTTCCAACGGATGTTTCAGCAGTGAGGTCATTCATGGGGATTGCAGGATATTATCGCAGATTTGTGGAGAGATTTTCTGCCATAGCACATCCCATAACATCATTACAAAGAAAGGGTGTCAAATTTGAGTGGACTGAAAAATGCCAAACTAGTTTTGACCAATTTACTACAGCCCCTATACTGAAGATTGCAGATCCTGATAAAGAATTTGTGGTATGTACGGATGCCTGCAGAGAGGGGTTGGGAGGAATTCTTTTATAGGAAAATTCAGTTATTGCATATGAATCTAGGAAATTGAAGATACATGAACAAAACTACAGTGCCTATGATTTGGAGTTAGCTGCTATTATTCATGCTTTAAAAATGTGGCGACACTATCTTCTTGGAAAGAAATTTACGTTGATGACTGATCATATTAGTCTCAAGTATTTCTTTTCCCAAACTGATTTGAATGCTAGACAAGCCAGATGGCTGTCTTTTCTAAGTGAATTTGATATGGACATAAAACATATCAAGGGGAAAGAAAATAAAGTTGTTGATGCCTTAAGCAGAAATGCTTGTCAAAATATAAACAACATTGGAAGTAGTGCCCAGTTTGACTTAGAGGAATTAGTGAAAAAGGCAGCAAACCAAGATTTAAGTTATGAAACATTATTGGTGAAACTACTAAAGAAGGAGAAGACTGATTACTCTCAAAACCAAAATGGGCTGATCTGCTACAAAAACAGATTGTATATTCCCAATGTAGAGTCCTTGAAAAGAGAGATTTTAGATGAATATCACAAACAACCATATGCAGGACATCCAGGATATCAGAAAATTTTAACAGCTTTGAAAAAGAAGTTGTTTTGGCTAGGAATGAAGAGAGATGTAGCAGAATATTTAACTATATGCATGGAATGTCAACTAGTCAAAGTTGAGCATCAGCATCCTGCGGGTCTTTTAAACCCTTTGCCAGTTGCAGAATGGAAGTGGGACACCATTTCAATGGATTTCATAACAGGATTACCCAAAACCAAAGACCAACATGACTTAGTGATGGTGGTAGTAGACACTTTAACAAAAGCTACCCATTTTATACCAGTGAAATCGACCTTTGGAACAACTCAAGTAGCGAATGTGTTCCTGAAGGAGGTAGTAAGACTGCATGGGGTTCCAAAGGTAATTGTTTGTGATCGAGATGCTAAGTTTACAGCCGCTTTTTGGAAAGGGCTATTTGGAGGGATGGGTACTAAGTTGAATTTTAGTACTGCTTACCACCCTCAGATAGACGGTCAAACAGAAAGAACTAATCAAATTTTGGAAGACATGCTGAGAATGTATGTGATGGATAGGCCATCAAAGTGGGAAGACTACTTGCATTTAGCCGAATTTGCTTATAATAACAGCTACCAATCCTCCATCAAAATGAGTCCGTTTGAGGCACTCTATCGAAGAAAATGTCGTACTCCTTTGAGCCGGAGCCAGCCAGAAGATAAACTAATGTTGGGACCAGATACTCTACAAGAGATGGAAAGAGTTGTTAAACAGATACAAAGAAACTTCAAGACAGCACAAGATCGCCAGAAAAAATACGCTGATAAGAAAAGAGTGCACCGAGAGTTTAAAGTGGGGGAGCATGTGTACTTGTGTATTAAACCCAAAAAGAGCACACTCTATGCGGGGAGTTGTGCAAAACTGGCTCCTAGATAGTGTGGTCCTTTTGAAGTATTAGAAAGGGTGGGACCAGTGGCTTACAAGCTGGCCTTACCACCCCATGTTAGAGTTCATGATGTATTTCATGTTTCGTTATTAAAAAAATATGTGCATGATGCTTCTCACATAGTTGATTGGAATGTTGTACAGGTGGAACCAGAAGGGGAGTTCCTGCCATAACCCCTTCAAATATTGGAGCGGGAAGAAATTGAATTGAGGAACCGAATGGTAGCAAGAGTAAAGGTGCAGTGGAAGCACTTTACTGCTAAAGAAGCTACCTGGGAAAGAGAAGCTGAAATGATGGAAAGATATCCATATTTAAAAAAAAAAGTGAACTCTAGTAGTTGAATAACAACACCGAGGATGGTGTTTATTTTCAGAGGGGGAATATGTAACACCCCCAATTTATGTGTTGAATTTCAAAGCTAGACATTTGAACTTTAATCCTAAGGGGAGTGGACCCCAAAGGATAAATATTTTGTGAATGTAATTAAATATTTCATTTAGTAAATGAATAAAATGATGTTGTGCAGATTGACCAAAATGAGATTTTGAGATCACTTGCTAAATCCATGAGGATGGATGAGGCAAATATTCCCCACAATCTTTCAAAAATCCTTGAAAGAAATTATTTCTAAAGTTAGATTTTTCAGGAAAAATCTGAATTCCCCAATGATGAGGAAAGTAGTTGGGAAGAGGTAAAAAGCTGGAAAAGCTAGGGAAAAGCATAAAACAGCTTTAAAGAATCCCTAAAATGGGAAGCCTAGGCAAACAGGAAGAAAAGCATCCTGATATTTTGGACGCAGAACTAGAAACATGCTTTGGGGAAAAATAGCTTAAATAAGCTGCTCTTAAATAGATGAGAGGTTGATCTGTTCTAGGAGGTGATCTCAGCTCGGGGGTGAGTTCTGGGAGACAAAAGGACTCTAAGGTTGGGAGGTTAGTCGACTACATGAGTGGTATGTCTTTAAATTCATTGATGTGTTTTCTTCATATAGTATGAATTGGCTACATATAAAAGTGATTGTATATTAGAATTATAAATGCTACATTTAACAGAGTTAATCATAAGGAATTCACCTTTTTAATTCTATATAGTTGTAGAAAAGAAA
Organism: Pinus albicaulis; assembly: GCA_034641835.2. NCBI lineage: Eukaryota > Viridiplantae > Streptophyta > Pinopsida > Pinales > Pinaceae > Pinus > Pinus albicaulis. The sequence continues at coordinate 802,926,478 of CM076573.1, forward strand.
TCTGTAGAGTAGAATCCAACAGAAACTCTAAACCGAGGATGGTTTAAATCTGTGGATACCTAGTTCTCCACAGACAATTCAACTGTAACCTACTCTTGATCTATTAGTATGCATTTATATGCATGATTTGGTAAAATGAGGAGAAATTCTCCAGAATCTCTCAAGCAATATTTAAGTTAAATCTGGGGATTTCTAGTGTATCATAATTCATAAATTGTACTTAAATCTGCTTCTACATGAAATGGAATACATTCTAAATCTATAGACAGTGAGAAAGTAATGGTATTTATTTAGTTAATTACCAAGTGAAGAGCAGAGGTTCATAATCAATTCAACAGCTGTGCCTTTCAACATTCAAACTAATTACTATTCCTTTAATAAGGATTGTATGAAAGAGTAGACAAATTGTAGTAGTGTATATTTATTATACATCACTAGGGAACTACACAATATAAACAGCTAGATGTGTATGAAAAATTATAAACAAAGTAGTACCTGTATCTCATACAGGCTTAAATAGATATATATATTGGAGAATGGGTACACAAACCTCATGCATGAAAATATATATATATAGGCAAGTATCAGTACAAAAATTCAGTCTAAACCTGGGTATGGTGAGACTGTTATCTCATGGAAAATATATAGCAAAAGCAATCAGAAACATCTAGCTACAGTAAAAAATGTAATTGTGCATACAAAGTCCAAATGGAAATATAACTCTCCAAAATTCCTGAGACATTTTGATAAGGGTTATATAAAATATAATTATAACAAGTAGCCATGAGGCACTGCATAATTAACAAAAATCGGCTATAAAGTGACTTCTATAAATAACAGTCATTATGACGATAAGCTATTTAAGTGAGGAGTAAATCATTATTTTAATCGTATTAAACAACAACTTTCATGCGAAGTAGCATAAATACACCCATAAATTAATAATCTGTAGTTTGCAAAATTTCTATAGGAAGAAAAAATTGTGAGGACTCAAAAATAAACACCTTCGGTACACAACCAAATAAAAACAAAGGGGACCGAGCTCTCTTGGACTCGACTGAAACTTAGATTGTGTCCCCAGTCCAAAAGTTTAAATAAATTGAAGAACAATAGCATGCGACTGAACTTAAACAATACTCAGTCTCTGTCAAAGTCTAGGACTTCAATGAACACTATCTAAAACCCTAAGGAACGTTAACGAAGGTGCAGAAGTAAGACGAAACAATGCTATGAGAGGATAGCTCCCTTCCGTCCGTGAGTATACCAACCTGAAAAACCAAGAGTCGTGGAAATTAATGCCAATTGACATGTTTAGCTCAGAGATTTCCAAGAACGAAATTCGCATGGCATCTACCCTACCTGAAGATACTCATACAAGGCAGTGGAAATTTTGTTAGGGATACTAGAGGGAAGAATTCTTGCAAAAAGGAAGGGAAACGTATACAGAGAAATAAATCAATACCTGACAAGGAGGTCCTCTCTCATTCGCAGAGTCTGCCAAAGAAATTGAGATAGAACGTAAATGATTCGAACACTAGAAGGAAATAGAGGAAGCAGAAACACATCTCGACTGACTAAGAAAAACCAATCGATTCTTACCTAGCCGGATAGAAGGAGCGTGAAATCAATTCACCATTGCTCCAAGTCCAAAAGACAAGTAGAATTTTAACCTATTCCGAAACGTAGGCGTGTTGGCATCACGTATTTTCAACCTGTCATCAGATGGAATCGTAAGGGTGACCAATAAAACAAATTATATACAAGAGAAACATAAAGTTCTAATGGTATGGGAGTAAGAACATACAGCGCCATTCTCTGTGTTAGTGTAAGCAGACACAAAATACGCAAGGATGAAAAGAAAACTCAGGCAAAATACTTCCATATGCATGTGTTATAACGCTCACAAGATAACACCTCTAAAGCTTGTAATAATTTACCTGTCATGTGATATGTCGATGAAGAACTCCAAGCCTAGAGTATACGAGGGCTTGCGTTTCCAACACGCAGAGGCTCGACATCACCATTAATGAAGAAAAAAAAACCCCAAACGAAGGCCGAAAGAACAGTTGGAAAACTTCATGGCACAAGATATACCAAATCCCAAATTTGAACCCTAAATGTACCATTGAAATCTCAGTCGTCCAGATGGCGAACGATCCATGGTGAGGCCACGGATCACCAGGACGAGAGGTGTAATTAAATTGCAATTAAACCGGTTGTTCGACATTAAGTTGACCAGCTATCAAAGGAGGGCCACGGCAGCTATGCTCATGCCGTATTGATTTCTGAGGTTCCCAAGTCATCTCGCGTGGCCATGAGCAACGCCAAGCTGGATACAAAGTGCATGAACGAGAAGGGTCTGGAATTCGTCTCAAATCGAAAAAAAAATATTTCCCTTGATGATGTGGAGACTGCTAGCACGTATCCATTCCCACACCAAACTAAAACGTAGTTGCAAAGACGTTATACTCAGCCAATGAACTTACACGTCCACCTTCATATGCAAATTAAGGTGCACGACATATGCAATAAACGTATGAAAACGATGACTCACATCTGGTGAGGATTCGGGGATCCAAGTGACGTAAATAACCATACTTTCAATGTGTATGAAGATACGAGAGCATTGAAACAAATCAAATCAACATGCATAAACCTTGGAATTAATACAAGGAAATTCTATGATTAGGATATATCGAATTCGATGATTAATATGGATATACTATTCGAACCCTACATTCGCACAATAGTTAGGAGTAATACCAACAAGTGCAATGACATCCATAACTTGTAATATATAATTCATATAGGGTAACCTTTTATGGAAATCGGGGTAGTGGTGAAAAACTATTTCAGCTAGTAATCTAAGATCCCCGTTATTAATTGTAATTACTAAATTCATTTAATTGAGGGATAGGATTATCTAAAATAAATCATATGGAGGCAGAAATATGATTAAATCAGGTCACAATAGAACTTATTGTATGTCGTACCTGGTTGTAACTAATCCTGAGATTAGAATACCATAAGAAAAAAAATAAAAAATTTGGGAAGTATAAGGGAGATGTGACATAGACTAGAAAGGCATTGGAGGGTGGTACTGACAGGAGGCAAAGCTTGACAGTGGGAAGAGACAATAGTTATTAAGTTCGAATTCGAATTTGGATTTGAATTTGATAAGAGAAGATAAAAATTCGAATGAAAACAAATTAATTTTGGAAAAAAATAGAATGGAAATAATTTCTAATAACTCTAGATCATATAACAACCTTACAAATACAATTCACTCCCAAAAAACTAAAAAAATCCAATCTTACTCTTCATTCCAAGTATTCAAATCTGAGAAGTCTGACATGGATTTTTAACATAAAATTTATTTGTTCAAAATTATCATTTAATAAATAAATATATATTTAGAAAATCACCATTCTAAACTTATTTATTTATTTATGTAGTCAAAATAAAATTATATTTATAAAATGAGTAATAATCTATTTTCACCTATTATTTTTTTTCCTGTTTCCTTGACTTTCCAGCCCTCCAAAACAAGATTGAAATTGAAAAAAAAAAAACAATTTGCAATTTCACAATTTTTTCTATTTCCTTTGTTTTCCTGCACAGTAATCCTAACCAAAACTATCTTTTCCTTCAATTCATTCCCGACTAGAAAGTTAAGGGATCACCTAACTTAAGATCCAAATTCTTACATAACTGATTACACCAGAGGAAAAATATTGTTTCATTTAAAAAAAATTCACTTTCATTGTAAAAAATAAAATTTCTTATTGCAAAATTGTTTCTGCTTCTTTTTTAATGCTTAATTAAAATTTTATTTTAAATTTTCTAATTACAAATCACATTTTAAATGAATAATTTTTTTATATATTTTTTATATACAAATAAAATATCCTATACTTTTAGATAGATAATTGTAAATTTTCAATGACAATAATATATCTATAATAAATATGTATAAATATATAAAATTTCTATATAAAACATCATATTGTGTCTTAGATTTTAAATAATAAAATATTATTAATAAATTAAATTAACATATAAAATTTAATAAGTTATTTATATGTTAGATTTATTTTTGTTTTAAATAATAAATATGTAAAAAAAAATTATCAAAATTAATTTTTTAATGATGAATGATTAATTAATTATATTAAGTAAACAAAATTTCAAATATAACATTCCTTAATAAAATCCTAAAAACCTAAAACATTAAATATAAATATAAATAAAAAATCCAAATTCCAACCCCCACCCAGCATTGATAGTTTACCCATCACACAACATTGATATTTTACCCACAAAGGCCCCACTTATGAAAAAACAAGACTAAAGCATCCCACACATGACTTACTAACATTAGCGCAACACTTGATTGATTAACATTGAGGAGAGGGTAGTGGAGAGCAGCATACACAAAGACAACGAACGTTGAGTGGAGCGCGTGCAACGGATATGGAGCGGAGTGTAGCGCGTGCTTTTCCGTTAGGGCTGTAATTTGTGCTTTTCCATTAAACATAAAATTCAAAAGGATGAAGAGATTAAAAAAAAAAAAAAAAAGCAACGTCTAACGAATAAAGCGACTAAAGCAGTACCTTTGGTTTCCTTATCTCAGCATGTGATAATTTTAGTTTTTTTTCGTTTCTTTTTTAATTTCAAACTAATTTAAATTTGATCTAGGTTTGTGATCGATAGAAAAAATTGAAATCAAAGATAATTTCCGTTGTGTTATATTTGTGATTCTAAATTGTTCTTTTAATATATTTTTTTTTGTGTTAATTTGTTTTTAATTTTTCTTTTTTCTTTTTTTGGTTTGCTTTAATGTAATAGGAATATTATTATTTTCTGTTTAGTGTTGGATCAATATTATCACATGGAAAAGTTGAGTTTTATATTTTTTTATCCGTGATTTTTTTTAATTTAAATATTTTATTAATTGATTTGGAAATGTGGTTAATATTGAAGTACTATTTGTGATTTTAAATTTTTTTACTTAGTTTAAATTTAAATTTAAATTTTAGAAATTCATTTATTGTTATGACTAAAATATTCTTTGCACATGCAAAACATATCAAATTCATGAAAATCTGTTGCTTTGACGATTTTCTATTTCGTATCGTTTGATTACTAATAATTTTGGGTTAAAAAAATATAATACCAAAGTAAATAAAAATCTACTGTTTTTTTTTTTTTTTTTAATTTCTTCCTCTACTCATCATCTATTTTTTAAATTTATTCCTTTACTCATCATCTATTTCTTTTGCTACAAAAATCATTTGAAGTAGAATGTTGCTAAGAAAATCTACTTAATATATCCCTTATCTGTAACACCCATGAAAACTTACTCTGAGTATTTCTTTTTGTTTTCTGCCTGGATAAAAGTAAGACATGTGATGAAAATGTTGATATAACTATTATTTTCATAAATGAAAATAATAAATTATCTTTGACATATTCTTCCTCTTAGAAATATGTTAACTATTAAAATGAGAGATTAATACTTAAATACATTTAAAATTATTGAAAAATTAGAAACAATAAGGAAGAAAATCCTCCTTTTTCATCATTATTACTCTTTATATTTTGTAGTGGGAAAAGAAGGAAAAGTATAAATATGATAAAAAGACACACAACCAATAAATGAAGAATAATAGAGAGATATTTCATGTGGTGGATACTATAGCATGAAACTATTGGTGCTAAGTAAAAATATTTTGGAGAGATATTACGCGTGGGAGAGAAATACTAGTTAAACCCAAGAAATGACCAAGACACTTGTAAGGGTTCGAGAGAAGAAATCAAAATTATCTATGGGAGATAAAGACTAGTTCAATAGAAGAAATTACCAAGACACTAATAATTTATGGAGAGGAGAAATCATGGTTAATATTTTCACAACTTTTCAGGAAAATTAACCATGGAGCTAAAGGATAACTGAAAAATATTTAATTGGTCAAGAGTATCATGGAAATTTTCATGTATTTATGAAGGGGTCCAGATAATTATATGTGTGAATGAATGATTTGATGTAGGTCAACACATTCCTTATAATATTTGGAGGTGAGAACAGAATGATGTGAGGAGTCATATGAATTAAGTAAAAAATATATATTAAATATGAGACCAAATCAGTTACTGAAAAAGAAAAAAAGAATTGAAGGATTGTACACATAAGATTTAGATATAGAAATAAAGTTAATATTGGGGTTTTTCATATGTTATAGGTGTGAACTAGTAAAAATTAGTATTACAATTCCAAATTTTTAGGGTCCAATAAGATCGATAATGATTATTTTAGCTATCAATGTGATCTAAAATTTATGTTTATCTAATATACTTGAGTATTATTATTGTGAATGTCTATCATATTTGTCCATTATGTTGGTGTGATATTAATTGTAGACATTTTCATATGTTTTAGGTTTAACAAGATTGGTTGATACTGTTTTATTAATGTATGTGATTGGAAATTTAGATTTATATAATGTAGTTAATGATGACTATCAAAAAAATTATTTGAATAAATTTGAAAAAAATTATTTTTCATAATGATAGTGATTGGAAATTATCCTATACATTAAAATAATATAATAATTTTTGCAACAATCTTTGTTGAAAATATGAGATGTGTTCATGTATGCTTCTACTTGTCAACAAATTTAAGGTAGAATTCCTTTATTTTCAAATTTATTGTAACTTTAATTTGTTATATCCAATAAATTTGAGATTCATTTATACTTTTCACTAGTTTATGACCATCTTAATATAACTATTATTTTCATAAATGAAAATAATAAATTATTTTTGATATATTCTTCCTCTTAGAAATGTGTTTACTATTAAAATGAGAGATTAACACTTAAATACCATGAAAATTCTTGAAAAATTAAAAACAATAAGGAAGAAAATCCTCATTTTTCATAATTATTCTCTTTATATTTTGTAGAGGAAAAGGAAAGAAAAGTAGGAATATGAAAAAAAAGACACGCCACCAATAAATGAATAAGACTAGAAAGAGATTTCATGTGATCGATACTATAGCATGTAACTGTTGGTGATAAGGAAAATTATTTTGGAGAGAAATTATGTGTGGGAGAGAAAGACTAGTTAAACCCAAGAAATTACCAAGACACTACTAAGAGTTTGAGAGAAGAAGCTGAAATTATCTATGGGAGAGAAAGACTATTTGAACCCAAGCAATTACCAAGACACTACTAATGTTGGGAGATGAGAAATCATGGTTAATATTTTATCAACTTTTTGGGAAAATTAACCATGGAGCTCAAGGATAACTGAAAAAGATTTAGTTGGTCAGGAGGATCGTGGAAATTTTCACAAATTTATGGAAGGGTACACATAAGTATATGTGTGAATGAGTGATTGTATGTAAAGTGAATGGTAAAGGAAAAATATTATATGGAATTAAAAGTTGAGATTTTAATCTTTTGGGAAATAATTGATACTATTGTTGTAAATGAATATGCTACACGAGAATAGTAGTATGTTGGGTTAACATTGTGGTTGTAGGTCAACACATTCCTTATAATATCTAGAGGTGAGAAGAGAATGATGTGAGGATTCATATGAATTAAGTGAAAAAATATATTAAATATGAGACCAAATTAGTTACTGAAAAAGAAAAAGAGTATTGAAGGATTGTACATATAAGATGTAGATATAACACTAAAGTTAATATTGGGGTTTTTCATAGGTTATAGGTGTGAACTAGTAAAAATTAGTATCACAATTCCAAACCTTATGCATGAACAATAGAGGATGACGACTAAGTAAAATAATGTGGTCCCTTGAACCAGAGGTTCATACGAGGTCTCCCGTATAAAACTTATGTCGACACTATGTTTACAAATATCAAATAATAGATATGTAGTTATACTATCATATTGAAATATTAATCTTACAGAGGGAAAATATAGGAATAAATCTGCCAAAAATAAAAATTTAAAATATAATTTCTTATACAATACAAGTGAAAAAACAAATTTGCATTCAAGTTTTCAATAGAAAATTGCATACTAGAAAGGAAAGACCCTATTTCATTAAATAACTACCCTAACCATTAAGGGAGAAATTGTTAGTAATAATCATGTTTTCACAGTAAAATATCTGTAATAAAAAAATATAAGGCTTATGAACACGAAATAATGAATGCAAATTTGAAGTGAGTAACACAAAAAAATATAAGTGGATAGCATTCCTAACATGTAGTTGTAGATACTTCTTGTCACTACAAATTATGGAGAAATAAGTCCACGAAGAAATATTGACCTAAATTACACAATTTTATATTCGAAAAGGATGAATCCTTCTATGGTAAGAATACCCCATTATGAATATTAGATATTTTAATTACAAATATAGAGCCTTGATAAAACATTACACTCAACTCAAACAGAAATGATAGGTTGATTATGGATTTAAGTCAGGAACCAATAAACCTAATGCATAATGTAATGGTACCATGGTGAATGAGAAGGCCGTAGTGGATTGAAAATATATTAAGAAATAAAAATGGCTAAAATGAGCACCCTCAAGTAAAGCCATGTGAACCCATGAAAGTCCTTTAAATATAAAATTCATATTGGAAAACTTATTTAAAAGTGGAAATTTGCATAACAAGGGTCTCAAATATAATCCTTATCTATAGTCACCATCTGGGTAACCAATCTTCTCTACATTAAAAACATGATTCCCTCGTAAGGAATTCCGTGTAGAAGTGAAACTCTCGATGGTGGAATATATTAAAAATAAATTTTTGCAACAAAAGTAGAAAAAATTCGATGGTCTCCAAAACTTTAATCTTAAATTCTTTGGAATTCAAGTAAAAGTAGACGGAATCAATTAATGTGTTATCTAAAATTGACATGTAGTCAAAGTTTGTTTTCGTTTAACCCAAATAGAGTTGACAGAGTTGGGTAAAGTATCTCATAGGAACAAGCCAATGAGTACCATAACAATCCTTCTTGAAGACCTTGTAGCATTTATTCAAACAAAGTGAATTATATTTATAGTGATATTCCACTCATAACTAAGTTTCAATATCCCTGGTTCTTGGTAGGATTCGAAGCCGGATTTTTGAGATTATTTTATCTGAATGAAAAATGTAATGAAACCCTAATTTTTTGACTAGGTAGGGTAGTTATCCTAATGCGTGCCAACTTAATTTTATCATTTTTTTAAAAAATGGTCTATATCATTGAATGTAAAGAGTTCGATAAGATTCCTTGAGGTTGATGGGGACCGAGACCACCAAGCATATTAGAGCGTGAAGCCTTATTGATGAGGCAACCATAACAAATATTATTGTTTCATTCCCACAAAATAATATAATGCATAAAGTATATTATGAAAGACATTTTAACACAACACATGAGTTTAGGCATATCAGCATGATTCGTTCAATAAAAATTAAGTGGGGCCTTTGTGGGTAAAATATCAATGTTGTGTGATGGGTAAACTATCAATGCTTGGTGAGAGGGTTGGAATTTGGATTTTTTTTTTAAATTTTTATTTAATGTTCTAGGTTTTTAGGATTTTATTAAGGAATGTTATATTTGAAATTTTGTTTACTTAATATAATTAATTAATCATTCACCATTAAAAATTTAATTTTGGATGAAATTTTTTTACATATTTGTTATTTAAAAAAAAAAAAAATCTAACATATAAATAACTTATTAAATTTTATATGTTAATTTAATTTATTAATAATATTTAATTATTTAAAATCTAAGACACAATATGATGTTTTATATAGAAATTTTATATATTTATACATATTTATTATAGATATATTATTGTCATTGAAAATTTACAATTTACAATTATCTATCTAAAAGCATAGGATATTTTATTTGTATATAAAAAACATATAAAATAATTTATTCATTTAAAATGTGATTTTTAATTAGAAAATTTTAAAATAAAATTTTAATTAAGGATTAAAAAAGAAGGAAACAATTTTGCAATAAGAAATTTTCCTTTTTACAATGAAAGTGGGTTTTTTTTTAAATGAAATGATATTTTTTCTCTAGTGTAATCAGTTATGTAAGAATCTGGATCTTAAGTTAGGTGATCCCTTGAATTTCTAGTCGGGAATGAATTGAAGGAAAAGATAGTTTTGGTTAGGATTAATGTGCAGGAAAACAAAGGAAATTAGAAAAAATTGTGAAATTGCTAATTGTTTTTTTTTTCAATTTCAATCTTGTTTTGGAGGGCTGGAAAGTCAAGGAAACAGGAAAAAAAATAATAGGTGAAACTAGATTATTACTCATTTTATAAGTATAATTTTATTTTGACTACATAAATAAATAAATAAGTTTAGAATGATGATTTTCTAAATATATATTTATTTATTAAATGATAATTTTGAAAAAATAAGTTTTATGTTAAAAATCCATGTTAGGCTTCTCAGATTTCAATTCTTGGAATGAAGAGTAACACTGGATTTTTTTAGTTTTTTGGGAGTGAATTGTATTTGTAAGGTTGTTATATGATCTAGAGTTATTAGAAATTATTTCAATTCTATTTTTTTCCCAAATTAATTTGTTTTCATTCTAATTTTTATCTTCTCGTAACGAATTCAAATCCAAATTCGAATTCGAACTTAATAACTATGGTATCTTCCCACTGTCAAGCTCTGCCTCCTGTCAGTACCACCCTCCAATGCTTTTCCATTCTATGACAACTTCTCTTCCTTTTTGTGGCATCACCATCCAATGCTAACCCATTCCCCAGTGCCTACACCCTTCATTAATTACAAAAATAATTCAAAATCTATATCGAGCTCAATATTTCAAATTGTAATTGTGCACCTAATTTTTGAAATGAAATCAATGTTCAGGGATAAAAACCTTGTGGGTGTGAACAACAATGGCACGCTTAAGAAACTACACATTTGTAACTTTTTTAGTCGTTATGATGATATTGGTGGGCAAAAAAAATCCGCAGAGGTGAAGGAAACATCACCGAGTTCGGCAATGGGTGCTGCTTCATTTCCATTCTTCCCCTCTCTATTTTCCACTTTCTTTGTCCCCTTCATCCCTTTCTTCGCTTGTTGATTTTAATTTACAAAGATCTATTGTAGGAAGCTATTATTTAATTCATATATATATATAGATAGATGATTTGTAACTTATTTTTTATTTATTTGATATTATAAGTATACCTTATAAGTGTGAGTTATGTGGAGGTTATTCTCTTCTGGACGTTAGCGCATTTTTTATTTTTATTACTTCATTCATTATCCATTTAGGTACATTTCTGGGTTGTCACTGTTCGTTATTGTAGAAACACATTTGATTAATGATAATATATCAAGGAAAATCCATAACCATGTTATTTCTGATTTACCAAATATCTCCAACATAACAAAAGGCTTTTTGGATTTCTCATTTTCTATTTTATGGAGTCACTGTGAAAAATATGTTTGTGAAATCCAATGGTCTCCTGTGATCTACTAAATTAAAAAAAAAAAAAAACTTTGAGGTGTTGATTGACAACCTTTGAGTTGGTGATTGAAGTTAACTGTTAATTCAGATCTTTAATAGGATATGCGTTGGACAAAATAAGTCTGTTTGAGCATTTTGTTTACATATATATGTGGTAGCGGAGATATTGTCAGTCAAAACATAGGTTGATTTTGTTCAAATTTAATAAAGATATTTCAAAATGTAAATTTAAATGGTAGAAGTTATATAATTTAAATGTTTTAATATTTTTATATAGTTTTTAATTTTATTAAATTTATTTATATATTAAAAACATATTCTAAATCAATAAATTCACATTATTATTAAAATTAATAAATAACTAAATTGCCACTTAACTCTTTGTGAAGATATGCTTTACATTGGAGAATAATTAAGCCGCTTCTTTTAACCAGCAATGTATTTACGGTAGTTAAAATGAATTAAAATTTTAGTTGATAAAATTATATATAGAAAAAGTCATACATCCTCGCAGTGAAGATGAACTATTCATAAAAATGGTTTTGTTTTCAAATTCTTAGCTGATAAAAAAATTAATTTGAAATTTGTGTTTCTACATTTGAGTTATCTTAATTTATAAATATTTAAATGTAACAAGTGGCTTAAGTGCTAACTCATTATTATGTTATTTTGTTAAGACCTAAGACATTATTTGTTATTTATTTGGAAATAGTACATTATGAGCAGAAATTTATTTTGGTTAAATAAAATTTGTTATGGAAGTGATTTCTATAAAATAATAATAGACTAATGGTAAAAAGTAATTCAAGAACTGAGATTTAGTTGAAGAGAATCAGTTCAAATAGTTACGCCAATCTCTGAGGATAAAATCATATCCTAGTGAGGAAGAGGGGTTCTGTTTGGTAACTAGAGAACTACTATATCTTTTGAAAATGGTAGCGCGAAACCCTCAAAGCTAAATATACTAACATAAATCCAATAAACTCAGAATTCCATTAGCCTTTTGTGAAACCAGTCGGCGTAATCAAGACCCAGCAGTAGGAATGAGTACTAGGCATGGAAGGATGAGTCAGTAGAGACTCAAAGACAAGGAAGGTAGCTGAGCCTACAACCATAGAGTTAGGCAATGGTTCATAACTGAAAATGAAAGAGAACTAGTGAAGAAAACCACATGAAGACTAAAAGAAATTTAAGAAAAAAAAAGGACCAATCTTGTTGCAGGAGAACGATAATACTAAAGGTCATACATGTAAACTTAATACTCTGTGGAAATGGTGATGGGGATAAACTGCAGTGAAGAAAGCTTGAAAATTAAATCATTGATGCATGAACATGCACAGAAGGTAAGAGTAACTTAAAATCACTAGTATTCAAATCAACGCATACAATACCTGAGTAAATTCTCCGAGGAGGTAGTGGAAGAGAGTAGCATTTTCTCCTGAGAGCAGAAAGAATTTCTAACTTCGACCCAGAAAACAAGAGCCAAGTTGAGAATGAGAAATGGTTGCCAAGTTAACAATAAAAGATTAACTTGAAAACAATAGAAGCCTTCTAAGAGAAACCCTCAAGAATAGAGGTTATATGGAAGAAATCTAGCCAAAGTGAAAGGCGTTAGAAAAATGGAGAGAGTCTTACCATTGTTGAAGGGTTCCGGAGCAGAGAAGGAAGGAATTCGATGAGAAATGTATAGTATGGCAGCCATGGATTCATGATTACAGAGCTTGCGGCGGAAATATGAGAAAATATTAGAACCGTTAGGTTTGGTGGTAGTCATTACCCAAAAATAACCCCAGAACCCTATAACTAAACACAACTATAGATATTATTATGAGAAAATCGACGATGAGGAAAGCTAGAACTGGGATTCTGTAAGGTCTATGGGACAAAGATAATAAATTCCAACCCATATGCAAACTTACCACATTAACTATCCACTGGTAGAAAACTAAATAATTCCAAAAATCTTGTATATGAGACTTTGTTGTGAAACAAAAAATTTTGACTGATATGCTCAAGATATGGCATTGATTAATGTTCAAATATTTTTAATGATATAGAGTAGTACAATCATTTAACCATAGTGCAGATACGTTGTCAGTCATACAACTCAAATTTTGGGAAGTGTAATTAAACCCAAACTAGATCTTATATCATAAATTTGTTATCAAAATAATGATAATGTAATATAATCAAGGTTTGTGTAAAAAAATATGGATACTCGTGTAATGTTTTAAAATATTAGTTTGGAAATTACGACGTTGAGTTGTGTTAGGATTTTTTTAGTAACAAAAAAACAATAGACAAAGGTTAAAAGTGATACTTGTAGTTGAATGTTACAAGTGGTATCAGAACTAGGTTCGAACACTAGGATCCTATCGGTCATCTAACGATTTAATCTGTGTGTATATTGATGCATAGAGAAAAGAAGCATAATAGGAGACATTAGGAGAAGGGGGCCAGTGCAATAGGCACCCCAGAACAACGAAGAACCCCAACCTTGACTAGAAATGAACCCTGAAATGTGGATTCAGCTGAGTGTTGATCAACACCAGCAAACAAGTAGACTGCTAGAGGAAAAACAACACCAAACTAGCATTATGTTAAACACAGTACAGAAACTACAGGAAGAAATGGTCGGGGTTTGAATTGATAATGAGCGTTTGATCCAAGAACAAGAAAGGATACTAAGAAGCCTCAACAGTAGGATATGTGGCAAGAAATATACCTAGAATTAACGTAGCCTTAGAAGATCGATAGGAGGAATACCAACCGACAATGATAGAGTTGGAAGGTAAGTTACTCTCTCAACTTGTTTATATTTTGGTAGACCCAGGTGAAAATTTAAGCTACGTAAGCCCCAAATTAGTAGAGATTTGTAAATTGTAAAGTTATAAATTCATCAATCCTTGGCTGGTACAGTTAGCCACGGGAGCAAAGAGGAAAGTTTGTGCAAAAATTCTGAACTGTACACTAAAAATTAGTGAACAACAACTAATTTTAGACCTAAATATATTAGCTTTGGGATCCTACAATGTGCTACTTGGTATGGATTGGTTGGAGAAGCACTGGATGTTAGTAGATTGTAAAGAAAATGCTATATATTATAGAATGCATGATGGAAATCAGAAGGAGATTCAAGGTATAAAGAAACCCCTACAGCTGTATCCTATTACAACATCTCAAATGATTAAGTTCATCAGGAAAGGATGCCAGTTATATGCTAGCCAGGTGGGTTTTATCAATTCCAAAGAAAAGACTCCAATGATGGAAAACATTCTGATAGGGAATGATTTTGTGGATGTATTTCCGGAGGAAATACCAGGTTTTCCACCTAGAAGGGACATTAATTTTACTATAGAGTTGATACAAGAAATTAATTTATATAATTACCAAGTATGTTGTCATGATTCATATGCATTAAAAGTTAAAGAGAAATATTGGAGTCTTGAAAAAACTATGTGATTTGAAAATTAAAATAAAAAACCTTTGAGGTGTTCATTGAAGTTAAGTCTTAATTCAGATCTTGAATAGGTTATGCATTGGACAAAGTAAGCATGTGTGCACATTTTCTTTACATATATATGTGGTAGCCGAGATACCGTGACTCAAAGCATAGGTTGATTCTGTTGAAATTTAATAAAGATATTTCAAAATGATAAATTTCAATAGTAGGAGTTATATAACTTAAATGTTTTAATATTTTTATATTTTTTTCAAAGTTTATTGAATTTATTCATATATTTAAAACAAATAAAGTACCACTTACTAGGTCTAAAGTTATTATTTAAAATGTTGAATAATTAAGCTGTGCTTTTTAACCAACAATGTATTTACAATAGTTATAATGGATTAAAATCTTAGTTCATAAAACTATATATAGCAAAAGCCATACATCCTTGCATTTAAGATGAACTTTTATCTATGAACTTTTTGGAAGCTATGAATAGTATTATCTCATAGAAAATTGGATTAGGTTATAAAAAAGGTTTTGTTTTCAAATTCTTAGATGATAAAAAATTTAGTTTGAAATTTGTGTTTTAAAATTTAAGTTATCTTCATTTATGAATATTTAAATATATAAATAAAGTGTTAATCTTTGTTGGATCAACAAGATATATGAATTTTATTTTTGTCACCATTCAATCTAAAAATGTGATTTCATTGTTACATAACTTTGGATTTCTACTAAGTTAAATTTCAATATATCCCTTAAATTAACTAAAATTTATTTTGTTTAAATTTTATATTGCATATATTTTTCATTGTATAAATATTTTTTTATTATTGTTTAACAAGTGATAAATTTCTTCTGTATTATTAAATACTACTTTATTAATGTTTTTATCTCTTCCTTGTGATGAATCTTTATACATGCTATTAAATTTTTTTAATTTAGTTTTTAAATTTTTATACTTGTATGTATGATCACTTCAACAATCTATGCACATGTTTTGTTACGATTTCTGAAATTTTTATAGATCATTATTATTTTATTGAAATTGTTAATTTGAATTGTGAATGAAATATTTTTTTTTTCAATTGTCTCAATGATGGTAGTCATATATCTACATATATATATATATATATATATGTATATATATATATATATATTGTTTCATTGGCCATTTTTACATGCCCATGATCAAATTAAGGGTTAACAACAAGATATGAATATTTATTTTTTTGATATCTCTCTATATGACAGTTTAATTTTTAATTATGATTTTTCCTTTGGAAAATATTCATTTAATAGGGTATCTGAGGTATAATGGTTATCACAATGGCATAAACCATTAACAATTATTTGGGTGATATATATACATCCTCTTTATACTTTGTATTTGTATATTGATGTTCTCAATTATTTTTCGCACCCAATTATATTCTAAATTTAAGTCATCCTTCATCATCTATGAAAGGAAGTAGATTTTATGAATATATTTCCTCTACTATCCAATGAGAAAATAATATGTAAAGAAACTTTAAAAAAAACTATGATAAGAAAAGGCATATCAATTCAATAGAAAACCATTACATAAAAATTTCTTGGAAAAACATATTTTGGTTAAAAAGCCCCACACTCTAACACATGCTCAATGTATCATTTAACAACTAAATTTTTACACTACATTACAAATATTTGATCTCAACGAGAGTGTTCAAAAGTTAAATAAACATTACAAAAATATTTGAAAGCGTAACAGTAAATTAAAACTCATGCACATTGTTTTCCACCAATCCTAGCACTCGATAAATAGGCATAACAAAAACCTTGTAGGGTATTCCAATGTACATGCAACAAACCACTAGCAACTAATTGGTCATTTTTTATTCTCAGGATTCATTTCCTATTTTGACATGCATTTATTCCCTACCACTACATTATATTTCTTTTTGGTAACTTAAGATTTGTTGCCTATCAACTATCAATGCCTACCTACGCCACTAAAGGATTGCAATGTGTATAAAACAACTATCCCAACTCTCTTCCACTTATACCTTGCAATAATGTAAGGAGAATTGTGAGCTAAATTATAAGGAGTATAAGGCCCATACACTCACAACACCACTTGAACTTGTGATGGTTTTATCAATTCATATACAACATTATGTAAATTTTCACATGTCTCTAGTGTATATATATAGGCATACATGCTTTATATTTGAATGAAAGGTCAGGTTATTTGTTAAACAAATGGAATTTTTATTATGATTGAAGTATAATAGTTCTCTAAGTTATCACTACTTTTGAACATGATCTCATAAGATAAATTTTGTCCCTACATCCATGAGTAGTTATCATATACTTTACCCATATAGTTCCAATGAAACCACTGCTTCTTTCTTGTTTATCCAACTTATTGTTGCATCAAAATAATGGAATCTCGCAAATTCTTGTAGATATCCGAATTTCATCCCCTACCCAATAACAATCCACATAATCATTTATGTATGCCAAGTGTGGTTTCCTTGAATCATAACTATGATAGCAACAAGAATATATAAAAGTACCTTGCAAATACTTGAAGACCCTCTTCTTTGTGGCCTAATGTTAATGTCCAATAATAGCCATGAATGGACTTAAAACTTCCACTACATGGACAATGTCAAGTCTAGTACAAACCAATGTGTAGACCAAACTACCAACTCCAATATCATAACATATATATTGAATATCCATTGAACCTATAGGTTTTGAAGGACATTTCTTAATTGAAAGTTTAGTTCCTACATAAATAATAGCAATAAAAGGTCTGCAACCTTCCATGTAAAAATGTTGTAGCACATATTTTACATACTTATTAAATTTTTGGCTCAATGAAGGCATTATATTTTCTTTGTCTCTTCATCTCAATTCTTAAGATATATTTTGTATCCCCAAAGTCATGCATAACAAATTGTGGTACACGCTAAGACATCAAATCATAAAGAACATTCTTACTATTACTAAAGAATAACATATCTTTTACGTATAAAGTGATAACAAAGAAATGACCACCATCATGTTTGTAATACACATAATTATCTGATTTGTATCTCACAATTCCCAATCCCATTTCAAAGGAATCAAACTTTTGTTACCATATTATCCTCTCGACCTAAGAATAACATCACTATATAAATGATTCTTTTTTTAGGAAACATTTATATCTAATGGGTTTCCATCCATTAGGCATTGGTATCAAGTCATATGTATCATCATTTCTAAGTGTATTCATGGCTAATATCAAAAACCCATTATCATTAATCACCATTGACTCTTTCATAGTTCTAAGTTTATTAGTATTAGAAAATAAACAAAATGTACATACAAAATCAAATAAATTGTAATCATACCTATTTAGCTACATTATTTTTCAATTTGATCTCCTCCAATTTTTAGGTGGACTTTCTTCCTCCTCCTTTGAACTCTTTGAACCCTAGTCCTGGTTAAGACCATCATGAAATTCTTATTCATCTTTTTGGCTTATATTTTTTCTATCTTATGTGGTAGATAAACCATTGACTTCTTCTCATTCTCTTTTTGCTAAACCACTATGGAAGAGGGTTTAAATTAATGGAGAATAAAAATCTTCTTATACAAAAATATCTAGTCACACAATCCAAAAACTTCTACCTTTACACACAAATGCCATGGATCATGAAGTTACATTTCATTTCCTTGTCATCGATATTTTCCCATCTCTTTATTGGCACATGAGCATATGATTCACAACCAAAAGTATGAAGATGTTGAGGTGGGGTAAATTTTCCCATCTAAAGCTAAGTAGGAGGTTTATCCATATGAACTAATGTGGGAGACGTATTAATCAACTAACATGCAATAGTAACTTCTTCCACCCATTAATTTTTATCTTAACTAGCTCTAATGAGCATAGTCGTTGCTCTCTCCCTCAACATCCTATTCATATGTTTTGAAACACCATTCTACTAAGGGATATATAGAGTTGTCTTGAGGGAAAATTTTAGGGGCTAATATTCGCAAGTGGACTAATTTTCCATGCTTTTTCCAAAAAAATCCTTAATTTCCATTTTTTCTAAAAATTATTCGCTCAAATTTTATACTATAATTTTATACTCATGGAAAACTTACACAATTTAAACACACTCTCTACCTTTATTGGTCGATGAAATGAATTCTGTAGAGGGCCATGGAACATGTTGTTGTGAGTATGGCCACCGTTGCTGAGGATTACCTAATTATAAAAAGGAATTCAATAAGATATAGTATTTTTGCACGAATAAGAAGGGTGGGTTAGCCTCGTTGAAGATCATTTGCTTTGTGTACTAGCCCCAACAGAACTCCCATAAAACACTGATATGGACCTCGCACAAGTGGAATTTTGCTTTGTTAAAGAGGTTGACTAGTCATGACAATAGCTTTATTTTCAAATTTTATTTATGATTATGAATTTGCGGATATTATTTATTATTTCTTGTGAAAATAGGAATGTAGAAGATAGGATATATATAAATATTTAGTTTTATTTTTGGCATGCAAGGGTAAGTTGTATTGTGCTTAGATGAGCCTTTCTGCTTGTTAGGTGGCCAGCTTGCTTTCCCACAGGGCAAGTTGTGGCCACGAAACTCTCTTTCTGATCTGGTTGTAATTTTTTATTTATATTAATAGAAAAAGAAGAAATATCAAGCTTACAAAAAAGAAAGTGGGTTTGATTGCTAGGGTAAACTCTAGAGTTAAGCGTGCTTGATCCATTCTCTCTCTCTTTCTCCCACCCTCTCTCTCTCCCCCACGCTCTCTCTCTCTCTCTCTCCCTACCTCCCACTCTCTTCATCCCTCTCTCTATCCTTCGTTCCCTCTCTCTGACTCCCTCTCTCCCACTCTCTCCCCCCCTCTCTCTCTATCTCTATACCTCTCTATCTCTTTCTCACCCTCTACCTCCATCTCACTCTCACTCTCCCTCTCTCCCTCCGTCTATATCTCACCCTCTCCATCACTCCCTCTCCCTCTCCCTCTCTTCCATTATCTCTCTCTCTCTCCCTTTCTCTCTATCTATCTTTCCCTCCTTCCCTCTCCCTCTTTCCCCCCCTCTCCCTTTATCTCTCTCTGTATCTCTTTGTTTCCATCTCCCTCACTTCGTATCCCCCTCTTTCTCTCTACCTCTCCCTCTCGCTCTCCCTCTCTCTCTCTCAACCTATCTCTCCCTCTGTCTATCATACCTCACTCCCTCTCTCCCTCTCTCCCACACCCTCTCCCTACTTCTGACTCGCACTCACTCTATCTGTCTTTCTCCCTCTCCTCACTCTCCCTCTCTCCCCCTCCCCCTCTCCCCCTCCCTCTCTCTCTCTCTCTCTCCTTCACTCTCTCCTACTTATGTCCCTCATTGCCTCCCTCTCTTCTTCTCTCTCCCCACCCTTTCTCTGTTCTCTCTATCTCTCTCCCTTCCTCCCACTCCCACACTATCTCCCTCCCACTCTCTTTCTCTCTCCTTCTATGTATCTCTCTCTCTCTCTCGCTCTCTCCCTACTCGGTTTCTCCACCTCCCCCTCTTCCCATCTATCTAGCTCCCTCCCTCTCTCGTTCCCTCTAGTTCTCCATCTATCTCTCTCCCTCTAACTCTATCTCTCTCCCCCTCTCACTCTCTCTCTCACTCGTTCTCATGCTCTCTCTCCCTGTCTCCCTCTTCCTACCCCTCTCGCTTTCTCTCTCTCATTCGCTCGCTCTACCGATATCCCTCTTGCTCTCCCTCTCCCTCTCAATCTCTCTCTGTCTCTCTCTCCCTCACTCTCCCTCCCTTCTTTCCTTCCTCTCTCTGTCTCTCTCCTTCATGTCTATCTCTCCCTCCCACTCTCCCACTCTCTCTCTCTCTCCCCCTCACTCCCTCTTCTTCTCCCTCTACTTCACTCTCTCTTGGTCACTCTCTCTCTCTCCCCCCTCCATATACCCCACTCCTGATCTCTTTCTTTCTCACCATCTCCCTCTATCTCCCCTCCCCCATTCTCTCTCTCCCTCAAACTCTCCCACTCTCTCTCTTCCACTCTCCCCCTCCCTCCCCCTCACACTTTCTCTATCTATCCGTGTTTCCCTCTTTCCCTCTGTCCCTCCTCCCCCCCCGCTCTCTCTCTCCCCCCCTCCCTCTCACCCTAAGTCCCTCTCCCTCTCCCTCTCTCCCCTTGCCCCTCTAATGCTCCACGTCCCTTGCTCTAATTCTCTCTCCGACTCTTTCTCATGCTCTCCCTCCCTCTCTCCCTCACTACCTCCCTCCCTCTCACAATTCTTCTCTCCCAGACCCCTCTCTCTCTCTCTATCTCTCTCTCTTTATTCCTCTCTCCCTCTCCCTATCACTATCTCTTGCCATATTTGACCCTCCCTCTCCCCCACCACCCTACCTCCCTCTCCCACTCCCTACTTCTGACTCACACTCACTCTATCTCTCCCCCTCCCTCTCCCTCTCTCTCTCTATCTCCCTCCCTCCCTCTCTACTTCACTCTCTCCTAATTATGTCCCTCATTATCTCCCTTTCTTCTTCTATCTCCCCACCCTTTCTCTGTTCTATCTCTCTCTCCCTCTCTCCCACTCCCACACTATCTCCCTCCCACTCTCTTTCTCTCTCCTTCTCTGTATTTCTCTCTCTCTCACTCTCTCCCTCACTCGGTCTCTCCACCTCCCCCTCTTCCCCTCTATCTACCTCACTCCCTCTCTCGTTCCCTCTACTTCTCCATCTCTCTCTCTCCATCTAACTCTCTCTCTCTACCTATCACTCTCTCTCTCACTCTTTCTCATGCTCTCTCTCCATGTCTCCCTCTTCCTATCCCTCTCACTTTCTCTCTCTCATTTGCTCGCTCTCCCCCTATCCCTATCCCTCTCCCTCTCTCTCTCTCTCTCTCTCCACCTTACTCTCCCTCCCTTCCTTCCTTTGTCCCTCCCTCTCTTTCTCTCTCTCTCTCTCTCTCTCCTTCATGTCTATCTCTCCCCCCCACTCTCCCACTCTCTCTCTCTCTCCCTCACTCCCTCTTCTTCTTCTTCCTCTCCTTCACTCTCTCTCAGTCACTCGCTCTCTCTCTCTCGTGTGCGCGCTCTCTCTATCTCTCTCTCTCTCTCTCTCTCTCTCGCGCGCGCTATCTCTATCTCTCTCTCTATCTATCTCTATCTCTATCTCTCTCTCTATCTCTCCCTCTCTCGCGCGCGCTATATCTATCTCTCTCTCTCTATCTCCCTCTCTCTATCTCTATCTCTCTCTCTCTATCTCCCTCTCTCTCGCGCGACCCCTACTGTCTCTCTATGGAATTAACAATGCACTACGCATAATGGTATGCAAAACTAACGAGTTAAACGCGGAGATGGGTTGAATGGGTGAGTTAAACCGAGAAACCCACTAGTTGGTGACAAACTCGGAGGCGCGGCTGACAGGTAGTGCGAATAGGGATGCTGTTTTGAGGTTCGAGTTAGAGAAAAAGACAAGCGCTGCACTGCTTTTGTATGAAAAATCAAATCTAATAAGAAGACTATGCATCAGAGCCGATTCATGTATATATATATATGCAATACCTTCATGATCGTGATTCCTGATAAGAATCACAATCAAATTTTTAGATCCCTTTCCGTGCATATATTAGATCCGGATTCGATGGTACAGTGGAAACATGTTTTCATAATCTTGTCATGTCTTTTTGTGATAGTTTATTTTTTTCCCTCTAATTTTCTTTCAAAAGATTTTGGGGTTTAATATTGCTGTGGGTTAAGCAAAAGCAGAGATATGTGATTAAGAGTTTAATCCTTGTCTAATTTTATTAGACAATAGGTTAAACTGAACGACAGACAAGGTAACCTTAGCAATAAGATTCTGACGCTGGGTATCCTTTCGAAAGAGGAGTATGTTGCGATCGAACATCTAAGTTTCGTGTGGGAGGGTCATCGCTGAAGTGGAAGGCCAAAGCCTCTCCGTAGAGGTGCTGCGTATTTCATCGCTGCCCTAAGAATCGCGGTTAGATCCGTTGCACGGCCCTGACTAATATTCTAAATCGATGCCAATTCCATTAGTTTCCATCAGCAATTGAAAGCCAATACTTCTGGAATAATGATTATAATTATCAAATAGTATCCCTTGGGAGAGATGACATATGCTCGTTTTCAACGGTTGTCATAACAATGAGTAGAATCTGAACTATTTAATATGCATTGCATTGTTTTCGAATTGTTTTACAAGAATCCATGTATTTTATGACGCAGCTGGAAATTTTTTTTTATGGTATTTATCCTAGATTATAGGTTTTTCATAAAATTACAATTTTAATTTTAGTTTAAGGCATTGATTTATTAATAGATGTATAGGTTTTTTTTTAAGCAATTGTTATAAATTATTTTGTTTATCACATCATTGTAATTTTGATTTTAGCTTAATGCTATGATTTATTTTATTTCTTCAAAATTACATTTGGGGAATATTTTAATGGTTTGTATTTTCATTTGTCTACATTGTTTTTATAATCTGTATGTATATTATTTTAGAATCTTTACTTATATGTATAAAATATATTATTTATTATTTCAGTTATTTTCATTTTATGTTTTTATTATTTATCTATAATGAACACATGATAGTATAGGTTTAAACATATTTCATATCTTTTTATCTTAGTATTAAGTTGTGTCTATATATTTGTATTTTTGAAATTTTATTTATATGTTTTAGTGCATTATTTTTAGTGTTATGATTATTTTTTCATTATTTTTGAATATATAAATAGTAAGAGCAAGCAAAAGAGAGGGATGGTGTGACAAGGAGACAAGAGTGAGAGGATAGGGTAGAAATAGAGAGGGTGAAAGAGAGATAGAGAGAGCGGGAGAGACTGTGAGAATAGGGTAGCAAGAGAGAGGGTGAGCGAGAGAAAGAGAGAGAGAGTGGGAGGAAGGGAGGAGAGAGAAGGTGAGGGGGGGGGATAGAGAGAGAGAGGGAGGAGAGAGGGAGATAGAGAGAGAGATATAGAGATAGCGTGTGAGAGAGAGAGCGCACGCGAGAGAGAGAGAGAAAGCGAGTGACTGAGAGAGAGTGAAGGAGAGGAAGAAGAAGAAGAGGGAGTGAGGGAGAGAGAGAGAGAGTGGGAGAGTGGGGGGGAGAGATAGACATGAAAGAGAGAGAGAGAGAGAGAGAGAGAGAGAGAGAGAGAGAGAGAAAGAGAGGGAGGGAAAAAGGAAGGAAGGGAGGGAGAGTAAGATGGAGAGAGAGAGAGAGGGGGAGAGGGAGAGGGATAGGGGGAGAGCGAACGAATGAGAGAGAGAAAGTGAGAGGGATAGGAAGAGGGAGACAGGGGGAGAGAGCATGAGAAATAGTGAGAGAGAGAGTGATAGATAGAGAGAGAGAGAGAGAGTTAGATGTAGATAGAGAGATGGAGAAGTAGAGGGAACGAGAGAGGGAGTGAGGTAGATAGAGGGAAAGAGGGGGGGTGGAGAGACCGAGTGAGGGAGAGAGTGAGAGAGAGAGAAAGACATAGAAGGAGAGAGAAAGAGAGTGGGAGGGAGATAGTGGGAGAGAGAGAGAGAGAGAGAGAGAGAGAGAGAGAGAGAGAGAAAGGGTGGGGAGATAGAAGAAGAAAGGGAGACAATGAGGAACATAAGTAGGAGAGAGTGAAGTAGAGAGGGAGGGAGGGAGAGAGAGAGAGAGGGAGGGGGAGAGGGGGAGGGGGAGAGATAGAGTGAGTGGGAGTCAAAAGTAGGGAGTGGGAGAGGGAGGTAGGGTGGTGGGGGAGAGGGAGGGTCAAATATGGAAAGAGATAGTGATAGGGAGAGGGAGAGAGGAATAAAAAGAGAGATAGAGAGAGAGAGAGGGGTCTGGGAGAGAAGAATTGTGAGAGGGAGGGAGGTTGTGAGGGAGAGAGGGAGGGAGAGCATGAGAAAGAGTCGGAGAGAGAATTAGAGCAAGGGACATGGAGCGTTAGAGGGGCAGGGGGAGAGAGGGAGAGGGAGGGAGGGAGGGTGAGAGGGAGGGAGGGAGGGAGAGAGAGAGGGGGGGGGGAGGGAAAGAGGGAAACACGGATAGATAGAGAAAGTGCGAGGGGGAGGGAGGGGGAGAGTGGAAGAGAGAGAGTGGGAGAGTTTGAGGGAGAGAGAGAATGGGGGAGGGGAGATAGAGGGGGATGGTGAGAAAGAGAGAGATCAGGAGTGGCGTATAGGGAAGAGAGAGAGAGAGACGGGCGAGAGAGAGTGAAGTAGAGGAGAAGAAGAGGAGTGAGGGGGGGAGAGAGAGAGAGAGTGGGGGAGAGTAGGAGAGATAGACATGAAAGAGGAGAGAGAGAGAGAGAGAGAGGAAAGGAGAAAGGAAGGGAGAGAGTGAGAGAAAGAGACGAGAGAAAGATTGAGAGTGAAAGGGAGGAAGCGAGGAGCGAGAGGGATAGCGGTAGAGCGACAGAGCTGAGAGAGAGAAAGTGAGAGGGGTAGGAAGAGGGATACAGGGAGAGAGAGCATGAGAATGAGTGAGAGAGAGAATGAGAGGGGGAGAGAGAGAGAGTTAGAGGGAGAGAGATAGATGGAGAACTAGAGGGAACGAGAGAGGGAGTGAGGTAGATAGAGGGGAAGAGGGGGAGGTGGAGAGAGAGAGTAGGGAGAGAGCGAGAGAGAGAGAGAGAGATACAGAGAAGGAGAGAGAAAGAGAGTGGGAGGGAGATAGTGTGGGAGTGGGAGGAAGGGAGAGAGAGAGAGAGAATAGAGAAAGGGTGGGGAGAGAGAAGAAGAGAGGGAGGCAATGAGGGACATAAGTAGGAGAGAGTGAAGGAGAGAGAGAGGGAGAAAGAGGGAGGGGGAGAGGGGGAGGAGGAGAGAGCGAGAGTGAGGAGAGGGAGAAAGACATATAGAGTGAGTGCGAGTCAGAAGTAGGGAGAGGGTGTGGGAGAGAGGGAGAGAGGGAGTGAGGTAGGATAGAGAGAGGGAGAGATAGGTATAGAGAGAGAGGGAGAGCGAGAGGGAGAGGTAGAGAGAAAGAGGGGGATACGAAGTGAGGGAGATGGCAACAAAGAGATATAGAGAGAGATAAAGGGAGAGAGGGGGAAAGAGGGAGAGGGAAGGAGGGAAAGATAGATAGAGAGAAAGGGAGAGAGAGAGATAATGGAAGAGAGGGAGAGGGAGAGGGAGTGAGGGAGAGGGTGAGGTATAGGCGGAGGGAGAGAGGGAGAGTGAGAGAGAGATAGAGGTAGAGGGTGAGAAAGAGATAGAGAGGTATAGAGAAAGAGAGAGAGAGGGGGAGAGAGTGGGAGAGAGGGAGTCAGAGAGAGGGAACGAAGGATAGAGAGAGGGATGAAGAGAGTGGGAGGTAGGGAGAGAGAGAGAGAGAGAGAGAGAGAGAGAGGGTGGGGGAGAGAGAGAGGGTGGGAGAAAGAGAGAGAGAATGGATCAAGCACGCTTAACTCTAGAGTTTACCCCAACAATCAAACCCACTTTCTTTTTTGTAAGCTCAGTATTTCTTCTTTTTCTATTAATATAAATAAAAAAATTACAACCAGATCAGAAAGAGAGTTTCGTGGCTGCAATTTGCCCTGTGGGAAAGCACGTTGGCCACCTAATATTTTTGTAGCCCTACTAAGTACAATACAACTTAATTCTTTGCAGCCACAAAAAATAAAACTAAATATTTATATATATCCTATCTTCTACATTCCTATTTTCACAAGAAATAATATACAATATCCGCAAATTCATAATCATAAATAAAATTTGAAAATAAAGCTATTGTCATGACTAGTCAACCTCTTTAACAAAGCAAAATTCCACTTGTGTGAGGTCCATTTCAGTGTTTTATGGGAGTTCTGTTGGGGCCAGTACACAAGGCAAATGATATTCAACGAGGCTAACCCACCCTTCTTATTCGCGCAAAAAAACTATATCTTATTGAATTCTTTTTGATAATTAGGGAATTCCTCAACAACGGTGGCCATACTCACAACAACATGTTCCATGGCCTTCTACAGAATTCATTTCATCGACCAATAAAGGTAGAGAGTGTGTTTAAATTGTGTAAGTTTTCCATGAGTATAAAATTATAGTATAAAATTTGAGCCAATAATTTAAAAAAAAAATGGAAATTAAGGATTTTTTTGGAAAAAGCATGGAAAATTAGTCCACTTGCGAATATTAGCTCCTAAAATTTTCCCTCAAGACAACTCTATATAGCCTTTATTAGAATGGTGTTTCAAAACATATGAATAGGATAATGAGGGAGAGAGCAATGACTATGCTTATTAGAGCTAGTTAAGATAAAAATTAATGGGTGGAAGTAGTTACTATTGCATGTTAGTTGATGAATAGGTCTCCCACATTAGTTCATATGGATAAACCTCCTACTTAGATTTAGATGGGAAAATTTACCCCACCTCAACATCTTCATACTTTTGGTTGTGAATCATATGCTCATGTGCCAATAAAGAGATGGGAAAATATCGATGACAAGGAAATGAAATGTAACTTCATGATCCATGGCATTTGTGTGAAAAGGTAGAAGTTTTTGGATTGTGTGACTAGATATTTTTGTATAAGAAGATTTTTATTCTCCATTAAGTTAAACCTTCTTCCATAGTGGGTCAGAAAAAACAGAATGAGAAGAAGTCAATGGTTTATCTACCACATAATATAGAAAAAATATAAGCCAAAAAGATGAATAAGAAGTTCATGATGGTCTTAACCAGGACTAGGGTTCAAAGAGTTCAAAGGAGGAGGAAGAAAGTCCACCTAAAAATTGGAGGAGATCAAATTGAAAATAACGTAGCTAAATAGGTATGATTACAATTTATTTGATTTCATATGTACATTTTATTTATTTTCTAATACTAATAAGCTTAGAACTATGAAAGAGTCAATGGTGATTAATGATAACGGGTTTTTGAGATTAGCCATGAATACACTTAGAAATAATGATACATATGACTTGATACCAATGCCTAATGGATGGAAACCCATTAGATATAAATGTTTCCTAAAAAACGAATCATTTATATAGTGATGTTATTCTTAGGTCGAGAGGATAATATGGTACCAAAAGTTTGATTCCTTTGAAATGGGATTGGGAATTGTGAGATACAAATCAGATAATTATGTGTATTACAAACATGATGGTGGTCATTTCTTTGTTATCATTTTATACGTAAAATATATGTTATTCTTTAGTAATAGTAAGAATGTTCTTTATGATTTGATGTCTTAGCTTGTACCACAATTTGTTATGCATGACTTTGGGGATACAAAATATATCTTAAGAAATTAGATGAAGAGACAAAGAAAATATAATGCCTTCATTGAGCCAAAAATTTAATAAGTATGTAAAATATGTGCTACAACATCTTTACATGGAAGGTTGCAGACCGTTTATTGCTATTATTTATGTAGGAACTAAACTTTCAATTAAGAAATGTCCTTCAAAACCTATAGGTTCAATGGATATGAATTATATACGTTATGCTATTGGAGTTGGTAGTTTGGTCTACACATTAGTTTGTACTAAACTAGACATTGTCCATGTAGTGGAAGTTTTAAGTCTATTCATGGCTATTATTGGACATTAACATTAGGCCACAAAGAAGAGGGTCTTCAAGTATTTGCAAGTTACTTTTATATATTCTTGTTGCTATCATAGTTATGATTCAAGGAAACCACACTTGGCATACATAAATGGTTATGTGGATTGTTATTGGGTAGGGGATGAAATTCGGATATCTACAAGCATTTGCGAGATTCCATTATTTTGATGCAACAATAAGTTGGATAAACAAGAAACAAGCAGTGGTTTCATTGGCACTATATGGGTAAAGTATATGATAACTACTCATAGATGTAGGGACAGAATTTATCTTATGAGATCATGTTCAAAAGTAGTGACAACTTGAGGGAACTATTATAGTTCAATCATAATAAAAATGTCATTTGTTTAACAAAGAACCTGACCTTTCATTCAAATATAAAGCATGTATGCGTATATAGACACTAGAGACATGTGAAAATTTACATAATGTTGTATATGAATTGATAAAACCATCACAAGTTCAAGTGGTGTTGTGAGTGTATGGGCCTTATACTCCTTATAATATAATTTAGCTCACAATTTTCCTTATATTATTGCAAGGTATAAGTGGAAGAGCGTTGGGATATTTGTTTTATACACATTGCAATCCTTTAGTGGCGTAGGTAGGCATTGATAGTTTATAGGCAACAAATCTTAAGTTACCAAAGAGAAATATAATGTAGTGGTAGGGAATAAATGCATGTCAAAACAGGCAATGAATCCTAAGAATAAAAAATGACCAATTAGTTGCTAGTGGTTTGTTGCATGTACATTGGAATACCCTACAAGTTTTTTGCTATGCCTATTTATTGAGTGCTAGGATTGGTGGAAAACAATGTGCATGAGTTTTAATTTACTGTTACACTTTCAAATATTTCTTTAATGTTTATTTAACTTTTGAACACTCTCGTTGAGATCAAATATTTGTAATGTATTGTAACAATTTAGTTGTTAAATGATACATTGAGCATGTGTTAGAGTGTGGGTTTTTTTAACCAAAATATGTTTTTCCAAGAAATTTTTATGTAATGGTTTTCTATTGCATTGATATGCCTTTTCTTATCATAGATTTGTTTAAAGTTTCTTTATATATTCTTTTCTCATTGGATAGTGGAGGAAATATATTCATAAAATCTACTTCCTTTCATAGATGATTAAGGATGACTTAAATTTAGAATATAATCGGGTGTGAAAAATAATTGAGGACATCAATAAACAAATACAAAGTATAAAGAAGATGTATATATATCACCCAAATAATTGTTAATGGTTTATGCCATTGTGATAACCATTATACCTCAGATACCCTATTAAATGAATATTTTCCAAAGGAAAAATCATAATTAAAAATTAAACTGTCATATAGAGAGATATCACAAAAATAAATATTCATATCATGTTGTTAACCCTTAATTTGATCATGGGCATGTACAAATGGCCAATGAAACTATATATATATATGAATATGACTACCATCATTGAGACAATTGAAAAAAAAAAATATTTCATTCACAATTCAAATTAACAATTTCAATAAAATAATAATGATCTATAAAAATTTCAGAAATCTTAACAAAACATGTGCATAGATTGTTGAAGTGATCATACATACAAGTATAAAAATTTCAAAACTAAATTAAAAAAATTCAATAGCATGTATAAAGATTCATCACAAGGAAGAGATAAAAACATTAATAAAGTATTATTTAATAATACAAAAGAAATTTCTCACTTGTTAAACCATAATAAAAAAATATTTATACAATGAAAAATATATGCAATATAAAATTTAAACAAAATAAATTTTAGTTAATTTAAAGGATATATTGAAATTTAACTTAGTAGAAATCCAAAGTTATGTAACAATGAAATCACATTTTTAGATTGAATGGTGACAAAAATAAAATTCATATATCTTGTTTTTTTTCTGAATTGGACTAATTCTATTAAGAAAAAATATGTTACAAGATGATAATACAATCAAGAGAGACAAAAACCGACTACTGGAAATGATAGGACTATCAACCTCAGTTTCGGAGAAGAAGAGAAGCAACCAAAGAGCAACAACCAAATACTGGAAAGCTAAAAAACTGAACTCTACCCAGCATGGGTAGAAGTCTCAACACGAAGCTTTTTCCCTTTCCTTTTTTTGACTTCGACCCACCCATCTCGGGGTGACTGAGAAACAACTACTTGAAGACTGAGGATCTCCAAGGGGGGACCCTCCTTTTCTGAATCCGAGGAGGAGGTCATATGGACGCGTTTCTGGGCGATGGCTATATTGGAGGAATGCGCCAGTCTGTCGGTGGAAGGAACCACAGATTGAGGGGCTTGATCCAGTTCTGCGTTGCTTGCTTCATCTTCAGAGCTAGAGGATTCAGAATCCATGACTGGAGGTGGAGAGCAAGGAGCCCAACGTTTGGATTTGTGCTTGGAGAGGTTTCCCTTTTTCTTTTTTGCCAGGAGAGAAGGGCAGGTGGACTGCAGATGCCCTGCTTGGTGGAAATGACGGCAACGGAAGGCAGTATTTTCATAATCCAGAGTCTGGGACCAAACAAATTCATTCATCTTGAGGATGATTTGGTCTGGAAGACCCTGGCTTAAGTCTAACTCCACACATATTCTGGCATAAGTGTAGAGACCATTATTTTCCCGCCTGTAATCTCCCGTAATGAAACTGCCCAAGGTGTTGCCTATTGCTTTATATACTGCAACATGCCATAAGTGGATAGCAAGGTTTGGAAGCCTGATCCATACAGGTGTCCTGGTGATGACTGCAGTTTCTGGATCAAAATCTGGGAACCAAGGGGTTAGGAAGAGCCCTGCAGTTCACATGAACCAAGGGCCTTCTTCTAAAGCCTTTTCATAATGCTTACTGTCATTAAACAAAAAAATGAAATATCCTTTTGAACAGAAACTGAACTTACACTGATGAGTCCAGTTTGCATGAATCCAATCATAAAGGTCCCGAGATCGTGGCCACAGTCCGTTGAATCTGCAGATGATGGCTCTTTCTGCAAGTTCTTGAAGATGATTTACAGGATCTTCATGTGAGATTTCGACAGAGGGAACTTCCTCTATTTTTTTGATAAAAAAAGGCTTGGATTTAAAGGCATCCGGGGGTTTGGGGATCTCAGAGTGTACAACATCTTTGTAAGAAAAAGGAGGAGCGAAGGACGACTGTCCTGCAGCACCCCCTCTCAAACGAAGGGTTAACACAAAAGAGTTGTTTCTGTTAATGCTGTAAGAAGAGATAGGAAGAAGGTCTTCAAGTTGTTTACCTTGAAAGAGAAGTCTCTGAAGGCCTGAAGGGATCCCAATCCGCCGTTCAAGATCTAGTTTGAGATCCACCACCAAATCTCAAGAACTGACCCATTGCAGGATGGTTTTTCTTGTAGGATGAGAAATTTGGATCTGAAAGGAGTCAAAGAGGTTCCGAGACACAGAGCCAGGACCTCTTGTGCTTCCGAGGACAAGTCTGCCATAGCGCTGATGGGGAGGAGATTTCTCCTTAGAGAAGAGACTGTCACTTATAGACAGAGATAGATCCGAGACAAAGGACTGGGAAACAGAGTGATTGGAAAGCCAATCAACCTTCTCCAACCTGTAAACCCATTCCTTGCCACCTTTGAGAGGTTGAAGCTGCCGCCGAATTCCTGCAAGTTTCGACTACCGCGTCAGATCTGCGAGACAGGGACTGAGCGGAGAAAAAGGTACAGGGACAATCCGTTGCAGCGCGAGAGCCATATCGGTGAAAGGTGCCGCCTCTGCTCCATTAGTTTTAGCAGAAGACTGCTCCAGCACTTCGGCTACGGCCTTAACAACTATAACAGTCTCAGCCTTTGGCGATGGCTGCTCCAACTTAGCACCGCTGGCTTGCTCCTTCTTCGGTGTAGGGTTTACTGCGGCGGGCTTCATGGCTGGGCGCGGAAAAGATCAGTCATAAGCAACCCTTAAGCGAGTAAACCTTGTGTGATTTCTCATATATCTTTTTGACCCAACAAATATTAACACTTTATTTATATATTTAAATATTCATAAATGAAGATAACTCAAATTTTAAAACACAAATTTCAAACTAAATTTTTTATCATCTAAGAATTTGAAAACAAAACCATTTTTATAACCTAATCCAATTTTCTATGAGATAATACTATTCATAGCTTCCAAAAAGTTCATAGATAAAAGTTCATCTTAAATGCAAGGATGTATGACTTTTTCTATATATAGTTTTATGAACTAAGATTTTAATCCATTTTAAGTATTGTAAATACATTGTTGGTTAAAAAGCACAACTTAATTATTCAACATTTTAAATAATAACTTTAGAGCTAGTAAGTGGTACTTTATTTATTTAATAATTTTAACAATAATGTGAATTTTCTTAATTTAGAATTGTTTTAAATATATGAATAAATTCAATAAACTTTGAAAAAAATATAATAATATTAAAACATTTAAGTTATATAACTCCTACTATTGAAATTTATCATTTTGAAATATCTTTATTAAATTTCAACAGAATCAACCTATTGTTTGAGTCACGGTATCTCGACTACCACATATATATGTAAATAAAATGTGCACATAGGCTTACTTTGTCCAATGCGTAACCTATTCAAGATTTTAATTAAGACTTAACTTCAATGAACACCTCAATGGTTTTTAATTTTAATTTTCAAATCACATAGTTTTTTCAAGAGTCCAATATTTCTCTTTAACTTTTAATGCATATGAATCATGACAACATACTTGGTAATTATATAAATTAATTCCTTGTATCAACTCTATAGTAAAATCAATGTCCCTTCTGGGTGGAAAACCTGGTATTTCCTTTGGAAATACATCCACAAAATCATTCACTATCAGAATGTTTTCCATCATTGGAGTTTTTTCTTTGGAATTGATAAAACCCACCTGGCTAGCATATAACTGGCATCCTTTCCTGATGAACTTAATCATTTGAGATGTTGTAATAAGACACAGCTGTAGGGGTTTCTTTATACCTTGAATCTCCTTCTGAGTTCCATCATGCATTCTGTAATATATAGAATTTTCTTTACAATCTACTAACATCCAGTGCTTCTCTAACCAATCCATACCAAGTAGCACATTGTAGGATCCCAGAGCTAATATATTTAGGTCTAAAATTAGTTTTTGTTCACTAATTTTCAGTGTACAGTTCAGAATTTTTGCACAAACTTTCCTCTTTGTTCCCGTGGCTAACTATACCAGCCAATGATTTTTGAATTTATAACTTTACAATTTACAAATCTCTACTAATTTGGGGCTTACGTAGCTTAAATTTTCACCTGGGTCTACCAAAATAGAAACAAGTTGAGAGAGTAACTTACCTTCCAACTCTATC
The DNA here is from genome assembly GCA_034641835.2 of Pinus albicaulis. Classification (NCBI taxonomy): domain Eukaryota; kingdom Viridiplantae; phylum Streptophyta; class Pinopsida; order Pinales; family Pinaceae; genus Pinus; species Pinus albicaulis. The sequence continues at coordinate 802,960,332 of CM076573.1, forward strand.
ATTGTCGGTTGGTAATCCTCCTATCAATCTTCTAAGGCTACGTTAATTCTAGGTATATTTGTTGGATTAGCATAATGTATGAATTTTTAGTGATAATTCAATTTATAAATGTGATTTTATTGTTAAATAAGTTTGAATTTATACTAAATTTAAATTTCAATACATCTCTTAAATTAACTAATATTTATTTAAGTATTGAGGGGTTGTAGTGCATTATATTAGATATCAGTTTTTTGGATTCAATTGCATTAATTAAGTCATTCATCTAATGCCTTCATTGAGCCAAAAAATTAATAAGTTTGTAAAATATGGGATACAAGATTTTTACATGGCAGGTTGCAGACCGTTTAATGCTATTATTTATGTAGGAACTAAACCTTCAATTGAGAAATTTCATTCAAAACCTATAGGTAGACTGGATATGCATTATATATGTTATGTTATTGCAGTTGGTATTTTGGTCTACACATTGGTTTGTACTAGACTAGACATTGTCCATGTAGTCGAAATTTTGAGTCTATTCATGGTTATTATTGGACATCAACATTAGGCCACAATGAAGAGTTTTCAACTATTTTCGAGGTACTTTTATATATTACTTCTTCTATCATAGTTATGATTCAATAAAACCACACTTGGCATATAGAAATGGTTATGTGGATTTTTATTTGGTAGGGGATGTAATTTGGAGATCTACAAGCATTTGTGAGATTCCATTATTTGATGCCATAATAAGTTGGATAAACAAGAAACAAGCAGTGGTTTCGTTGCCACTATATGGGTAAATTATATGATAACTACTCATGGATATAAGGACACCATTTAGCTTATGAGATCATGTTCAAAAGTAGTGATAACTCAAAGAACTATTATAGTTCAATCATAATAAAAATGTCATTTGTTTAACAAATAACACGACCTTTCATTCACAGATAAAGCATGTATGTGTATATATAGACACTAGAGACATGTGAAAATATATATAATGTTGTATATGCATTGATAAAACCATCAGAAGTAAGTTCAAGTGGTGTTGTGAGTGTATGGGCCTTATAGTCCTTAGAATTTAGCTCACAAATTTCCTTATATTATTGCAAGGTATAAGTAGAAGAGCGTTGGGTTAGGTGTGTTATCCACCTTGAAATATTTTATTGTAGTAGGTAGGCATTGATAGTTGATAGGAAATAAATCTTAAGTTACCAAAAATACATACAATGTAGTTGTAGGGAATAAGTGCATGTCAAAATACACAACGAATCCTAAGAATAAAAAATGACCGATTAATTGCTAGTGGTTTGTTGCATGTAGATTGGAATACCCTACAAGGTTTTTGTTATGCATATATATTGAGTACTAGGATTAGTGGAAAACAATTTGCATGTGTTTTAATTTACTGTTATGCTTTCAAATATTTGTGTAATGTTTATTTTACTTTTGAACACTCTCGTTGAAAACACATAATAGTAATGTATTTTAACAATTTAGTTGTTAAATGACACATTGAGCATGCTTTAGAGTGTGGGGATTTTTAACCAAAATATGATTTTCCATGAAATTTTTATGTAATGGTTTGCTATTGCATTGATATGCTTTTTCTTATCATAGATTTGTATAAGAAAATATGATTTTTCTTATCATAGATTTGTATAAGAAAATATGATTTTTCTTATCATAGATTTGTTTAAAGTTTTTTTACAGATTCTTTTCTCACTGGATAGTGGATGAAATATATTCATAAAATCTACTTCCTTTCATAGATGATTATGGATGAGTTAAATTTAGAGTATAATCAGGGTTAAAAAAAAAAAATTGAGGACATCAATATACAAATAAAAAGTATAAAGATGATGTATATATATATCACCCAAATAATTCTTAATGGTTTATGCCATTGCTATAACCATTATACCTCATAAACCCTATTGAATAAATTTTTTCCCTAAGAAAAATTCACAATTAAACATTAAATTGTCATATAGAGATATCGCAAAAATAAGTATTCATATAATGTTGTTACCCATTAATCTCATGAAGGCCATGTACAAATGTCCAATTAAACTATATATATATATATATGTGTGTGTGTGTGTGTGTGTGTGTGTGTGTGTGTGTGTGTGTGTGTGTGTATTCGACTTCCATCATTGAGACAATTGAAAAATATTTTTCTTTCATTAACAATTTCAATAAAATAATAGTGATTTGTAAAAGAATTCAAAAAAATATGTGCATAGATTGTTGACCCCACCTTAGAAGGTCAAAAGTATCTCTTTGTTTTAACTAGCTCAAAGAAGAAAATTAATATAGCCAAGATTTGAACAAACTCTCATGAGCTCCATAGTGAAACAGGGTGTTGGATAGTTCTTAAAACAACATGGATGGAAAGGATCTGCCATCTATGTCAGAATATGAACATCGAGGACGAAAACCACTTCCTCTTAGAGTGCCCTATGTACAACCACATTAGAGCTCAATTTCATAATCTTTTTTGCAATGGTGACCCTCCTATCCTTTTAAGATGTCAAAATTGTAGTGAGCTCTAGAGGCTTCTCTCCACGCTTTTTGTGCATAGGAATAAAATCTTAAATAAAATTAAATAACTCTTTTCTTTAGGTCCGATAGTGGACGTTAACCACTATCATCATCATCATCATCATCATCATCATTGAAGTGATAAAACATACAAATATAACAATTTCAAAACTAAATTAAAAAAATATCAATACCATGTATAAAGATTCATCACAACGAAGAGATAAAAACAATAATAAAGTAGTATTTAATAATAATGAAGAAACTTCTCACTTGTTAAACCATAATTAAAAAATATTTATACAATGAAAAAATATGCAATATAAAATTTAAATAAAATAAATTTTAGTTAATTTAAGGGATATATTGAAATTTAATATAGTATAAATCAAAAGTTATGTAACAATAAAATCACATTTGTAGATTGAATGCCGAAAAAAATTCATATATCTTGTTGATACAATAAAGATTAAAAAATTATTTATATATTTAAATATTCATAAATTAAGATAACTCGAATTTTAAAACACAAATTTCCAATTAAATTTTTTATCATCTAAGAATTTGAAAACAAAACCATATCATCCAAGGATGTATGACTTTTTCTATATATAATTTTATGAACTAAGTTTTTAATCCATTTTAACTACCATAAATACATTGCTCATTAACAAACATAGTTTATTTTTCAACATTTTAAATCATAACTTTACAGCAAGCGGAAATTTATATATTTATTAGTTTTAATAATAATGTGAATTTTAAGAATTTAGAATGTGTTTTTAATATACGAATAAATTCAATAAAATTTAAAAAATATTAAAATATTCAAACATTTAAGTTATATAACTCCTACTATTTTGAAATATCTTTATTAAATTTCAACATAACCAACCTATATCTCCACTACAACACATGTATGTAAACAAAATATGCACACAGGCTTACTTTGTCCAATTCATATCCTATTCAAGATCTGAATTAAAACTTAACTTCAATCAACATCTTAGAGGATTTTTACTTTAATTCAGTAGATCACACCAAACCATTCAATTTCACAAACATCGGAAATATATATATATATATAGTAGTTTTCTACAATAGATCTCCATAAATAAAATCAACAAGCCAAGAAGGGGATGAAGAAAGTGGTAAATAGAGAGGGGAAGAATGGAAATGAAGCACCGCTGATCTCCATTGCCGAACTTGGTGTTGTTGCCTTCACCTTTGCAGCTTCTATTGCCACACCAATATCATCATAACGACTAAAAAATTCTAAATGTGTAGTTTCCTAAGAGACGCAATTTAGTTTATGAGATCATGTTCAACAGTAGTGATAATTATAATAAAAATGTCATTTTTTTAGAAAAGAACGCGACCTTTCATTCAAAGATAAATCACGTATGTGTATATATAGACACTAGAGACATGTGAAAATTTACATAGTGTTGTATAAACATTGATAAACATCACACGTAAGTTCAAGAGGTGTTGTGAGTGCATGGGCCTTATAATTTAGCTCACAATATTCCTTATATTATTTCAAGGCATAATTGGAAGAGCGCTGGGATAGGTGAGTTATACACCTTTCAATCTTTTAGTGGAGTAGGTAGGCATTGGTAGTTGATAGGCAATCAACCTTAAGTTACCAAAAATAAGTATAATGTAGTGGTAGGAAATAAATGCATGTCAAAAAAGGCAATGAATCCCTAGAATAAAAAAATGACCAATTAGTTTCTAGTGGTTTAGTTCTAGTGGTTTGTTGGTTTAAAATTTTTATTAGCTAAGAATTTGAAAACAAAACCATTTTTATAACCTGATCCAATTTTCCATGACATAATACTATTCATAGCTTCAAAAAAGTTCATAGATAAAATTTCATCATAACTGCAAGGATGTATGACTTACTTTTGCTATACATAATTTTATGAACTAAGATTTTAATCCATTTTAACTACTTTAAATGCATTGCTAGTTAAAAAGCATAGCTTAATTATTCAACATTTTAAAGCATACATTTACAACTAATAAGTGGCAATTTATTTATTTTTTAATTTTAATAATAATGTGAATTTTATTAATTTAGAATGTGTTTTTAATATATAAATAAATTCAATAAACTTAAAAATATATATAAAAATATTAAAACATTTAAGTTATATAACTTCTACTATTTAAATTTATTAATTTGAAATATCTTTATTACATTTCAACATAATCAACCTATGCTTTGAGTGACAATATCTCCACTACCACATATGTATGTAAATAAAATGTGAACATAGACTTACTTTGTCCAATTCATAGCCTATTCAAGATTTGAATTAAGACTTAACTTCAATCAACACCTCAAAGGTTTTTTATTTTAATTTGAGATATCACACAGGACCATTCGATTTCACAAACATCTTTCTCACAGTCACTCCATAAAATAGAAAACTAGAAATCCAAAATGTCTTACTTATGTTGGAAATGAAATAACATGGTTATGAATTGTGCTTGATCTAGTATCATTAATCAACCATGTCTCTACAGTAATGAACATTCACTACGAGAACTATAAAAATATCCTCTATTTCCTAAATGGCTAAAGAATGAAGTAATAAAAATACAAAATGCTCTCTCGTCTAGAAGAGAATAACCTCCACATAACCTACACTTATAATGTATACTTATAATATCAAATAAATAAATAATAAGTTACAAATCAGGATATATATATATATATATATAAACAGTAAATAGTAGTTGCCCACAATATATCTCTTTAAAGAAAATCAACAAGCCAAGAAAGGGATGAAGGGACGAAGAAAGTTGCAAATAGAGAGGGGAAGAATGGAAATGAAGCAACGTTGATCTCCATTGCTGAACTCGGTGTTGTTGCCTTCACCTTTGTGGCTTCTGTTTGCCCCACCAATATCATCATAACGACTAAAAAAGTTGTAAATGTTTAGTTTCCTAAGCATGCCATTGTTGTTCACACCCACAAAGTTTCTCTTTGTGAATATTTGGAATGTAACAACAAGAAAGTGTTTTCTAATTTCCTCAGCAGAGATTGAATTTTGAATGGAGAATAATTTCATTTCCAAAATTAGCTGTGCAACTCCAGTTTGAAATATTGGGCTCGATATAGGTTTCGTACTTGATGAAGGGTGTAGGCATTGGGGAATCTGCTAGCGTTTGAAGGTGAGGGCACCAATAGGAGGAGGAGTGGAGGAAACTCGGAGAAACGTTGGAGGGTGGTGCTTACAGTGCCATAGTTATCAAGTTGAAATTCGAATTTGGATTTGATTTCCCTAGGATACCATAAAAAATCAAATGAAAAAAGTTTTAATTTGGAAAAAAAATAGAATGAAAATAATTTCTAATAACTCTAGATCATATAACTACCATACAAATATGATTCACTCGCAAAAAAAATTAAAAAATTCATTGTTACTCTTCCTTCCAAGAATTCAAATCTAAAACTCTCACATGGATTTTTAACATAAAAATTATTGTTCAAAATTATCATTTAATAAATAAATATATACTTACAAATACACAATTCTAAACTTAGTTATTTATCTATTTCTATAGTCAAAATAGAATTATATTTAGAAAACGAGTAATAATCTAGTTTCACCTTTTATTTTTTTCCTTTTTCTAGACTTTCTAGCCCTCCAAAACAAGATTGAAATTCAAGAAAAAAACAATTTCCAATTTCACAATTGTTTCTATTTTCCTTTATTTTCCTACACAGTAATCCTAACCAAAACAATCATTTCCTAAATCCAAAACATATCTGACCATTTCATTTCATTCCGAACTAAAGAGTCTGGGGATCACCTAACTTGCTTGGCCTTCAATTAATTCCGGACTAGAAATTCAAAGGATCACATAAGTTGCCTCACCTTTTAACTTCTCACAAAAATATTGTTTCATTGTAAAAATACCCACTTTCATTGTAAAAAAGAAAATTTCTTATTGGAAAATTGTTTTTGTTTGTTTTTTTTAATCATTAATTGCATCTCTCCCACATTAGTTCATATGGATAACCTACTTAGCTTTAGATGGGAAAATTAACCCCACCTCAACATATTCATACTTTTGGTTGTGAATCATATGCTCATGTGGCAATAAAGAGATGGGAAAATATCGATGACAAGGAAATGAAATGTAACTTCATGATCCATGGAATTTCTGTGAAAAGGTAGAAGTTTTTGGATTGTGTGACTAGATATTTTTGTATAAGAAGATTTTTATTCTCCATTAATTTAAACCTTTTTCCGTAGTGGTTCAGTGAAAAGAGAATGAGAAGAATTCAATGGGTTATCTACCACATAAGATAGAAAAAATATAAGCTAAAAAGATGAATAAGAAGTTCATGATGGTCTTAACCAGGACTAGGGTTCAAAGAGTTCAAAGGAGGAGGAAGAAAGTCCACCTAAAAATTGGAGGAGATCAAATTGAAAAATAATGTAGCTAAATAGGTATGATTACAATTTATTTGATTTCATATGTACATTTTCTTTATTTTCTAATACTAATAAGCTTAGAACTATGAAAGAGTCAATGGTGATTAATGATAACGGGTTTTTGAGATTATCCATGAATACACTTAGAAATAATGATACATATGACTTGATACCAATGCCTAATGGATGGAAACCCATTAGATATAAATGTTTCCTAAAAAAATAATCATTTATATAGTGATGTTATTCTTAGGTTGAGAGGATAATATGGTACCAAAAGTTTGATTCCTTTGAAATGGGATTGGGAATTGTGAGATACAAATCAGATAATTATGTGTATTACAAACATGATGGTGGTCATTTCTTTGTTATCACTTTATACATAAAAGATATGTTATTATTTAGTAATAGTAAGAATGTTCTTTATGATTTGATGTCTTAGCTTGTACCAAAATTTGTTATGCATGACTTTGGGGATACAAAATATATCTTAAGAATTGAGATGAAGAGAAAAAGAAAATATAATGCCTTCATTGAGCCAAAAATTTAGTAAGTATGTAAAATATGTGCTACAACATTTTTACATGGAAGGTTGCAGACCGTTTATTGCTATTATTTATGTAGGAACTAAACTTTCAATTGAGAAATGTCCTTCAAAACCTATAGGTACAATGGATATGCATTATATATGTTATGCTATTGGAGTTGGTAGTTTGATCTACACATTGGTTTGTACTAGACTAGACATTGTCCATGTAGTGGAAGTTTTAAGTCTATTCATGGCTATTATTGGACATTAACATTAGGCGACAAATAAGAGGGTCTTCAAGTATTTGCAAGGTTCTTTTATATATTCTTGTTGCTATCATAGTTATGATTCAAGGAAACCACACTTGGCATACATAAATGGTTATGTGGATTGTTATTAGGTAGGGGATGAAATTCGGATAACTACAAGCATTTGTGAGATTCCATTATTTGATGCAACAATAAGTTGGATAAACAAGAAAGAAGCAGTGGTTTCATTGGCACTATATGGGTAAATTATATGATAACTACTCATGGATGTAGGGATAGAATTTATCTTATGAGATCATGTTCAAAAGTAGTGATAACTTAGAGAACTATTATAGTTCAATCATAATAAAAATTTCATTTGTTTAACAAAGAACCTGACCTTTCATTCAAATATAAAGCATGTATGCATATATATAGACACTAGAGACATGTGAAAATTTACATAATGTTGTATATGAATTGATAAAACCATCACAAGTTCAAGTGGTGTTGTGAGTGTATGGGCCTTATACTCCTTATAATTTAGCTCACAATTTTCCTTATATTATTGCAAGGTATAAGTGGAAGAGCGTTGGGATAGTTGTTTTATACACATTGCAATCCTTTAGTGGTGTAGGTAGGCATTGATAGTTGATAGGCAACAAATCTTAAGTTACCAAAAATAAATATAATGTAGTGGTAGGGAATAAATGCATGTCAAAACATGCAATGAATCCTAAGAATAAAAAATGACCAATTAGTTGCTAGTGGTTTGTTGCATGTACATTGGAATACCCTACAAGGTTTTTGTTATGCCTATTTATTGAGTGCTAGGATTGGTGGAAAACAATGTGCATGAGTTTTAATTTATTGTTACGCTTTCAAATATTTATGTAATTTTTATTTAACTTTTGAACACTCTTGTTCAGATCAAATATTTGTAATGTATTATAACAATTTAGTTGTTAAATGATACATTGAGCATGTGTTAGAGTGTGGGGTTTTTTTAACCAAAATATGTTTCTCCAAGAAATTTTTATGTAATGGTTTTCTATTGCATTGATATGCCTTTTCTTATCATAGATTTGTTTAAAGTTTATTTACATATTCTTTTCTCATTGGATAGTGGAGGAAATATATTCATAGAAAGTACTTTCTTTCATGGATGATTAAGGATGACTTAAATTTAGAATATAATTAGGTGCGAAAAATAATTGAGGACATCAATATCCAAATACAAAGTATAAAGAGGAGGTATATATATCAGCCAAATAATTTTTAATGGTTTATGCCATTGTGATAACCATTATACCTCAGATACCCTATTAAATGAATGTTTTCCCAAGGAAAAATCATAATTAAAAGTTAAACTGTCATATAGAGAGATATCACAAAAAGAAATATTCATATCATGTTGTTAACACTTAATTTGATCATGGGCATGTAAAAATGCCCAAAGAAACTATATATATATATATATATATATATATGACTACCATCATTGAGACAATTGAAAAAAATATATATTTCATTCACAATTCAAATTAAAAATTTCAATAAAATAATAATGATCTATAAAAATTTCAGAAATCTTGACAAAACATGTAAATCAATATACACACAGATTAAATCGTTAGATGACCGATAGGATCCTAGTGTTCGAACCTAGTTCTGATACCAAAATTTGAGTTGTATGACTGACAATGTATCTGCACTATGGTTAAATGATTGTACTACTCTATATCATTAAAAATATTTGAACATTAATCAATGCTAGATCTTGAGCATATTAGTCAAAATTTTTTGTTTCACAACAAAGTCTCATATACAAGATTTTTGGAATTATTTAGTTTTCTACCGGTGGATAATTATTGTGGTAAGTTTGCATATGGGTTGGAATTTATTATCTTTGTCCCATATACCTTACAGAATCCCAGTTCTAGCTTTCCTCATCGTCTATTTGCTCATAATAAGATCCATAGTTGTGATTAGTTCTAGGGTTCTGGGTTAGTTTTGCGTAATGACTACCACCAAACCTAACGGTTCTAATATTTTCTCGGGTTGCCGCTGCAAGCTCTATAATCATGAATCCATGGCTGCCATACTATACATTTCTCATCGAATTCCTTCCTTCTCTGCTCCGGAACCCTTCAACAATGGTAAGACTCTCTCCATTTTTCTAACGCCTTTCACTTTGGCTAGATTTCTTCCATATAACCTCTGTTCTTGAGGGTTTCTCTTAGAAGGCTTCTATTGTTTTCAAGTTAATCTTTTATTGTTAACTTGGCAGCCATTTCTCATTCTCAACTTGGCTCTTGTTTTCTGGGTCGAAGTTAGAAATTCTTTCTTCTCTCAGGAGAAAATGCTACTGTCTTCCAGTGCCTCCTCGGAGAATTTACTCATGTATTGTATGCGTTGATTTGAATACTAGTGATTTTAAGTTACTCTTCCCTTCTGTGCATGTTCATGCATCAATGATTTAATTTTCAAGCTTTCTTCACTGCAGTTTATCCCCATCACCATTTCCACAGAGTATTAAGTTTACATGTATGACCTTTAGTATTATCGTTCTCCTGCAACAAGATTGGTCCTTTTTTTTTTTCTTAAATTTCTTTTAGTCTTTGTGTGGTTTTCATCACTAGTTCTCTTTTATTTTCAGTTATGAACCATTTCCTAACTCTATGGTTGGAGGCTCAGCTACCTTCCTTGTCTTTGAGTCTCTACTGACTCATCCTTCCATGCCTAGTACTCATTCCTACTGCTGGGTCTTGATTACGCCGACTGGTTTCACAAAAAGCTAATGGAATTCCGAGTTTATTGGATTTATGTTACTATATTTAGCTTTGAGGGTTTCGCACTACCATTTTCAAAAGATATAGTAGTTCTCTAGTTACCAAACAGAACCCCTCTTCGTCACTAGGATATGCTTTTATCCTCAGAGATTGGGGTAACTATTTGAACTGATTCTGTTCAACTAAATCTCAGTTCTTGAATTACTTTTTACCATTAGTCTATTATTCTTTTATAGAAATCACTTCCAGAACAAATTTTATTTAACCAAAATAAATTTCTGCTCATAATGTACTATTTCCAAATAAATAACAAATAATGTCTTAGGTCTTAACAAAATAACATAATCATGAGTTAGCACTTAAGCCACTTGTTACATTTAAATATTTATAAATTAAGATAACTCAAATGTAAAAACACAAATTTCAAATTAATTTTTTTATCAGCTAAGAATTTGAAAACAAAACCATTTTTATGAATAGTTGATCTTCACTGCAAGGATGTATGACTTTTGCTATATATAATTTTATCAACTAAACTTTTAATTCATTTTAACTACCGAAAGAAGCGACTTAATTATTCTACAATGTAAAGCATATCTTCACAAAGAGTTAAGTGGCAATTTAGTTATTTATTAATTTTAATAATAATGTGAGTTTTTTTAATTTAGAATATGTTTTTAATATATAAATAAATTTAATAAAATTAAAAAATATATAAAAATATTAAAACATTTAAATTATATAACTCCTACCATTTAAATTTACATTTTGAAATATCTTTATTAAATTTCAACAAAATCAACCTATGTTTTGACTGACAATATCTCTGCTACCACATATATATGAAAACAAAATGCTCACATAGATTTATTTTGTCCAACACATATCCTATTAAAGATCTGAATTAATAGTTAACTTCAATCACCAACTCAAAGGTTGTCAATCAACACCTCAAAGGTTTTTTATTTTAATTTAGTAGATCACAGGAGACCATTGGATTTCACAAACATATTTTTCACAGTGACTCCATAAAATAGAAAACGAGAAATCCAAAAAGCCTTTTATTATGTTGGAGATATTTGGTAAATCAGAAATAACATGGTTATGGATTGTCCTTGATCTATTATCATTAATCAAATGTGTTTCTACAATAACGAAGAGTAACTACCCAGAACTGTAAAAATATATGTTATTTCCTAAATGGATAATGAATGAAGTAATAAAAATACAAAATGCGCTAATGTCCAGAAGAGAATAACCTCCACATAAATCACACTTATAAGGTATACTTATAATATCAAATAAATAAAAAATAAGTTACAAATAATCTATATATATATATATATATATATATGAATTAAATAATAGCTTCCTACAATAGATCTTTGTAAAGTAAAATCAACAAGCCAAGAAAGAGATTAAGGGGACAAAGAAAGTGGAAAATAGAGAGGGGAAGAGTGGAAATGAAGCAGCGCCCATTTCCGAACTCGGTGATGTTTCCTTCACCTTTGCGGCTTTGTTTGCCCACCAATATCATCATAACGACTAAAAAAGTTACAAATGTGTAGTTTCTTAAGCGTGCCATTGTTGTTCACACCCACAAGGTTTTTATCCCTGAACATTGATTTCATTTCAAAAATTAGGTGCGCAATTACAATTTCAAATATTGGGCTCGATATAGATTTTGAATTATTTTTGTAATTAATGAAGGGTGTAGGCACTGGGGAATGGGTTAGCATTGGATGGTGACGCCACAAAAAGGAGGAGAAGTTGTCGTAGACTGGAAAAGCATTGGAGTGTGGTACTGACAGGAGGCAGAGCTCGACAGTGGGAAGAGACCATAGTTATTAAGTTCGAATTCGAATTTGGATTTGAATTCGATACGAGAAGATAAAAATTTGAATGAAAACAAATTAATTTGGGAAAAAATTAGAATTGAAATAATTTCTAATAACTCTAGATCATATAACAACCTTACAAATACAATTCACTCCCAAAAAACTAAAAAAATCCAGTGTTACTCTTCATTCCAAGAATTCAAATCTAAGAAAGAGACCATATTTATTAAGTTCGAATTCGAATTTGGATTTGAATTCTATACGAGAAGATAAAAATTCGAATGAAAACAAATTAATTTGGGAGAAAAATTGAATTGAAATAATTTCTAATAACTCTAGATCATATAACAACCTTACAAATACAATTCACTCCCAAAAAACTAAAAAAATCTAGTGTTACTCTTCATTCCAAGAATTCAAATCTGAGAAGCCTAACATGGATTTTTAACATAAAACTTATTTGTTCAAAATTATCATTTAATAAATAAATATATATTTAGAAAATCACCATTCTAAACTTGTTTATGTAGTCAAAATAAAATTATACTTATAAAATGAGTAATAATCTAGTTTCACCTATTATTTTTTTTCCTGTTTCCTTGACTTTCCAACCCTCCAAAACAAGATTGAAATTGAAAATAAAAAACAATTTGCAATTTCACAATTTTTTCTAATTTCCTTTGTTTTCCTGCACAATAATCCTAACCAAAACTATCTTTTCCTTCAATTCATTCCCGACTAGAAAGTCAAGGGATCACCTAACTTAAGATCCAGATTCTTACGTAACTGATTACACCAGAGAAAAAATACTATTTCATTTAAAAAAAAACGCACTTTCATTGTAAAAAAGAAAATTTCTTATTGCAAAATTGTTTCCTTCTTTTTTAATCCTTAATTAAAATTTTATTTTAAATTTTTCTAATCACAAATCACATTTTAAATGAATAATTTTTTTATATGTTTTTTATATACAAATAAAATATCCTATGCTTTTAGATAGATAATTGTAAATTGTAAATTTTCGATGACAATAATATATCTATAATAAATATGTATAAATATATAAAATTTCTATATAAAACATCATATTGTGTCTTAGATTTTAAATAATAAAATATTATTAATAAATTAAATTAACATATAAAATTTAATAAGTTATTTATATGTTAGATTTTTTTTTTTAAATAACAAATATGTAAAATAATTTCATCCAAAATTAATTTTCTAATGGTGAATGATTAATTAATTATATTAAGTAAAAAAAATTTTAAATATAACATTCCTTAATAAAATCCTAAAACCTAAAACATTAAATAAATAAAAAAAAAAAAAATCCAAATTCCAACCCTCCCACCAAGCATTGATAGTTTACCCGTCACACAACATTGATATTTTACCCACAAAGGCCCCACTTAAGGAAAAACAAAACTAAAGCATCCCACACGTGACTTACTAACATTAGCAAAACATATCAAATTCATGAAAATCTGTTGCTTTGACGATTTTCTATTTCGTATCATTTGATTACTAATAATTTTGGGTTAAAAAAATATAATACCAAAGTAAATAAAAATCTACTGTTTTTTTTTTTTTTTAATTTCTTCCTCTACTCATCATCTATTTTTTAAATTTATTCCTTTACTCATCATCTATTTCTTTTGCTACCAAAATCATTTGAAGTAGAATGTTGCTAAGAAAATATACTTAATATATCCCTTATCTGTAACACCCATGAAAACTTACTCTAAGTATTTCTTTTTGTTTTCTGCCTGGATAAAAGTAAGATATGTGATGAAAATGTTGATATAACTATTATTTTCATAAATGAAAATAATAAATTATCTTTGACATATTCTTCCTTTTAGAAATATGTTAACTATTAAAATGAGAGATTAATACTTAAATACCATTAAAATAATTGAAAAATTAGAAACAATAAGGAAGAAAATCCTCGTTTTTCATCATTATTACTCTTTATATTTTGTAGTGGAAAAAGAAGGAAAAGTATAAATATGATAAAAAGACACACCACCAATAAATGAAGAATAATAGAGAGATATTTCATGTGGTGGATACTATAGCATGAAACTATTGTTGCTAATAAAAAATATTTTGGACAGATATTACGTGTGGGAGAGAAATACTAGTTAAACCCAAGAAATGACCAAGACACTTCTAAGGGATCAAGAGAAGAAATCAAAATTATCTATGGGAGATAGAGACTAGTTCAACACAAGAAATTACCAAGACACTAATAATGTTTGGAGAGGAGAAATCATGGTTAATATTTTCGCAACTTTTCAGAAAAATTAACCATGGAGCTAAAGGATAACTGACAAATATTTAATTGGTCAAGAGTATCGTGGAAATTTTCATGTATTTATGAAGGGGTCCAGATAAGTATATGTTTGAATGAATGATTTGATGTAGGTCAACACATTCATTATAATATTTGGAGGTGAGAACAGAATGATGTGAGGAGTCGTATGAATTAAGCAAAAAAAATATATTAAATATGAGACCAAATCAGTTACTGAAAAAGAAAAAGAGAATTGAAGGATTGTACACATAAGATTTAGATATAGCAATAAAGTTAATATTGGGGTTTTTCATATGTTATAGGTGTGAACTAGTAAAAATTAGTATTACAATTCCAAATTTTTAGGATCCAATAAGATCGATAATGATTATTTTAGCTATCTATGTGCTCTAAAATTTATGTTAGTATTATTATTGTGAATTTCTATCATATTTGTCCATTATGTTGGTGTGATGTTAATTGTAGACATTTTCATATGTTTTAGGCTTAACAAGATTGGTTGATACTATTTTATTAAAGTATGTGATTGGAAATTTAGATTTATATAATGTAGTTAATGATGACTATCAAAAAAATTATTTGAATAAATTGGAAAAAATTATTTTCATAATGATAGTGATTGGAAATTATCCTATACATTAAAATAATATAATATTTTTTGCAATAATCTTTGTTGAAAATATGAGATGTGTTCATGTATCCTTCTACTTGTCAACAAATTTAAGGTAGAATTCCTTTATTTTCAAATTTATTGTAACTTTAATTTATTATATCCAATAAATTTGAGATTCATTTATACTTTTCACTACTTTATGACCATCTTGATATAACTATTATTTTCATAAATGAAAACAATAAATTATTTTTGATATATTATTCCTCTTAGAAATGTGTTTACTATTAAAATGAGACATTAACACTTAAATACCATGAAAATTCTTGAAAAATTAAAAACAATAAGGAAGAAAATCCTCATTTTTCATGATTATACTCTTTATATTTTGTAGAGGAAAAGGAAATAAAGGTAGGAATATGAAAAAAAGACACGCCACCAGTAAATGAATAAGACTAGAAAGAGATTTCATGTGGTCGATACTATAGCATGTAACTATTGGTGATAAGAAAATTTATTTTGGAGAGAAATTATGTGTGGGAGAGAAAGACTAGTTAAACCCAAGAAATTACCAAGACACTACTAAGGGTTTGAGAGAAGAAGCTGAAATTATCTATGGGAGAGAAAGACTATTTGAACTCAAGAAATTACCAAGACACTACTAATGTTGGGAGAGGAGAAATCATGGTTAATATTTTATCAACTTTTTAGGACAATTAACCATGAGCTCAAGGATAACTGAAAAATATTTAGTTGGTCAGGAGGATCGTGGAAATTTTCACAAATTTATGGAAGGGTACACATAAGTATATGTGTGAATGAGTGATTGTATGTAAAGTGAATCATAAAGGAAAAATATTATATGGAATTAAAAGTTGAGATTTTAATCTTTTGGGAAATAATTGATACTATTGTTGTAAATAATATGTACACGAGAATAGTAGTATGTTGGGTTAACTTTGTGGTTGTAGGTCAACACATTACTTATAATCTCTAGAGGTGAGAAGAGAATGATGTGAGGATTCATATGAATTAAGTGAAAAATGTATTAAATATGAGACCAAATTAGTTACTGAAAAAGAAAAAGAGTATTGAAGGATTGTACATATAAGATGTAGATATAACAATAAAGTTAATATTGGGGTTTTTCATAGGTTATAGGTGTGAACTAGTAAAAATTAGTGTAAAAATTCCAAACCTTATGCATGAACAAGAGAGGATGACGACTAAGTAAAATAATGTGGTCCCTTGAACCAGAGGTTCATACGAGGTCTCCTGTATAAAACTTATGTCGACACTATGTTTACAAATATCAAAAAATAGATATGTAGTTATACTGTTATATCGAAATATTAATCTTACAGAGGGAAAATATAAGAATAAATCTGCCAAAAATAAAAATTTAAAATAGAATTTCTTATACCACACAAGTGAAAAAACAAATTTGCATTCAAGTATTCAATAGCAAATTGCATACTAGAAAGGAAAGACACTATTTCATTAAATAACTACCCTAACCATTAAGGGAGAAATTGTTAGTAATAATCATAAGTGGATAACACATAAAAAAATATAAGTGGATAGCATTCCTAACATGCAGTCGTAGATATTTCTTGTCACTACAAATTATGGAGAAATAAGTCCACGAAGAAATATTGACCTAAATTACACAATTTTGTATTCGAAAAGGATAAATCCTTCTATGGTAAGAATACCCCATTATGAATATTAGTTATTTTAATTACAAATATAGAGCCTTGATAAAACATTACACTCAACTCAAACACAAATGATAGGTTGATTATGGATTTAAGTCAGGAACCAATAAACCTAATGCATAATGTAATGGTACCATGGTGAGTGAGAAGACCTTAGTGGATTGAAAATATATTAAGAAATAAAAATGGCTGAAATGAGCACCTTAAAGTAAAGCTGTCTGAACCCATGAAAGTCCTTTAAATATCAAATTCATATTGGAAAACTTATTTAAAAGGGGAAAATTGCATAACAAGGGTCTCAAATATAATCCTTATCTATAGTCACCATATGGGTGACCAATCTTCTCTACATTCAACACATGATTCCCTCATAAGGAATTCCCTGTAGAAGTGAAATTCTCGATGGTGGAATCTATTAAAAATAAAATTTGTGCAACAAAAGTAGAACCAATTCGATGGTCTCCAAAACCTTAATCTTAAATTCTTTGGAATTCAAGTAAAATTAGACGGAATCAATTAATGTGTTATCTAAAATTGACATGTAGTCAAAATTTTTTTTCGTTTAACCCAAATAGAGTTGAAAAAGTTGGGTAAAGTATCTCATAGGAACAAGCCAATGAGTACCATAACCATCCTTCTTGAAGACCTTGTAGCATTTATTGAAAAAAAGTGAATTATATTTATAGTGATATTCCACTCATAACTAAGTTTAAATATCCTTGGTTCTTGGTAGAATTCAAAGCCGGATTTTTTATATTTCTTTATCTCAATGAAAAATGTAATGAAAACCTAATTTTTTGACTAGGTAGGGTAGTTACCCTAATACATGCCAACTTAATTTTATCATTGTTTTCAGAAATGGTCTATATCATTGAATGTAAAGAGTTCGATAAGATTCCTCGAGGCTGATGGGGACCGAGACCACCAAGCATATTAGAGCGTGAAGCCTTATTGATGACGCAACCACAAAAAATATTGTTGTTTCATTCCCACAAAATAATATAATTCGTAAAGTATATTATGAAAGACATTTTAACACAACACATGAGTTTAGGCATATCAGTATGATTCGTACAATAAAAATTAATAGGGTATATATATATATATATATATATATATAAGTCATGTTGACATTCATAAGTCTACGTTTTCATTTATTAAATTGAACAGTTGTCAACATGAAGGATGACGGTTCATCTCTTTTAAGAATACGAAAGTTACTACCTGCTGAGGATCAATGCATAAAAAGACGAATATTTCTTACATATATATAAGCACAATAGATATAATTAAAATAAATAGAAAAAAAATAATAAGATACGTAAGTATGCAAATAGATAACTTAGGGTAATATAGTCAAAAAGAAAGAAAAAAAGAAAAATTTAATGGGCAAATTGAGAGACAGGAACAATTCTCGAGAAATTCACCATGTTATATTTCATTTTATATATATATATATATATATATATATATATTTCTTTTAGAAAAAAAAACAACAATGTAAAGTGAACTGGTGGGAATACCTTACAGAGTGAACATAAGTACAAAAGTAGGTAAAGAAAGATCTAGAAAAGGGTTGAATTTGAAATTATGAGAAGACTTATCGTCATGTTCATTATTTTTTTTTTTAAAAGTAAGTAAAAATTTAAATTTTATTGTGAAAATGTAGGTAAATTAGACATATTTCACATTTAAAAAGAAGGGATATGTTACATATGGTACTAGATCAGAGTTGGAAAATTTTGGTTTATGAGTGTGACTACAACTAGAATCATACACTAAATTTATTTGCAGGATGAGGAAGAAGGTAAATCATATATGTCATGTATACAAGGAAAGGATTTGTAAAGCATTTATGTACTATGAGTATGTGATAGAATTTTATTAGGTGAACTATGTTTGTATGCTAATTGTTTGTGTGAGAATACCCTTACAATAGGAATTTCTATCCAAGAGTGAATAGAGTTCTAATGAATAGATGAAGTAGTATTAACTGCTAACTAGCAGATTATATTCCATGATTGTTTAAAAATCTAATAGACAAGGGCGATTAAAACAAGTGGAGTTAAGAAAAACAAACATACTTAAGTGAGTAAATGTGTATTTGAATAGATGTATAAAGTATAATTACATTCCTTATTAGGTTAATAATTCAATAAAATTAGATGCATATGCTTAGCAGGTAAGTAAAAATGTTGTATGTCAAATTGTGTAAACGTATGCAATTACTTACATGATAATTACTTGTTGATATGATAAATGTTTCATGTGTTCATGGAGTTGTGTACGTTTTAGGTGGATTTGAGTTACAAGTGTTACTCTTTGCAGTACTCTTAATAGTTGGGAGAAAATTTGAATTGCATAAAAAAAATATAATGTAAGGACCCACCCAAAATTTACCCACTTATTTACATGATAATTACTTGTTGATATGATAAATGTTTCATGTGTTCATGGAGTTGTGGATGTTTTAGGTGGATTTGAGTTACGAGCGTTACTCTTTGCAGTACTCTTAATAGTTGGGAGAAACTTTGAATTGCATTAAAAAAATATAATGTAAGGACCCATCCAACATTTACCCACTTTAACCTAATCATCGAGGTAAATATTTGATGACCTCTTAAATTTCTATAACCTTAATTGCTCAACCTCCTGTTGTTGTTTGTATTATTTCGCTCCTAGTTTTTCCTCCCATGTGAACAAAATGGTGGCCTTAGCTTTCGGCGGTGCAGGGTTGCATAAGGACGACCATGGGGTGAAAACGACGTATTTTTTCCTCCCTGGTTTGTCCCCCCATGCGAACAGAAAGGAATGGTGGCCTCATATTTTAGTGGTACAAGGTTGTAGAAGGGCGACCATCGGGTGAGCACGACGAAGACATGGGGTTGACCAAAACGAAGATAAGGAGATGACCATGAATACAAATTTGCAATTAAATCTTGTGATTTTTTATTTATTAATTTACTGTTCATATTAGGCGATTTTTACAAACAAAAAAAAATAATTTACATTCATATAGACTACAAAGATCTTGCCCACTTGTGTTGTATTACTCACACTGACTCAAGCCAATCAGGGAAACTGGGGGGCTCTATATGTAGGATGCTGAAATACACAATATCAGAGAAATTATAAATACCGAGATCAGGATGCCGACATGAGGAGGAGGAAGAGTCATGGAAATCAAAACAGGAGCTTAGAAATGGACATTGCAAGACCCCATTATGGGAAAAATTAGAGCAAAAGTTGGTGAGAGAGAGGAGGTTATATTGGGAGAAAAAGAAGCCAAAATTGTGTTCAAATTTTGTGTGCGAAAAGCGAGCCTATAGGGTACTGTGATCCATACTTCTGAACCCCCCTGTAGCAATAGTTACTTGAAGTCACTTATTCCCAAGAATACTCCTTTTCCTTTTTCAAACAACTAGAATCAAGAAACTTCTTCTAAAAACATCCTCTTTGTTGTGTTCACCGCGTTGTTAGCCTCCTGCAACCGTGCACCTCCAAAATCTGAGGTTGCCATTCCTTTCCATTCGCGTAGGAGGAAAAACTAGGAACAAAAAAATAGGTTGCATTCACCCCATGTTCACCCTTCTACAACCCTGCACCCCAAAAATTTGAGGCCACCATTCTGTTCACGTTTGAGGACAAACCAAGAATGCAAAAATACAAACTATAGAAGGAGGTAGAGCGATGAAGGTTATAGAAATTAAAATTTCATTTGAGAGGTTTTTCAAATTAAAACCCACATCCTTTGTGAACCTCCACGGGAAGAAATCAGAAGACAACGATTAATGGAGTAGGTGGAGTGAGTTGGAAGAGGGGAGCAGGGTGGCAGAGGTGTTGGGAGTGGTGGTTGGATGCAGGAGTAGTGGGGAGCTAGCTAGCAGAGGTATCTAACATTTGGTAGAGATTTCCACTAGAGAAACAAAAGACGAAAGCTGGCATCGGGCATGTCCCATCACCACAAACCTTCATCACAAGTCTTTACGAGATTCTTCTATCATAATCCTCCATTTCATAGAATAGAATACTCTTTCTAAATAAATTATGACTTATCTGAAAATATGAATTCATCTATGTTATAATATAATTATTATAATATTTTAATTTAATATAAATTTATTATAGATATAATTATTATAACAACCATAAAGAAAACTTAATTTTTATTGAAAGAAAAATGGAAATTATTGTCTGTCTTTTTTTCTCTATCTAAAGATTCCGCATATTTTCATAGAAAAAGAAGATAAAAAGGTTATTTTTATTTCGCAGTTGTTCAAAAAAATTAGTTATTATTTTTTTTTTATGTTGCACCGCTTTTCAAGGAAACTTTTGGACATGTATCTTTTTTAAAGTTTGATGATTTGGTTTTCTTGTTATTTTTTCAAGAGGAGGAAATTACCTAAGTGGGTTCAAATATTTCCTCTCTTTTGCTATTCTTTCTGGAAGAATGAGTTTTATCGATATTTAATCACTTAGTGAGGATTGAAGCCACTCCGAGTCATTGCGCGAGAACATGAAAACTGGAAATCATTTCAGGAGTATGGCTTCTTCAATTATACTTTGAAGACACTCTGCTACATTTTTGAGATTAAAAGAATGAAAACTGTTTTCAATTATCTTATCATCACGGTTGAGCCAAGTCTCTTCCTCGATATTTGTTTTAGACTTTTGCTATATAATTATTGATGTCGACTTTATTTATAAACTCTGCTATGTATTATTTCTGTACAACTGTGTGAGTCTAAATAATTTGGCCATTTTTTATATTTTTTATATTATGATTAGTTCAACTCCGAAAGACATTGCTTAGCATTTAAAGAGCGCCATGTAGTTTAGATAAATTAAGGAAAATAATTTGAATGCCTATTTGATATACATTTGGGATGTCCTTCTCCAAAACATGAAGATATAAACAAATTTTTCACTGCCCCTTCAATATTCATTTGAACCCATTACCAAATCTCACATATACCAATTCCATACCAAAACAATACAAAAAAATTTATCTGTAAACATCAATAACATTCGTTATCACTTGGAAACATCTTAGTTTGAAGGGCCACTTGAATAATAATAATAATAAAGTTATAATTTTATTCATATTTATGATTTTTGTTTTACTATTATTATGTTCTTAAAGTAACTTGACTTGTATCATGAGTATATGTTTTGATGTTTATTAACATAATTGATATTGTTGGACTAATTATAACGTTAATTTGAAATAAACCTATGATTTTTTATTTTTATGTTTGTTTTTTAATTTTTATAATGTGAAATATATGATGAGATAAAGGTTTTCCATGCTAATTGTTTTTACCAATAATACTTAATTTATAGGGTTACACTTGTTCCCATGAAAATAAAAATCTTTCTCTTTATTGGAATGAATTGTTAAGTTAGGATTTCATTTTTATTGAAATGATTTGATACATTAGGATTTCATTTCCATTTTTGTGAAGCCTATTAATTTATTTTTTTAAATAAATTTATCCAAATACAACTCTGGATGATTATTGATGTTTAGAAATTTAGAATATAAAAAATAATATTAACATCCAATAAATTTACCATAATTATTATATAAAATAAAAAATAATGATTTCCCATAACTGTTATATAAAATTAAAAATAAAAGCATACCACCTCCATCAAAATCCCTACAACTAGAGTGCTTAAGCCATGGCACCCAAATCTCAGAGCACTTAAGCCATGGCACACAAATCTCTACAACTAGGCCCAAATAACAAAGCATCTCCTTCAAAGCTCTACAACTGGGGCCCTCAAGAAATAGTCGTTGAAGTAAATTGGGAATCGTAGGAATAAAGTATGATTACCTAGAAGAGGATTTGTGTCTATCATGATTTTCTTCTCTTAGAGAATAAAACAGGGATTTGTGCCTATCCATAGTAGGAGGATGGTTCCATAGGAGGTAAGCGTCGTAAATACATATATCTAGTGGATAGTTCCCGATGAGGTGTGATAAGAGAGAAAAATATATAATTGTTTAATGAACTTGGAAAATGGCTATATATTGTAGTTTTGAATCTGGGTCAGTTTGTGTGTAGCATTCTTCTTGGTTGTGTGAGTGGATTGAGTATGAGTTTGACGTGGATATTAGAATCAAGGAAAATCGTTTACAGATGTTGGGTTCATGCATTCCATATGGTATGAATCGCATTTCATTTATCTTATTTATATGGGATAGCAATTGTATTTGATTTCACTATCTTTTTATATGCTATATTATTTAGCCATTTACAGCAAAAATACAAAACAGGTCGCAGGTCACTGATGTTGCGGAGAAATGAATCAATTATAGTAGTCATTGAGGTGGCTGGAGAAATGAAATAATTACTAATAATCGCAATTCCAATTCCCGGTATGGTCTTGCATCTCTACTTTCAATCAATTTAAGCATGGCCCATAAGCCATTTTATTGAATTTTTATTGGATTTAAATCTCAAGGGAGTGAACAATAATTATAATTCCACGAATATAAATAAAATATTTTCCAACACCTAAATGTTATCACACATAGTGGAGAATTATGATAATGATGGAAATCATGTAGATTACAATGATGATAGAGGAAATGATGCTACTATTGACCACCACCAGGAAGATCAAACGTTGTAGAGGCCGTTATAAATGAATGGGATTTAAATTGGGATTCGTGAAAAGTTGATGGAAGACAAATTTCTATCGGTCTTGTTGTATGAGGATCTCATATTTCATTGAAAAATATTATATTGGTTCATTTAAAAAGATCTTCTTGTTGAAGACAACAAACATGTTAAATCATCATTATCTTTAAGCTTATTTTCCTTAATGAATTTGATTTTTTTATAAATTAATGGAGGAGTCTTCTATTCTATGAAATGGATGATTTAGATAGCAAAATACGAAAAAAAAATTTAGTGATTCTTTTATAAATAAATGGAAGTGCCTTCTATTATACTAAATGGAGGATTTCGATAGCAAAAACCAGAGAAGACTTTTGGTGATGGGACATGACTGACGCCCAACCTTCGTCTTCCGTTCCTTCGACGGACCCCTCTACCAAATGTGAGATGGCGGAGTAGAGACCGTTATAAAAAAAATGGGATATAAGGCCCATAATATAATAGTATGAAACCATTTTTTTTTGTTTTAATTGTATCACTTTGTTCAACCATCAAGTATCTTATGCATTTTCTATTACAAATATACTATTTAGTATTGTCTTTAAAACTTAATTTAATTTAAATTTTATTTTTGAGAAATAACTTTCAATTTTATCTTAAGCATAAACATGATTTTACACTATTTATATATAAACAATTTTTTATTTACTATGATTCCTTTCCACATATATTTTAAATAAATCATTATCAAGATCTCACTTATGTATCCAATAAGCCTATGCATATTTGTATCTTTGTTAATTATTTTAAATGTATTTATCCTTTTCACTTTTATTTAATTTCTTTTAATTTTATACAATAATTGAAATTATATATATAGATATGGACTAAATAAATTACAATGTAGAATTTAAAATTTTGATAAAAAAAGATAAGCATTTGAGATATAGATATGGGTGATATCTATTATACCCACCACATGAGTTATCCTAGAGTATTGAAACATGCATCGACAATTCTTTTTGTTTGAGTTATGGCGTCCATGGTATGAGCAACATGATTCCATATTTTCCATACAAGCTTATGCTTTTCCTTGGGAATCTAAACATAAAAAAAAAAACTACTTAAGGAATATTCTATGCTCACAATTGAACATTTTACTAAATATTTCATTTCTTAATAGTATGAAAACATGTATATTACTAGTTATAAAAAGTTATTTTTAATTTTTTTTTTGTCTTTCGAATTTAGGTTTAGGTGAGGGCTTGAAATGTGATTATCATCATGTATGTCTATGGTATAAAATAGGTCATATAATATTTTTCCTAGAGAATGAAAATGTTGTTAAGATGGAGTGTTTCTTTAAAATAAAATATGAATAGGTACCTAAAAGATTTTCAATTTATTCTAATCTAGAATACATCCAAAACCAACCTTTATATTTTATTTTTATTTCATAAAAAAAATGAAATGTTTTGTAACATGTTCTTGCATATAATAACATGATGGTTTATTCCCATTAAGGTTTATATTTTTTCATTGACGACATACTACACATATTATGAAAACATAAGATGTAGGTTACATCCTAAAAACTAGCTAATATCATTCATATTTTTTGGTTCGTAAAGAGTCCTATGTAATTTTTCTTGTAGGGAGAAGGTCCTACTAAGATGGAGAATATATAACTAAAGTGAGTAGTTTTTAAAGTTTTATTCTGATTTCCTAAACAATAAAAAAATGTTTTTAAAATTGTGCTTGAACATATAAAAGGTGATATTTTATTTTTCTAAAATAAGAATCATGATGGTTTATACGTTAAGATAAATGTAAATTATCTATATTAGATACCAATAAAAATATTATGTGGTTGTTATGTAAGAGATCCTTGAATATTTGAGTCCTAGAGGAAGAAGATGTTCTTAATATGAAGCATTTCACTAAAAGAAACACTATTATGTATGTAAATGAGCCAAATGTTTTCTCATGTATAACATATCCACAACCAAATATTAAATTTTTGTTTATATTTCTTAAACAACAAAAATATTTCTTAAGTTGGCTTGGACATACCTACATGATTCTTTATTCCGATCAAAAACCCTTTTAATCTCATTAATGACATAGGAAACATGTAATTCAAACTTAATAGTTTTACCAAGTTATTGGAATGAGAATGAAAAGCTCTCCAATTATTGGAATGATTTGTCAAATTAAGATTTCATTGTTATAAGAATGATTGGTTAAGTTAGAATTTCATTTTCATTTTTGTGAAACTAATTTTTTTTTGAATAAATTATCCAATGCTACAGTTCATGATTGACGTTTAACAATTTAAAATTTAAAATCTAATATTAACATCCAATATATTTAAAATAATTATTATAAAAAATAAAAAAATATGATTTCCCATAACTATTATTAAAACTATAAATAAAAACATACCACCTCCATCAAAATCACTACAACGAGAGCGCTTATCCCATGGCACATGACACAAATGTCTGGCACTTAAGCACTACAAAGCATCTCCCTCAAAGCTCTAAAACTGGGGCCGTTAAGCAATAGCCGTTGAAGTAACTTGCGAAGCGTTGGAATAAAGCCTGATTATCTAGAAGGGATCTGTTCCTATCCAGAGTCGGTGGAACCTTCCAGAGGAGACAAGCGCCGGAAATACATATATCCGGAGGACAGTTCCGGACAAGGGTCAAAAATATATAGCGGTTGAATGAACTTGGAAAATGGCTATATATGGTCGATTTGTGTGTAGCATTCTGATTGGTTGTGTGAGTGGTTTGACTGTGACTTTGACGAGGAGATTACAATCGAGGAAAATAGTTTACAGATGTTGGGTTCATCCATCGTATTTCATTTATCTGCTCTATATGGACTAGCAATTGTATTTGATTGCACTGTCTTTTTATATGAAATTGTATTTGTAGCAGGTCGCTGATGTTGCGGAGAAATGAATCAATTATACCGGTCATCGAGGTCGCTGAAGAAATGAAATAATTACTACGAATTCCCATTCCAGGTATGGTCCTGAATCTCTCATTTCAATCGATTTAAACCCATTTTTATTGGATTTAAATCTTTGCAGCCTCGTGAATATTTTAAACAAATTTTATGTGTCCGCCATTTTTATTATTTATTAGATTTGATTTTTCATATCCGTGCTTATGTACAGTTTTCATATCCGTGCTTATGTACAGTTGTCTTTTTCTCTAGCTGAACCCTAAACAGTAATCCCCATTCCCATTCACCCATCGCTGCGCCCTGTAGTTTGTCAGTTCAACTAGTGGGTTTCTGGTTTAACTCACCCATTCACCCATCTCTGCGTTTAACTCGTTAGTTTTTGGTATACCTTACTATGCGTAGTGCATTGTTAATTCCATATATATATAGAAATCAGGAATCACGATCCCCAATTGCAATTATATATAAAAATGAAATCATGAAGGTGTTGCATATATAGAAATGAATTTTTTCGCTGTAGCTTCGGCTCTGATGCCTAGTCTTCTCTGCTTTTGTTGTTTATGTGTGCTGTGTTAAATATCTTCGCTCTGTGATGTAAGGTATATAAACAGTTTGATAGAAATCAAGAATCCCCAATTCCAAGTATATATAGAAATTAAATCAAGACCCCCAATTCGAACTATACATATAAATGAAATCATGAAGGTGCGGCATATATAGAAAAATTTTCCTCCGTTGAAATTTTTCGCTGTTGCTTCGGCTCTGATGCGGAGTGTTCTCTGCTTTTGTTTGTGTGTTAAATATGTACGCCCTGACGTCAATATATGTCTCGCCATGTGTGATAATTGTGTTTAAATAAAAAAATCATTGCGTTGAATGGGATCTGCCACATCTATGTTAAGGAGATTATAGATTTCTTTCTTTTTCTCGCCGTTTATTTATTTTCTTTGATTTAGATTTGGATTCAGCATAAAATTTAAATTCGTGCATATATTAGATCCGGATTCGATGGTACAGTGGAAACATGTTGTCATGATCTGGTCATGTTTTTTTGTGATAGTTTATTTTTTTTGTGATAGTTTTTTTTTTCCCTCTAATTTTCTTTCAAAAGATTTTGGGGTTTAATATTGCTGTGGGTTAAGCAAAAGCAGAGATATGTGATTAAGAGTTTAATCCTTGTCTAATTTTATTAGACAATAGGTTAAACTGAACGACAGACAAGGTAACCTTAGCAATAAGATTCTGAAAGAGGAGTATGTTGCGATCGAACATCTAAGTTTCGTGTGGGAGGGTCATCGCTGAAGTGGAAGGCCAAAGCCTCTCCGTAGAGGTTGATCCGTTGCACGGCCCTGACTAATATTCTAAATCGATGACAATTCCATTAGTTTCCATCCGCAATTGAATGCCAATACTTCTGGAATAATGATTATAACGGTTGTCATAACAATGAGAATCTGAACTATTTAATATGCATTGCATTGTTTTCGAATTGTTTTACAAGAATCTATGTATTTTATGAGGCAGCTGGAAATTTTTTTTATGGTAATTATCTTAGATTATAGGTTTTTCATAAAATTACAATTTTAATTTTAGTTTGAGGCATTGATTTATTAATAGATGTATAGGTTTTCTTTTAAGCAATTGTTATAAATTATTTTGTTTATCACATCATTGTAATTTTGATTTTAGCTTAATGCTATGATTTATTTTATTTCTTCAAAATTATATTTGGGGAATATTTTAATTGTTTGTATTTTCAATTGTCTACATTGTTTTTATAATCTGTATGTATATTATTTTAGAATCTTTACTTATATGTATAAAATATATTATTTATTATTTCAGTGATTTTCATTTTATGTTTTTATTATTTATCTATAATGAACACATGATAGTATAGGTTTAAACATATTTTATATCTTTTTATCTTAGTATTTAGTTGTGTCTATATATTTGTATTTTTAAAATTTTATTTATATGTTTTAGTGCGTTATTTCTAGTGTTATTATTATTTTTTCATTATTTTTAAATATATAAATAGTAAGTGCAAGCAAGAGAGAGGGACGGTGTGACAAGGAGAAAAGAGTGAGAGGATAGGGTAGAAATAGAGAGGGTGAAAGAGAGATAGAGAGAGTGGGAGAGACTGAGAGAATAGGGTAGAAAGAGAGAGGGTGAGCGAGAGAGAGAGAGAGAGAGAGTGGGAGGAAGGAGGGGAGAGAAGGGGAGGAGGGGAGAGAGAGAGAGAGAGGGAGGAGAGCGGGAGATAGAGAGAGCGCGCGAGAGAGAGAGAGAGAGAGAGCGCGCGCGTAAGATAGAGAGAGAGCGAGTGATTGAGAGAGTGAAGGAGAGGAAGAAAAAGAAGAGGGAGTGAGGGAGAGAGAGAGAGAGTGGGAGAGTGGGGGGGAGAGATAGACATGAAGGAGAGAGAGAGAGAGAAAGAGAGGGAGGGACAAAGGAAGGAAGGGAGGGAGAGTAAGGTGGAGAGAGAGGGAGAGAGAGGGAGAGGGAGAGGGAGAGGGATAGGGGGAGAGCGAGTGAATGAGAGAGAGAAAGTGAGAGGGATAGGAAGAGGGAGATAGGGAGAGAGAGCATGAGAAAGAGTGAGAGAGAGAGTGATAGGTAGAGAGAGAGAGTTAGATGGAGAGAGAGAGATGGAGAAGTAGAGGGAACGAGAGAGGGAGTGAGGTAGATAGAGGGGAAGAGGGGGAGGTGGAGAGACCGAGTGAGGGAGAGAGTGAGAGAGATAGAGAGAGAGAAATACAGAGAAGGAGAGAGAAAGAGAGTGGGAGGGAGATAGTGTGGGAGTGGGAGAGAGAGAGAGAGAGAGAGAGAGAGAGAGAGAGAGATAACAGAGAAAGGGTGGGGAGATAGAAGAAGAAAGGGAGACAATCAGGGACATAATTAGGAGAGAGTGAAGTAGAGAGGGAGGGAGGGAGAGAGAGAGAGAGAGAGGGAAGGGGACAGGGGGAGGGGGAGAGATAGAGTGAGTGTGAGTCATAAGTAGGGAGTGGGAGAGGGAGGGTCAAATATGGCAAGAGATAGTGATAGGGAGAGGGAGAGAGGAATAAAGAGAGAGATAGAGAGAGAGAGAGGGGTCTGGGAGTGAAGAATTGTGAGAGGGAGGGAGGTAGTGAGGGAGAGAGGGAGGGAGAGCATGAGAAAGAGTCAGAGAGAGAATTAGAGCAAGGGACATGGAGCGTTAGAGGGGCAGGGGGAGAGAGGGAGAGGGAGAGGGACTCAGGGTGAGAGGGAGGGAGGGAGAGAGAGAGGGGGGGGAGGGAAAGAGGGAAACACGGATAGATAGAGAAAGTGTGAGGGGGAGGGAGGGCGAGAGTGGAAGAGAGAGAGTGGGCGAGTTTGAGGGAGAGAGAGAATGGGGGAGGGGAGGTAGAGGGAGATGGTGAGAAAGAGAGAGATCAGGAGTGGGGTATATGGAGGGGAGAGAGAGAGAGAGTGACCGAGAGAGAGTGAAGGAGAGGGAGAAGAAGAGGGAGTGAGGGGGAGAGAGAGAGAGAGTGGGAGAGTGGGAGGGAGAGATATACATGAAGGAGAGAGAGAGAGAGAGGAAGGAAAGAAGAGAGGGAGAGTGAGGGAGAGAGAGAGATTGAGAGGGAGAGGGAGAGGGAGAGGGATAGCGGTAGATCGAGCGAATGAGAGAGAGAAAGTGAGAGGGGTAGGAAGAGGGAGACAAGGAGAGAGAGCATGAGAATGAGTGAGAGAGAGAGTGAGAGGGGGAGAGAGAGAGAGTTAGAGGGAGAGAGATAGATGGAGAACTAGAGGGAACGAGAGAGGGAGTGAGGTAGATAGAGGGGAAGAGGGGGAGGTGGAGAGACAAAGTAGGGAGAGAGCGAGAGAGAGAGAGAGAGATACAGAGAAGGAGAGAGAAAGAGAGTGGGAGGGAGATAGTGTGGGAGTGGGAGGAAGGGAGAGAGAGAGAGAACAGAGAAAGGGTGGGGAGAGAGAAGAAGAGAGGGAGACAATGAGGGACATAAGTAGGACAGAGTGAAGGAGAGAGAGAGAGAGAGAGAGAGAGAGAGAGGGGGGGGGAGAGTGGGAGGGGAAGAGAGGGAGAGTGGGAGGGGAAGAGAGGGAGAGTGAGGAGATGGAGAAAGACAGATAGAGTGAGTGCGAGTCAGAAGTAGGGAGAGGGTGTGGGAGAGAGGGAGTGACATAGGATAGAGAGAGGGAGAGATAGGTTGAGAGAGAGATAAAGAGAGAGAGAGCGGGAGAGGTAGAGAGAAAGAGGGGGATACGAAGTGAGGGAGATGGAAACAAAGAGATACAGAGAGAGATAAAGGGGGAGAGGGGGAAAGAGGGAGAGGGAAGGAGGGAAATATATATAGAGAGAAAGGGAGAGAGAGAGATAATGGAAGAGAGGGAGAGGGAGAGGGAGAGGGAGTGAGGGAGAGGGTGAGGTATAGATGGAGGGAGAGAGGGAGAGTGAGAGAGAGATAGAGGTAGAGGGTGAGAAAGAGATAGAGAGGTATAGAGATAGAGAGAGAGAGGGGGAGAGAGTGGGAGAGAGGGAGTCAGAGAGAGGGAACGAAGGATAGAGAGAGGGATGAAGAGAGTGGGAGGTAGGGAGAGAGAGAGAGAGAGAGTGGGGGAGACAGAGAGGGTGGGAGAAAGAGAGAGAGAATGGATCAAGCATGCTTAACTCTAGAGTTTACCCCAACAATCAAACCCACTTTCTTTTTTGTAAGCTCGAGATTTCTTCTTTTTCTATTAATATAAATAAAAAATTACAACCAGATCAGAAAGAAAGTTTCTTGGCCACAACTTGCCCTATGGGAAAGCACGTTGGCCACCTAATAGTTTTGTAGCCCATCTAAGTACAATACAACTTAATTCTTTGCAGCCAAAAAAAATAAAACTAAATATTTATATATATCCTATCTTCTACATTCCTATTTTCACAAGAAACAATAAATAATATCCGCAAATTCATAATCATAAATAAAATTTGAAAATAAAGCTATTGTCATGACTAGTCAACCTCTTTAACAAAGAAAAACTCCACTTGTGCGAGGTCCATATCAGTGTTTTATGGGAGTTCTATTGGCGCCAGTACACAAGGAAAATGATCTTCAACGAGGCTAACCCACCCTTCTTATTCGTGCAAAAAAAATATATCTTATTGAATTATTTTTGATAATTATGAAATTCCTCAGCAACGGTGGCCATACTCACAACAACATGTTCCATGGACTTCTACATAATTCATTTCATCGACCAATAAAGGTAGAGAGTGTGTTTAAATTGTGTAAGTTTTCCATGAGTTTGCCCAGGGTCAGGCAACAACTCACGCCTATCTTCGACCTCTATATACATTCTCTCTACGTGACAATTTAAATTTTCCTCCCACTCCTCAATCAACTGTCAGGTCCCCTCCTTATTATTCTCTCAATAGGCTTCCATAACCTCTTAAATTTTTTTCCTAGAGGATTTATGTCCTCTTGGATTCCCGGCTGAAGTGCTGCACTGAACCTCAGTCCGACGAACTTGAAACAGAGGTCGCTAGACCATAAGAATTCAACATAAATTTTGAAAACATAATAGTAACCTTGGTGAACCTCACTAGTACATAATATGCAATTTGTAAAATTTTTGACAATTTATTTTTTAAATTATTCAAATTACAATAATTTTATAGAATCTCTACATAATTTTTTTGGGATTTTCACGTTAAAAAAAATAAAATTATAGTATAAAATTTGAGCAAATAATTTTTAGAAAAAATGGAAATTAAGGATTTTTTTGGAAAAAGCATGGAAAATTAGTTCACTTGCGAATATTAGCCCCTAAAATTTTCCCTCAAGACAACTCTATATAGCCCTTAGTAGAATGGTGTTTCAAAACATATGAATAGGATGTTGAGGGAGAGAGAAACGACTATGCTCATTAGAGCTAGTTAAGATAAAAATTAATGGGTGGAAGAAGTTACTATTGCATGTTAGTTGATTAATAGGTCTCCCACATTAGTTCATATGGATAAACCTCCTACTTAGCTTTATATGGGAAAATTTACCCCACCTCAACATCTTCATACTTTTGGTTGTGAATCATATGCTCATGCGCCAATAAATAGATGGGAAAATATCGATGACAAGGAAATGAAATGTAACTTCATGATTCATGGCATTTGTGTGAAAAGGTACAAGTTTTTGGATTGTGTGACTAGATATTTTTGTATAAGAAGATTTTTATTCTCCATTAAGTTAAACCTTCTTCCATAGTGGTTCATCAAAAAGAGAATGAGAAGAAGTCAATGGTTTATCTACCACATAAGATAGAAAAAATATAAGCCAAAAAGATGAATAAGAAGTTCATGATGGTCTTAACCAAGACTAGGGTTCAAAGAGTTCAAAGGAGGAGGAAGAAAGTCCACCTAAAAATTGGAGGAGATCAAATTGAAAAATAACGTAGCTAAATAGGTACGATTACAATTTATTTGATTTCATATGTACATTTTCTTTATTTTCTAATACTAATAAGCTTAGAACTATGAAAGAGTCAATGGTGATTAATGATAACGGGTTTTTGAGATTAGCCATGAATACACTTAGAAATAATGATACATATGACTTGATACCAATGCCTAATGGATGGAAACCCATTAGATATAAATGTTTCCTAAAAAAAGGATAATTTATATAGTGATGTTATTCTTAGGTCGAGAGGATAATATGGTACCAAAAGTTTGATTCCTTTGAAATGGGATTGGGAATTGTGAGATAAAAATCAGATAATTATGTGTATTACAAACATGATGGTGGTCATTTCTTTGTTATCACTTTATACGTAAAAGATATGTTATTCTTTAGTAATAGTAAGAATGTTCTTTATGATTTGATGTCTTAGCTTGTACCACAATTTGTTATGCATGACTTTGGGGATACAAAATATATCTTAAGAATTGAGATGAAGAGACAAAGAAAATATAATGCCTTCATTGAGCGAAAAATTTAATAAGTATGTAAAATATGTGCTACAACATTTTTACATGGAAGGTTGCGAACCGTTTATTTCTATTATTTATGTAGGAACTAAACTTTCAATTAAGAAATGTCCTTCAAAACCTATAGGTTCAATGGATATGCATTATATATGTTATGCTATTGGAGTTGGTAGTTTGGTCTACACATTGGATTGTACTAGACTAGACATTTTCCATGTAGTGGAAGTTTTAACTCTTTTCATGGCTATTATTGGACATTAACATTAGGCCACAAAGAAGAGGGTCTTCAAGTATTTGCAAGGTAATTTTATATATTCTTGTTTCTATCATAGTTATGATTCAAGGAAACCACACTTGGCATACATAAATGATTATGTGGATTTTTATTGGGTAGGGGATGAAATTCGGATATCTACAAGCATTTGTGAGATTCCATTATTTTGATGCAACAATAAGTTGGATAAACAAGAAAGAAGTAGTGGTTTCATTGGCACTATATGGGTAAAGTATATGATAACTACTCATGGATGTAGGGACATAATTTATCTTATGAGATCATGTTCAAAAGTAGTGATAACTTAGAGAACTATTATAGTTCAATCATAATAAAAATGTCATTTGTTTAACAAAGAACCTGACCTTTCATTCAAATATAAAGCATGTATGCGTATATATAGACACTAGAGACATGTGAGAATTTACATAATGTTGTATATGAATTGATAAAACCATGACAAGTTCAAGTGGTGTTGTGAGTGTATGGGCCTTATACTCCTTATAATTCAGCTCACAATTTTCCTTATATTATTGCAAGGTATAAGTGGAAGAGTCTTGGGATAGTTGTTTTATACACATTGCAATCCTTTAGTGGCATAGGTAGGCATTGATAGTTGATAGGCAAAAAATCTTAAGTGACCAAAAAGAAATATAATGTAGTGGTAGGGAATAAATGCATGTCAAAATAGGCAATGAATACTAAGAATAAAAAATGACCAATTAGTTGCTGGTGGTTTGTTGCATGTACATTGGAATACCTTACAAGGTTATTGTTATGCCTATTTATTGAGTGCTAGGATTGGTGGAAAACAATGTGCATGAGTTTTAATTTACTGTTATGCTTTCAAATATTTCTGTAATGTTTATTTAACTTTTGAACACTCTCATTGAGATCAAATATTTGTAATGTATTGTAACAATTTAGTTGTTAAATGATACATTGAGCATGCGTTAGAGTGTGGGGTTTTTTAACCAAAATAAGTTTTTCCAAGAAATTTTTATGTAATGGTTTTCTATTGCATTGATATGCCTTTTCTTATCATAGATTTGTTTAAAGTTTCTTTACATATTCTTTTCTCATTGGATAGTGGAGGAAATATATTCATAAAATCTACTTCCTTTCATAGATGATTAAGGATGACTTAAATTTAGAATATAATTGGGTGGAAAAAATAATTGAGGACATCAATATACAAATACAAAGTATAAAAAGGATGTATATATATCACCCAAATAATTGTTAATGGTTTATGCGATTGTGATAACTATTATACCTTAGATACCCTATTAAATGAATATTTTCCAAAGAAAAAATCATAATTAAAAATTAAACTGTCATATAGAGAGATATCAAAAAAATAAATATTCATATCATGTTGTTAACCCTTAATTTGATCATGGGCATGTACAAATGGCCAATGAAATATATATAGATATATATATATATATATATATATATATATATATATATATATATATATATATATATATATATGACTACCATCCTTGAGACAATTGAAAAGAAAAAATATTTCATTCACAATTCAAATTAATAATTTCAATAAAATAATAATGATCTATAAAAATTTCAGAAATCTTAACAAAACATGTGCATAGATTGTTAAAGTGATCATACATACAAGTATAAAAATGTCAAAACTAAATTAAAAAAAT